>PUQB01000175.1:0-356718 GCA_003024785.1 Selaginella tamariscina | reverse complement strand
TGTATATGTATATATATATGTGGAGAGTTGATGAAAAAAAGTGTATAGTCTTTCTTGACGGTTGAGAGAAAGGAAAATGGTTAAACAGGAAAAGGTGGGGTTTTCCTGTTTCCTGTTTAACAATAAAATATTCGTGTCCACCTACGGTGCACACTCATGTCCTCACTAAGTACTAGCCTTAGGTGTCATAGTTTTTATTATGACTCCTCTTTATTTTGGACGTTGATTGTTGTTACTTACCGAATTATATTAACAAGCCCTAGATGTAGTGCGAAATAGTCCCACTTAGTGCACTTAGGTATTTAAGGGCAGTTCGACCAATTATCCTTAAATATCGCAAAAAACTTTAAGTGAAGGTAGCACTTACTTTCTAAAAAACTCTTACCCTTGTTTTTTGTCTCAATTGGGTTAATGGTTAGTTTCGGTGAGTTTGGCTTGTTGAATATGTTTAGAAATACCCCTAGATTTGACAGGTTAGGGTTTAGGGGTCGATGGGTTGTTAATTAAACTCACCAAGTATATTCCCATTGTTAATAAGATTTTGTGCCAGCTCGCTTATGTAAATAGGAAAACGGGGGGTGGGGGGGTCACATATGTTAAGTAATACATGTAAAAAAGCTCATGGGTTCATGATTGAGTTAGTTACTCTTATGCCAGTGCAAGTTCTAGCTTGTGTTTTTAAGGCACAACCCTCTGTTGTGACGCCCTAACTTCCAAACAGTAGGGTACGTCCCACCTTTGGGATAGCCTACCCTTAATGTTGGTGAATCCATGCCTCAAAGGTCTTGCCAGACTACACATTCTAAGGGTCAGAGGTTGAGGCTTGTCTCCAGCCTCTTCCTCCACGACAAGCTTACCTTATCGAGTCCTTGAGGGATCACAAAAGGGTTCTAGAGTTGGCATTAGATAGCCACATTTGTGGCACCTAGTGCAACTCTCGAATTTGAGGGGCTATGGCATGATAGTCCACATTTAAAAAAATAATGTCACATGAAGATGTGACACTCGGCCAGATGGCACATAGTACAACACCTAAGGCACACCTTTTGGGGTTGTCTTATGGGGTTAACGCCGAGGGGGTTGGATACTCTAGTAAGCAGGCATGTTTATGTTCTCATTAGGGTGTTAAGCCTTGGGCATCAGCCCTAGGGAAGTTAGGTCTCGTAACTAGGTGTGTTATTAGCACATTTGGCTATGGGGTGTTCTCCTTGGGATTCAAGGGTTGAATAACCTAAGTTCATTAGTAAGAGCCCATTTGTGAGGCACTTTATGGGTTGTGTATCCAAACCTTGTCTTGGGAGTTTGCTTAGTAGAACACTCGTGTTCACCTAGGACTAAGGTATAACTTTAGTTGTGGTTCATAACACCCTTGTCACCCTAAAGGAGTTGTACTCCCCAATAAGGGTGAATCCTCAAGGAGTAAGTCACGATGCCTTCGCTCTGTCATGGGGATATGGGGTTGGGGCATGAGTTTGTCTATATCTTTTGGGGCAGGATCCTAAAGTCTACTCGGGTTATCCTTTAAGGTTTGAAGGATAGTCATTCTAGAAGACTTAAGGTGGAACCCTAAGTCTTGTGCCTATTTAAGCATCTAAGTCAAGTTCTAGGGGTTGTATTAGAAGATTTGTATTAGATTAGCTTTGTCATGAGATTATATGTGGAACACGTCTCCTTGGTGGGATTAGAGCATGAGCATGTCTAGGTATTTTGGGGCATGATTCTAAAGTCTATTGAATTATCCTTTAGGGTTCGAGAATAATCATTCTAAAGGAGCTTAAGATAAGACCCTAAGTCTCGTGTTTACTTGGACTCTTGGGGTTACTTAACATTTATCACGTAAGGTGTTGACACCGGAGGCTAGCCCTTTGGATTTTTATGACATTTGCCATCCATGCAAGCCATTGCCATGGTACATCTCAACTTGGTCTCAAGTTGTAGTTGTCATCTTTGTTGTTGTAGCTTCGCTGCATTAAAACTACTTTAGCACTACTATGCCTTTAGTCTGGCACAGCTCTGCCTAGGTCATAGCCTTGCTACTACTTAAGTGTTCAACCTTCTGGTGCTGCTGGTGTGAGCTGACTGCCTAGAATAAACCTATACACTCCGATACTATGTTAGAAATAAAAGAATTTATGATAGTTACACGGCTATTGTAAATTCAATTAATAAAAATGAACTAAGCACAAATAAACATCACTTCCTACTTTAAAACACATCGCTATTTTAAATACTAAAGTGTTTTTTTTCTTGTTACTGCTCATCCTCTTTGTGACTGCTCAGCTCCATCTTCTTGTGACTGCTCAGCTCCATCTTCCAAATATTACCTCAATTGTTTCTTCAACATTGTGAGAGCCTGGAACCTGGACACTTTCAATCTTCCTTTGTCAGAGGTAGTGAAGACCCCCCTCAATTGTTTCTTCAACATTGTGAGAGCCTGGAACCTGGACACTTTCAATCTTCCTTTGTCAGAGGTAGTGAAGACCCCCCTCCCATCCTCTCCGAGTTTGATAGAGAAAGTCTTGCTGCTGTATTCAAGGTGTGTCAAACGTGCGTGTCTGTAATTAAGCATGTTTAAGTGTTTCTTGTACAGGTTGCTCCTGAGGATACTGAGGACATGACAAGGTCTCAGAACAAGGGTCCAATTATCTATAGAGTTTAGGCAAAGAACAAATGATGGTGACGATGAACAGTCTCCTAAGCCTTTCAATCTTCTTAAGAAGACACATGATTTCCAAAATGAAAATGGTTGGACAATTGCTGTTTATAGCAAGGAGTTTAGTCCCGGAGTTGGAGTGTTTGCTGTTAGCTTGAAACCAGTAACCATCTTATAAAATTATACATATACTAGTATAATTAAACTACATCTTTATAACACTTACTGACAGGGAGCTATGCTTGCACCTCACTGGAATTCAAGGGGAGGCATTAAATTTTCTTATCCAGCGCTTTGAACCAGAGGGTAGTTGAGGTACAGTGATCTTTGTTCCTCGGTACTTTCCCATAAGGTCCCTTTGAGTTTGCTGGTTTCAGCACATCCTCTCGTCTAAATCGTCCACAGTTTTTAGCAGGTGCATCTCTCTCTCCCTCTCTCTCTCTCTCTCACGCACACGTACACTCTCATGGATTGTCGATGCTGTTACTTTTATTGTAAAGGTTCAAGCTCAGTTCTCAAGGCAGTTGAGGGAGACATTATGTCCAAGGCATTCAACGTCTCTGAAGAGCGTTTGAAGACTATATTGGACAGTCAACTAGATGGTATGATTCTACCTAGGAAGATGCTCCAAAACCTAGATACTTAGTTATGTAAAAGCAAGCAAGCACATAGTTTGTAAAGCTATAATATATGTAATATAATCTCAAAGAATCTGCGATATGATTACCGTAGATTCCTACACATAGAGGTGGCAACTGTGATCATTATATTTGTTCTCCCACTTGTCGCATATAGACAAGGCAAAATTCCTTATATAAACTTAAACTCTTCATCATACTCAACTGTCTTGTGTTGTCTCTTCTTTTGTGAGTTTGTATAGCTCTGCAGTTAAGAATGGCCTCCTTATTCCGTGGTGACAGGAAGGACGAGCACGTCAACCATCCAAGCCCCCAATATGGTTATAACAATCAAAATCCTGGCTATGGTAAGCTCCACACATACACAAACTTTAGATTATTTGTTTAGGAGTAGCTTCAAATTCAATTGCGAGTGTTACTCGTTTCAAATGCATCTCTCTCTCTTGTACATGCTAACTTATAACTATTAACGCCACTATGATGATTCAGGACACATCCACGGTGGAGGACCTGCGAATCCTGATATGATACTGCTTCTGGATACGGTCACAACGCCGGTGGTGGATACGGGCATGGTACTGGCCACAATGGACAGCCGGGCTATGGTGCCCATGGCGGAGAGAAGAAACAAGGGTTCATGGAGAAGATCAAGAAGAAGACCAAGAAGAACCCTAACAAAGTTCGTAAAGGTGGGAGCAGCAGCAGCAGCAGTGACTCTGACTAGAATGCAGAGTTTTGTGTATATCATGTCATAATGTAATCATGCAATAAAATATGTGTATTTTTAGTTAAAACCCTACCAGAGTATACACTTATATGCGTTCTTTTATACCACACACACACACACATTCATTAATCTACGCATTTGTCTGTATTCATATACCACTTGAGATTGAGACTGAATCTAACTGCATATTGATTTATTTTCACATATGAAGTTCTATACATGTACTGCATGTTTAGAACACTACTGGATTTACCAGTTAAAGATCTTCAGACCCCGTCTTTAATAAGAATTTATCATAGTTTGAAGTTATATATATATATATTATATAGAGAGAGAGAGAGAGAGAGAGAGATCTGCTTATTTGACGTCTTATTGAACCTGCACATATTCGTTCGGCTGTTACTTTTACATGAATATAGTGGACATGCGTGTATTTTCTGCGTGTCTATGCTGTATACATTAAAATCAAATATAAACATAATCACAATAAAGATTTTTGTATGTGTTTATATTGTGTTTGACCTTATTTATTGAATATTTTAATTTTTGAATTTATTTATTAATATTTAAATAAATTCAATCTTAAAAAGTATAATATTGTCTTTTCTGTTTTATAAAAATTATTTTAATATATTTAAGCATATTCAAATTTATATTACATTTTACTCAGTCTGCTTTACACTTGAAAAGATTTTAATATGTAGTGTGATAAATCCTTATATACAGGAAATCCACGTTCATAGAAAGAAATACATTATGGACTTGTGTGTAATGTGTGTGTGTGCGTGAATATATTTTGTATATATGCATATATACATATATTTGTATATCTTTGTACTATGGACTTTGTGTAATGTGTGTGTGCGTGAATATATTTTGTATATACTCTCTTTGACCTAGAATGTATAGTACCGCCCCTTTAATTATTCGCTAATTTGGGAGCGCCGCCCAAACATGGCAGTTCCCTAATTCTGCCCAATGTACCTAGATGTGTATTTGTGTGTATAATTATTATTTTAAATTAAAAATTCATATTAATCTCTAATGTGTGTGTATCACATGCAATATTTCATCTTCACTATACTTAGGGCACCGCCATATTTGGGCGGCGCCCCCAAACTATCGGAGGGAAGCATGCTTATATACTCGGCATACCGAATACGTAAATATATTTGTTTATGTATTCATACATATACACACACACATTATGTGCTTATATGATTTGTATTTATATACACATTCGCATATCGAATATGATTTGCAGGTAACCATGAGCTTCAACATGTTAACAAGTGCATATGGGAAAGCAGGCAAGTTCAAGAGCATGGAGAGACTCTTAATGTTCTTCATGTGTGAAGGAGGCATGCCGATGCATTGTGGGAAGCAACGATCTATTTCAGAAGTTATAATTAAACATCTACACCATGTTGAACAAGGGGTGCTTATGTTATTTCGTTCTACTTATTATATTGTAAAAGGATTTGCTCCATTCACTTGTTTTTCAGAGCTGATTGAACTTCATCAACTTAAAGGGATGAATATTCTAAGATATTATGACAATGACAAAAATTGTTCACGACTGATAACTTTTATTAACGAGGTATGTTTATATGGTTAAAAATATCTTATAAAAAGTCAAGGAAAGTCCTTTTTTTGGATTGATGGTGGATGAATCGACTGATATAAGGTATTCCTTAATTTGGATTTATTAATTTACTTATGATTTAATTTATTTTTAACACTATGAAGCATTTGATCTTTTACGTGACTTACATGAATGTGGTTGCGTGAAGACGAGCTACTTGGGGATTGTTAACATCGGTGATAGTGGTGCAGCAAGTATCTTTAATTGTATTAGCGATATGCTTAAGCAATGGAACTTAATATGTAGCGGTTTATGGATTTTGGTTCAGATGGATGTAATGTCATGGCTGGTAGCAGGACAAGGGTAGCAACCAGGCTAAAGGAGATCAATCCCTTCTTAAGCAGTGTTCACTATATGACACATCTGTCAAGCCACGATCCAGGAACCAGGAAAGGAACAGGATTCCAAAGACAGGAAGGCTTGACTCAGGAACAGGACCGAGAGCAGGACAGGAACTAGAATAGGAACAGGACGGATCCAGGAGCAAGACAGGATCAGGATAGGATCCGGGGGCAAGACAGGAAAGCGCAGGACAAGATCCAGGAACAAGACAGAAGCAGGATAGGATCCAGGAGCAGGACATGATCCAAGAGCAGGACAGGAAATAGGAGCGAGACAGGAACAGGACAGGAAACAAGACAAGAACAAGACGAGACGAGATTGATCGTAGTAAGACTGGTGTTGATAGTAACTGATTGTACAACAATTGGGTCGGAGCTTTTATGCTCACAACTCCAAGAGCTAATCTAGGCATGCATGCAAAAGTGGTTGCATGCATGCAAAAGTGATTGCATGCATGAGGCTAAGATGAGTCCACATGTCCCTTATCCTCTAGGCATATCCTGTGGCATATCCTGTAGGAATGTCCTGCAACCCATCCTTTTCCGGAATCCTGTATTCTGTATCGGGTCGTGACAGCACCTCCTCCCTAAAGACGAGTTCCACGAGTCTTGGGACCTGGTTTAGCAGGATAATGCCGATGGAAGGCAGCAACCTTGGAAGAAGCATGGAGTAAGTTGGATGCAGGTTCCCAAGTGCGATCAGTAGGCAGGTACCCTTTCCAATCCACCAAGTATTGGAGTTGGTGACGATGAAGACGAGAGTCAAGGATGGCTGCGACTTCGTACTCAGGTTCGTGTCAATGACCACGAGGGGGAGGAGAAGAAACACGACCGGGAAGAGAAGAAGGATGATACGGCTCCAACAAAGAGGTGTGAAACACAGGATGAAGTTTCACCGTGGATGGTAACTCGAGTCGGAAAGCTACAGGATTTACCTCCGCCACGATCCTATAAGGGCCCAATCGTTGAAAATCCAACTTAGAAGAAGGCCTGTTGGTGCGAATGTGTCGACGAAGAAGCCACACGAGATCACCAATCTTGTATGCAGGTGCCGGCTGACGGTGAGCATCAGCATGATGCTTGTATCGTTCCTGTGCCTGTTGAAGATGAACCTGGAGATCATCCTGTACCTGCCGAAGATGCTGAAGACGATCCTGTACTGCAGGAGCGGAAGAAGGAGAAGCGGAGGAGCAAAGTCAAAACGTGGATGGTGGCCTGTAAGAGCAAAGAAAGGTGTCTGTCCTGTAGATGCGTGGATGGAGTTGTTGTAGGCAAACTCCGCCATTGGAAGGAGGTCCAACCAGTTGTCCTGCTGGTAACTGATGAAGCAACGAAGATACTGTTCTAAGGTCTGAATTGTGCGTTCGGACTGCCCATCGGTTTGTGGGTGATATCCTGAAGAAAGATCCGCTTTGACCTGTAGACTCCGAAGAAGCTCTCGCCAAAACTTGGACATGAATTGTGGACCTCGATCGGAAACAATGCTCTCAGGAAGACCATGATGTCGGAACACCTCGCGGATCACCAACTCGGCAGTTGTCTGACCTGTAGCTGTCTTGTTGCAGGGTAGGAAATGAGCCTGCTTGGTGAAACGGTCAACCACCACAAGAACTGCATCAAATCCACGAGAAGGAGGAAGATCTGTGAGGAAATCCATAGAAATGGATCTCCAAGGAGCAGACGGAACAGGAAGAGGACGAAGAAGACCAGAGGGTGCATGATGAGGCATCTTCGACCTGCTACAAGTGTCACAACTCCGTACAAACCTCTCCACAAAACCTCGCAACCCAGGCCACCAATAGTTGCGAGTCACCAACTCCACTGTCTTGGCCACACCAAAATGTCCTGTAGCCGGGGTATCATGACAATCCTGTACCACACGAGTCCTGGAAATACAGGAACGTACAGGAGACCTTCCCGGTACAGGAGTCCATCCTGTATGGTGAACAGGTTGTAGTCTGGACGGGAACTGGAGGAAGAGGAACTTGCAACGTCAGGATGAATGTGTGAGAACACATTCTTTGCCAAGTCGTCTGTAGCCAACTGCGAACGGATGTCCTGTAGGAGTGTTGAATTTGCTGGAGCCTGATGAACCTGCAGTGCCGCAAGCCGGAAACGATCAGGACCCAACAACACTTGCCTTTGACAGTCAAATGCAGGATCGCCCGGGCTTGGTGCAAGGTAAGAGCGCCTAGACAATGCGTCCGCCTTGCCATTCCGAAAGCCGGGCCTGTAGACGATGACGAAGTCAAAACGTGATAGGAACTCTGCCCACCTAGCCTGTCGCCGACTGAGGACCCGAGCCGTTTGAAAGTACTCCAGGTTCTTGTGATCCGTAAGAACTTGTACAGGATGTGCAGCACCTTCCAGGAAATGCCGCCACTCCTCAAACGAATCCACAATGGCCTTGAGTTCCTTGTCATGAATCTCGTTGATCTGACAGGAACTTACGAGAGTGAAAGCTACAGGATGAAGCAACTTGTCCTCTCCAACTTGCGATAGCACGGATCCTACTGCAAAATCCGAGGCATCTGCTTCAATGAAGAAAGGATGAGAAGGGTCAGGATGTGCTAAAATCGGAGCTGTCGTGAAAACGTCCTTGTGAACGCGTGTTCCGCCTTGTCGGACCAAGAGAAAATCCTGTGCGCTTGGTGAGTTCTGTGAGTGGAAGTACACGCTTGGAGAAGTCCTGTATGAACCGCCTGTAGAAGTTTGCAAAGCCAAGGAAACATTGTACATCTCGTACCGACTTGGGCCTCTCCCACTCCACGATGGTCTTCACCTTGTGCATGTCCATGGAAACGCCAGCAGGAGAGACGATGTAGCCCAAGAACTCCACCGAATCCCTATCGAAAAAACACTTCTCCAACTTCGCGTACAGGCCATGCTCGCGAAGCCGCTCTAAAACTAGTCGTACATGCTTGTCATGTGCCGCCTGGTCCTTGGAGAAAATCAAGATGTCGTCGAGGTAGATCACCACAAACTGGTCCAAGAAGTCACGGAAAATGTCGTTCACCATGTGTTGGAAACAGCTGGGGCATTGGTAAGGCCGAAAGGCATTACCGTGTACTCAAAATGTCCATACCTTGTACGAAAGGCAGTCTTCCACTCATCGCCGGGACGAATCCGTACAAGGTTGTAGGCTCCTCGTAAGTCGATCTTCGTGAACACCTTTGCTCCTCGCAGCCGATCGAGAAGTTCCGGGATCAATGGCAACGGGTACCGATTCCGAATGGTGACTTGATTCAAACCCCTGTAGTCCACAACCAAACGTAAACTCCCATCCTTCTTCTTGACAAAGAAGATAGGAGCTCCTGCAGGGGACTTTGAGTGACGAATGAAGCCGGATGCCAAGTTGTCCTCGATGTACTGACGAAGAACCTCCAACTCTGTGGGTGACAATGCATAAATCGGTCCGAATGGTGGAGTCTTTCCTTCCGCAAGATCAATAGGACAGTCGTAGGACCTGTGAACAGGAAGAACTGCAGCCTTGTGCTTGTCAAAAACGTCCTTAAAGTCGTGGTACTTGGATGGTAGGGAAGAAGGAGGAGAAGGAGAAGGAGAAGGAAAAAAACAGGGGAGTCGGATACAGGAAAGGTAGAGAGGACGTAGGAGTTACTTGAAAGGCAAAAAGGTGGAAGGGAGCAGGATCAGTGGCGAGTTCATGCATGGTAGTGGTAAGAACTCGGAGAGGAGAAGGAGGGAGCTGTGACTGAAAAAGAGGAAGGATCTTGGGGGATGGAGAAGCAGGGTAACAGAAAGAAGTAGGATTGGAAAAAACCTGTGTGGGTGTTGATGAGTGTACAGGATTGGAAGAATCCTGTAGGAGTCCTTGCGTACAGGATTGGAAGAACCTGACAGGACACGCAAATACAGGAGTGGAGAGAGCCTGGATGTGCTGAGGAACTGACATGAGGTGAATCCTGTCGAGAGGAGTCTTCAACACTGGTACAGGAACAGGCATGGTCAATCCTGGCTTGTACTTCAGATACTAAGGATGTATCCTGCACACAGGAAGGTACAGGATTGATCCTAGCTGTTGGAGAGGAAAACGTGAGTGTCCTAGACCTCCAGTCGATCTGCGGATTTGCAACAACGAACCATGGCATGCCCAAAATGATGGGAGTCGACCGAGTCTTGATCAAGTTGAAGGAAATTGAACAGTTGAATGTGCCATACCTGCAGGAGAGAGGTTCGGTAGCATGGGTAACTGCGCCAGAAGCAATTAGACGCCCATCGGCCACCTCTACAGGAACTGCACGCTTCAACTTCACCACCGAAATGCCATGTTGAGTTGCAAACGTGTCATCCATGAAGCATGCATTTGCACCAGTGTCTAACAAGGCAAACTCCATGAGCTCTCGATTATTAAGATGAATGTGTACAGGAAACTTAAGTGATGGGATGGTATGAGCAGCACCAATGGAGCCTGCACCTACGTCCAACTTCGCGGCTCCTAGACGAAGTGGACATTGGAGTTTTCCGACTGAACTTCAGCTTCAACTTCACGCGTCTTGAAGTTTGGCCACCTTGTGTCCTGCTCCACCACAATACAAGCACAGGTTCTCACTGCGACGACGTTGCTTCTCACAGCGGAAAGAGGACCACGCTTGGATTTCTCAACCTCCATAGGAACTACTCCAGAAGGTGGTGCAGGAACACGTACCACAGCTGCAGGATTGGTTTGCAGGAACTGCTGACGGGATCTTTCCTGACGACGCTCGAAAAACGGTTGTCGCAACGAACAGCTTGTTGCATGATCTCCGCTAATGTTTGGGCATGGTAACGTAAGGAGAAGGTCCTTCACGTCGTCCCTCAACCCAAAACGGAAGTGTTCGATCAATGCAGTCTCGTCCCATGGAATGTTCGTGCAAAGTTGCTGAAATTCGGATGCATAGACGGAAGCTGGTCGGGATCCTTGAGTGAGCTTCCGTAACTTCGTGCATGCAGAACGGTACTTATCAGGATCTCCAAAACAGCTTCAAAGGCAGCCACGAAACCTTCAAAGTCTTCCATCAATGGATCGTCACGCTCCAGCAAGGGGGCAACCCAAGCCCGTGGAGATCCACTTAGTAAGGATGCCAAAAGACCCACCTTTTGAGCATCAGTCGAGTAGCGCCGTGGTTGCATACGGATCAAAGCCGGATCTGATTCAGGAAACCTTGGAAATCGGCACGATTACCACTGAACTTCTCTGGCATGCTAACCTTCGGCTCCGAGAAAAGTTTGATGAAGAGGGAACCACCGATGCCTGGGAGAGAGCCTGCGCAGCAGCCTTGGAGGATGCATCAGCAGCTGCATGTGCCGCAGTGGTGGAACCTTGCAGGTCGGTGACCACTTGGCGCAAAGTGGCCAGCTCATGAAGTAGCATTTGGTGCTCGGTTGAAACGCTCAAAATCAGCCATGATCTAGGAAAGAAAAAAAGGAGGAAAATGAAGGAAAAGAATCAAGAAAAAGGTAGCTAAAACGGAGAACTATGAAGGAGTTACTATCAAACTGTCAAGCCACGATCCAGGAACCAGGAAAGGAACAGGATTCCAAGGACAGGAAGGCTTGACTCAGGAACAGGACCGAGAGCAGGACAGGAACTAGGAATAGGAACAGGACGGATCCAGGAGCAAGATAGGATCAGGATAGGATCCGGGGCAAGACAGGAAAGCGCAGGACAAGATCCAGGAACAAGAGAGCAGGATAGGATCAGGAGCAGGACAGGATCCAGAGCAGGACAGGAAACAGGAGCGAGACAGGAACAGGACAGGAAACAAGACAAGAACAAGACGAAACGAGATTGATCGTAGTAAGACTGGTGTTGATAGTAACTGATTGTACAACAATTAGGTCGGAGCTTTTATGCTCACAACTCCAAGAGCTAATCTAGGCATGCATGCAAAAGTGGTTGCATGTATGCAAAAGTGATTGCATGCATGCAGAGGCTAAGATGAGTCCACATGTCCCTTATCCTCTAGGCATATCCTGTGGCATATCCTGTAGGAATGTCCTGCAACCCATGTCCTTTTTCCGGAATCCTGTATTCTGTATCGGGTCGTGACAACATCGAGCCAATTTATGTGTGGAAGATGCTTATGGGGATGGAGAATGTGCTACACAATGCACGAAGATTGATAAACTAGTGAACAAGGTAGCCGCTTACTTCAACAAAGCTCGAAGAGGTTGGCTCAACTAATGGAGATTGAGATGGAACATGATCATACCAAGCTTAAGCTGCAACACATACAGGTACAAGGTGGCTAAGTCGTGGAGGGGCTTTTTCTAAGCTTTGCGAATGTTTGGAGCCAATAGTTGAGCTTTTCAAATGAAGTGGCAAGCTTTACAACAAGTTAAGAACTCTCAAGAACATGTACGTCTTGCATTTTCTGGCTGATATTTTACAGGTGATGAGTAGTCTCAATTAGAAATTCCAAGAGAAGCTAATCGACATCACTATGGTTGGACCCTTGTGCCAAGAGACTATTGTGAAGCTGAACTAGTATTACATCATTGATGAGATTGATTTGAATGGTAATCCCATGGATAGTAGAGCATATCCATGCATCCCTGATGGTGGTAGTAAGGATGGCTTCCTCCATGCTTTGAGAGCTTCAATTAAAGAAGATACTTATATAACTATGTAGTTGATTCGGTCAGAAGATGAAAGTGATCTTCAAGAAGCTATGCAGTTCCAAATCTCCTTTACTTTTGCTCTCATTTCATCTATTAGACAATGATTGCAAGACACAGGGATACTCTTCAAGATGCAGGTTTTGGCTCTGGTTAATTTGCCAATCCTTGTCAAGGAAAACAAATGGTTTGGGATTATAGAGGCAAGGGAGCTTGCAAAATTTTATGGAAGGCATTTAAAGGTGGATGGAGTTCTTGTTAAAGGGATTTGGAAGCTACTTGTCTTGGAGAAATGGAAAGGACAAAATTTTATTGATATGTGGAGCATCATACATAGTCAAGCAAGTTGGGCAAAGAGCTTTCCAAACTTGCTTCGAGTTGGTGAAATTGGGATGGTGCAATGTGTTAGCACTGCAAGTTGTGAGCGAGGTTTCAATAAAATAAACTTGATCAAGAACAAGTACAGAAATCAGATGAGTACTGAAACAGTTGATGCTCTCCTAAAGATTTCAGATGAAGGTTCCAAAATTTAGAAGTTTAACTTTGATGAAGTTGTGGACCACTGGAAGAAAAGTGCACATTATCGACAAATTTTCTCGCAGTCATAAGCTCTTATGTTTTTATTAATAAAAGGATTTTTACTTGAGAAAATTTTTATTAGAAAGTTTCATCTTGGAAATTTTGAAAAATCCTTGGAGGTTGAACTTGAGGAGGATTTTTACTTTGGAAGGTGAAAGGGTTTGTCGAACCCTGGTCTCCTCTCTAACCATGTCACACAACATAGAGATAAATCGTGCACATGCCACCTCATTGTTGTACATCGTTGGAAGCTTCATGTTACTTGATCATAGGCATGTTCTCCTTAGCAATGTAATAGGCAATCCTAATTAGCATTCCCACACCGTCCTCAACATGTTTGACTTGCTCCCGCATGACTTAAACAATAGATGGTCATCTCCCTTGAGGTACTTCTTACTTGTAGACACTATGTTTATGTTCAAAGCTCTTAACATGAGAACATAAGCTTGAAATCTTAAAATTACAACTCCCTTTATTCCCAAATGGAAGCTTACTCTTAGGATTTAACTGGCAAATAGTGCATAACAAAGCCCTGTCACCTTATCATATTCAAGCCATTAAATTGCCTTTTCCAATCCTCCTGAAACATGGTTAGCCACTTCAACATCTACTCCTCCCTCCTCTACCCCTATTTGATCTTGCTCATCACTATCTAATGTCACTACAGCTTTGTAGCTTACCTTGCTTTCCTGCTTGCAAATCAGCAGCCGTGGCTTTCATGTTCCTAAGAGGAGCTTTTCCCATTTTGTAACTAAAATAAATCTATGTGGGTCTCATTTCTACTAGGATCAACACACCAGATCACATTGAATGTATCCATTAAACCTTCCTTAAGCATAATTTTGAATGTTTAGAGTAGCACAAAAAACTTTTTACTATCTATTTACAACCAGTCAAAATCTTTTTAATTAGAAAGGCCTATTACAAGTATTTTGAACAAGCTTCTTGTTACATGTTACACCAGTTTTTTTATTATTTGAACCGGCTCAAATGAATTAATCCTAAGACTTTGTTAGACGCTGATTTCCCCTACAATTTTATTATATATATAGAGAGAGAGAGGGGGGGGGATAGAGAGAGGCAGAGAGAAAAAACACTAATACTATTGCAATTCTTTATATTAGGTCGATGAATTTAAATATAACTTTATTGTGTACTTACAGTTCATTTACATTAAATTCACTATGTGTATACAGCACCTTTATATTGGGCAAAACACGCACGCACGCACACACATACGGGCACGCACATTAGCCATTAGAAGTGAAAATAGTTACACAGCTAGAGGAATATATTCATCATTATAATGATATTAATAAGGTGAATGCTTAAAAGATAAGATAGACTATAAAAATGCTGAAGTGATATATTCTCATGTATATGTATTCTTATCTACTTTTGACATCATATATATATAACATATACATTGTTGTTAAGTTAATGTGGTCAAACTTGTAACATATTCATTGTCACATACTTCTTATATATATATAGTAGCGTTTAAATATTATACTGGGTATATTCCAAGTATCAATGGGTTTAGGGTTCGAAACCGGGTGAGGAAAAACGTGAAATGGCCCTTATGAAAAGCATGGGGAAGGGGAAGGGGATTTTCGAGAGATGGGGGAGCTGCTGGCGGCGCCACTGGTAGTGGTGGGATCTGCAAATGCGGATTTGTATGTGGAGCTAGATCGATTGCCAAAAGAGGGAGAGACTGTAGCTGCACGCACTGCTCATACTCTTCCCGGTGGCAAAGGGGCCAATCAGGCTGCCTGTGCTGCACGCCTATCCTTCCCTACTTTCTTCATTGGCCAGGTTTGCACATTATCACTCATATATATTTTATAATATTTTTATATACTTGTAAATAGAACTCATAAAATAGATTTGGATAAACTTTGAAAAGAACATTTTCTAATCGTATTTTATATATTATGATAGTGTTATTTATTTAACTCTGTGTGTGCGTGTGTGCCTGCGTGCACGCGTGTGTGCTAGTCAATATATAATGGTTCCAGACTAAATGGTTCTCTTTCTGTTAGCTTTTCTAGTTGAATCTCTCCTCTCTCTCTCTCTCTCTCTCAGTGGGTGTGCGTGTGCGTGTGTGTTGCAAGAATGATTAGATCTGATATATATAAAATAATATGTATGACTAATGAATATTTAATTTTATAGTTTTGTAGTGTACTAATACTCATATCGTATGCACTATCGCTGTGCAGGTTGGCAAGGATGGAAATGCGACAATGTTACGGGACGCATTACTCACTTCCGGAGTTAAGCTTGATTATCTGAACACTGTTTCAGGTATTACTTATAATTTAAATATT
Source organism: Selaginella tamariscina (assembly GCA_003024785.1). NCBI lineage: Eukaryota > Viridiplantae > Streptophyta > Lycopodiopsida > Selaginellales > Selaginellaceae > Selaginella > Selaginella tamariscina. The sequence continues at coordinate 341,187 of PUQB01000175.1, read as the reverse complement.
ATACAACGGTATGTACTTTACTATAGCATTATAATTGATATGCATTGTAATTGATAGGTTATGATAATATCTTATTACTTATAAGCTATTGGATATATTTTCATTGTTGTTATATAATGAACTAATTATGGTTTTAATGTGATTTATTTTTATAGGACCAACTGGGCATGCAATTGTGATGCTACAACCTAGTGGTAATAATTCAATAATTATTTGGGAGGGGCTAACACAGCATGGAAGAAAAGAATGAACAATTCATCCATTCCTATTCAGGCTGAAGAGACAATTAAAAAAGCAGGTGCAGTTTTACTTCAAAGGGAGATCCCTGACGATGTAAACATTGAGGCTGCTAAGGTAAAACTCATTAAATTAATTCATATTTTTATTATTTAGTATAACTATATGCTATTTATGTAAGCTGGTTAGTACATTAGTTTATTATTATCATATAATATATAAAAGTAGAGAGAGAGAGAGAGAGACACCGTGCTTTTAACTGTGTATTAAAGTCTTTGTACTTAATAAATTTAGATATAGGCATAGTTATGTGAAACTATTTATATAATTATAGGAATATAGTATTTCTTTTTGCTTACAGATTGCGAGAAGTGTGGATATTCCTGTGATAATGGATGCAGGCGGATTTGATTCCCCCATTCCAAAAGAGCTTTTACAGTATATTACGGTTTTAAGTCCTAATGAAACGGAGTTAGCTCGTCTTACAAGTTTGCCTACTAACACAACTCAAGAGGTTCTTTATGCTGCTAACAAATGCCTCGACATGGTATAATATAATATATTATATTATTGTGTGTATGTATATATACGTACTTACATATGTCCGTATATGTATGATTGTCATCATGTGTATATGTGTGTGTATTGTGGCTTATGCCATAATATCATAACGTCACACAAACATAAAACAACTTGTATATCTATGTTTTATATACATATGTATGTATTGTATATACCATTGGTAGCATATTGTTGAAGTACTTAATCAAAAAACGTAATATAATATATATATTTGCACAGGGTGTGAAACAGGTGCTTGTGAAACGAGGGATCAACGGTTCAGTGTTAGCGAAGGTGGATGACCATCCAGTTTTACAGCCTGCAATTCTGGCACCTGTTGTGGTTGATACAACTGGGGCAGGTGACACATTCACTGCGGCCTTCACTGTTGCTGTCTTAGAAGGCAAGGAACCGGCTGAAGCACTTAAATTTGCAGGTTAGTTAATTATAATATACATATTAAACTACAACTGTGTTTATATGTTGTATTACAATTATTATACTTATTTACGATCTCTATCTATCTATATAGATAGATATAGATATAGATATAGATGTGTGTGTGTGTGTGTGTGTGTTGGAAGTATGTATAATGCACGTTATACCTTTTTTAACTTGCTGACTAAAATATTAAATAATATCAATTCTGTATATGTATCCATATGTATAGATAGCATGGGAGATTTATGCATAACTATATAGTTTCTGAATATGTAACCATACGTTTTTTACTTGTGTTTTGGACATTAATTGTAGCTGCATACTCTCTTAATTAAGTTTTGTAAAACTAATTGTTTGTATTTAAAATAAAATCTATTAATACATTATATATGCAGCTGCTGCGGCATCTCTGTGTGTGAGAGCAAAAGGTGCGATTCCGAGTATGCCAAGTCGGAAAGCTGTAAAACAAGTGTTGCAGGAACAATACGTGTAAACGAGTGTATGCACAAATAATAATTTTAATGCCTTATAATACTTCATACGTCATTTTAAATATATAATTATAGTATAATATTGGGAAAGTTACTGAATTGCTTTTGGGGTTTTAAATATTTATAAAATTGTTCATGTAATGGATTTATTATTTTTTAGAAATTAGGTAATAGTAATTTATAAAGTTTTAATTATTTATAAAGTTTTGACCAAAGAGAGAATTGTTAATTCTTAAAATTACAAAAAAGGGAAATTTGTATTTTTTTAAAAAGGTTGAAATAATATATTGTGGTTAATTAGATACCTTAAGTTGCCTAAAGAGCATTTTTGTAATTATCGAAATTAATTTAAAATATTCAAAACTCCAACTTTCATTATAATATTTATTAACTTTTAAATACATACATTCTATCAATTGTCTACATATTTGCATATATGACATTAGAATATTACTAATGATTAAATTTTTAGATAATTCAAACTATGTCTTTGAACATGTTTAAGATTTTTAAAATATGATTAATAATAGATTCATTTTCATCTTAAATTTTGATTTCATTAGTTTTTAAAATTATTATTAAAAATGCATATTCTCATGTTTGACCTTTCTACATAACTATTTTAAAGAAGTGAAACATGAGATTCACTAGAAATTTGAAATTGTCATTACTTTTAATTTATAAATACATATTAGAAAAACTAATCCCCTAAACTATAATTAATATTTAAAAAAATAGAGCATTACAAAGACATTTTTTTATAACATGTTAATAGGCCATTTTATAATTGTTGTTAATGAACCATAGAACATAACATTAAATAATGTTTTTAACCTTAAATAATTAAAATTCTCGTGTCAGCATTATTACTGAAAATGAATTCAAATCATGAGGGAGGGACACTTATAAAATCCTATACATGTTAAGTTTGGGGTATTTATTAACCTCTTCCATACATATATGTTCAATGGTGGGGTTTTCTTGGAAAATCCTGATTTTGTACATGTAGCCAGGGGTTGAGTTGAGAGAGCGGCAGTAGTGGAACACATTGTTTACTCTATTGTAGGATAATATGAGTTTTGTGTAAGAACATGTGAATTGGAATTGCCAATGTCATTGGATTTGCACCCTTGACATACAACACTATGACCGAACTATATGCTCTCAAAAACAACAATCAATCAAAGTTTGATGAAAATTTATTTGATAATTAATGTAGAAATCATGTTTGACTTAGATAAACTTTGACTTTTAGATATGTAAGTTTTGGGGTGATACACATGATTAAGTATGATTTTCTGTATATTTGGGAGAACACATGATGTATATATATATATAAGAAGTGACCCCTGTGATTGAAATCAATTTAGTCTATAGAATGAAAAAATAGGTTATCTTGATGGTTTGTGTTGTATTATTTTTTTTTTTTCTGGCTCTTAGATTTCCTTATTGAGGCTATTATCAATTAGTGCAACACAATCATCAATGCTGAATCTTTCAATTTAAAATGTTTCTTCAATTGACATTTGAGAGAGTGGATATCCTCACTCGTGGTAAAATGAGAGAGTGAATATCTTCATTCATTATTTCTCATGGACCACCCTTTTGAGAGCTCACCTACAAAAATTGAGAGAGTGGATGTCCTCATTCATTATTTCCTATGGGTTGCATATAGGGTTTGACTACATGGTTGATCTTGTATCAATAACTTAGAGGTGATTTAAGGACGCATATATGTACACATGTATACAAGGGGCTTTGTTAGCTGTTGCACATAAGATTTGACTGCATGGTTGATTTAACTGAAGGCAATTTGAGGACGCATAGATGTACACATGTATATGAGGGGTTTTGTTAGCTAACCCCTCTTAGTGGATGAGCTTTATACACCTCACAAGTTCAAACCTAGGACCACTCTAATACTAAATTATTAATGTCATATTCTTTTCCCCTTAAGCCAAAAGCACCCTCAAACAAAAATGGGTATAAAACAGTAAAATGGAAATACTTAATGATTATTCATTATTAAAAAATACTTAATTAAACACGATTAATGAAGTTTAAAAAGATTAGAAAGACCAAATAAGTATTCTAACATGTTTTGAAAAAAAAATATTCCTTTTTAATGAATATATTATAATAAGTTTTAACAAAATCATGTTGGCATAAATGCCCATATTTATGGATATATGTGTATTCCATAATGTGATAATGTACAAATGATATTCAATATTATAGCTTTTAATAATAAATATTTTACCTTATGAGTCTTTATGCCTATGCCTAATTATACGGATAAACTTAGTTTACATAAAGTAACTAGTTTTTATCTTCATGTGAAGGGTGCAATTATAGTTGATTAAACAATGTCTTTTGAGGAAAATCGTTGATTAATAAATCTTTTATAAACATTTTATAAATGTTTAATTTTTAAACCATGTACACTTAAGAGTCAAGACATTTATCAAATGCTTTGAAAAAAAACCATATAAAGGTAAGATTCATACAATTAGAACTCAAGTGCATCCAAGGGACAAGTATAAGGGCACCTAGTTTAGGTGTGGCATTTGCAACAGACAAATACGTGGCCGACACTGAAGAGGACTAATATGTCTTGTGTTTTTTACCTTTTGGTGTATGTAATTTTCATTTGAAGTATTTAACGAACATGGTTTATTTATTTGAACATAAAGCCATTACACTAATTTTGTTTTGAGGCATGTGTTTAAAAGTAAATTCCATTGTACAATATGCAACGAAAAATTGATTAATCTTGTTGATGCCCATTGTTGGCCTCGGCAGGATAAATCCCGCCGAGGACCAAGGAAGGCGACAATGTGTTGGCTGGATAAATTCTTCATAAATTAATAGAAAGGCCATCAGTGGATATATTCATGCAAAGCCTTTGGTATAAAAAAAATACTCTCAAATTTATTAGGTGGACTCAATCATGATTAATTAAGTTTTTATGTTTAATATAAATAACACTCTAATGAACATAGTTGTTTATTTGGAAATGGAACAAGTAATCATTATTCTAGTTTTAAAACAGAAGTGTGAGTAATATGTCTAGTGTTTTGAAATGAAAGTGGAATAATATGTTTAGTGTTTTCTAATTATTAAGGTATATAACTTCATTTGAAGTATTAACAAATATGGTCTACTTATTTTGGTATAGGGCAAGTATGAGTTTTGATATGTCCTTGAAAGTAAATTTTGGTGTACAATATGCAGTGGCAAACCCAATTGGACATCTAGCTAATAACATGATCCATAAGAGGGATATGCATTTCATTTTGTAGAAGGGGTTCTTGAAGGTGTCAATGCCAATTGAGCAATGGCAAAAACAAAAGCCATGGGGAGGCACTAGCAAAACAGACCATGGGGATTCAAATTGTTCTTGATGCAACTTCACGATGCATGGAGACAACTTTGCAATAATGTGTTTCACTAATTACATTCTAGACAAGAGAAAAAATTGAAAGTTAGAGAATCAGAAGCGTGGATGCCCTTGAAAAGATAGCCAACTCTGGGACATTTGGTACGACAATGAAATCCCATCAAGATCGAATTTAGAGACAGTCCTCAGCCGTGCAGTGGATGGATTTTGAAGGAGCATATAAAGGCGAGATTTGTAGAGATAAAACTCAAGCGCATGTAGGGGACGGGTCAAAAGGCACCCCGTCTAGGTGTGGTGTCCAAGGCGGACAACTATGTGTCCGACACAAAAGAGAAGGCATACAAGGCAAACATCTATATGTCCAACATGGAAGAGGAGGCATACAAGGCAGACAACTATGTATTCAACATGGGAGAGGAGGCATACAAGGTGAACAATTATGTGTCCGACATGGAAGACGAGGAGTATAAGGCGAACAACTATGTGTTCGACACAAAAGAGGAGTAACATGTCTTGTGTTTATAAATTTCATTTGAAGTATTAACAAACATAGTTTGTTTGTTTGGGCATAGAGCAAGTAATTATTTTTTTAGTTTTAAAACGAAAGTAGAATAATTAGTTTTTCTAGCTAATGGTGTATATAATTTGCATTATTGTTATTAACAAACATGATCATTTATTTTGGCACCGAGCAAAGTAATCATTCATCTGGTTTTGAAGAACATAATTGAAAGTAAATCTTGTATAAATTATATAGCATTAAATAAGATTAACATGTGTTGCAAAGGTGGTGTGCCTTGTATTAGCAGACGAGAATTTAGTGCACATATTTAAAAAATTAAAGTCACACAAAACCTTGTTGGCATATCCAAGTTCATTGCCCGAATAGTGCAGCAAAGGTTTTATTTCTCGTATATCCATATCTTCAAATTTCTAGAGAGGATTTTCATATCTTTGATGGATAATGATGCATTTGAACTCCTAGATAGGATTTTCATATCTTCGAGGGAATATGATTATAAAGTAAAAGGTAAAGTGTTGCACATGAAAAACATATAGTAATTCGTACTTCTGCATTATAGTTTTTCTCGGAAACTTTGTGATGTCTAAACAAAAAAGCAAAGTAAGCAAGATAGGGGGTTGACTTCCAGTTTTGTAAATGAGACTCTCAACGAGTTAATCGAGAGTCTCGAGATGGAAATAAAAGAGAAGGAGGCAGTGGCGACATGTCTAAGAGATATCATTCATGACTAAAGGGAGAAGATCCAAGAGAAGTTTGAGGTGATTAGTTAGCAGAAAGAGCAAATCTCCAAACTGCATGAGGAGCTGGATGAGTAGGACAATTAAATAAGGCAATAATTGGTGGAAAGAGTTGATGGGATACATGAGGACCTTGTAAGGCATATTTAGCACAAATGGGAACTGTAAGAGATGGTCGAGCAACTGGAGAGGGCTGTGCGATTTCTAAGTGACGAGGTGGAGCAATTAAGGTAACAGAGTTTTGTGGTTATTTTGTTGTAGAATAGTATTGCATTGTGGTTATTGTTTTTTATTTTGCATATGTGATGAATACATATGCAAACCTTTAAATATGTTTCTCTTTGATTATTTGACATTATGAAATTTTTCTCAGAGAGGGTGAAGACATGTTTGTTCAATCAATTAACATATGTTTCCTTGTTAGTTTTGACAATCATGAACTTAAGAGTATGTTTGTTGCAAAACACATGGCCAATGTAAATGGATGAGTTAAGTAGTTGACATATCAAGCTCTATTGATTGAGTGGGAAAGATATATATGGTTTTGTGAAATTAATCCTAGTTATTAAATGTAGCGGGATTTATCTTGCAGAGGTTGAAGGAGGATGAGAAGGGGTTGGCGGGATAAATCCCGCCGATGCCATTGTTGGCGAGGATCAGCAAGATTAATCCCATTGATGCTCATTGTTTATGAGAAGGATTGACAAGATCGATATGTCAATGCATGCTATTGGTGAGAAGGTTTGATAGGATTTATCCCACTGAATCCTTTTAGCCAAAACGACATTAGCAGGATTAATCCCATCGACACTTATTGTTTGGGAGCATGCCTTGGCATAATTAATCCTGTCGATGCCGTTTTTAGTGAGAAGGATTTAGTAGGATATATCCTACTCAATCCCAAGGACAGTGACAAGGCACATCCACACGCACACATGCGCGCACACACACACACACGAATACACTTCTCTATTCAATAGAAATATATGTGTTGTACAGAACACATATATGCTTGTATATACAGATACTTACACACACACAAATATATATATATGATCATGTATACAAATATTACAATCATACACATTAGAAAAAATATGATATTACCATACATACAAATACAAACATCAAAACACATACGCACATATATGTGTTTGTGTGTGTACATATATACACACATACATGCTATCATAAATATGCAAATACATATACTTAAAGATATGATATGTGTTTATCTATACATACTTATGTATACACACTATACTTTGGCATACATATTTTACAGTAATACACACTATACTTTGGCATACATATTTTACAGTAATACACACTATGAATGTTATATATGTGCATATGCATATACACAGATACATGGTCTATGAATGTATACATCTTGAATGATTTATACATACACATACACATACACATATATACATATTTTACACTCAATTGTTATTATCTAATATATTACACACAAGTTGTGTGAAATAAATATTATCTAATATAGATATACATATATATTTTGTGTATACTTAGACATATAAATGCAGATGTAAGTTTTGCCTCTTTGTTATAACCATCATGCTATTAGTGTGATTTGATTGATTTGCTACATTGGATAAGGTTTTGCTACTGTGAGCCGCCTTGAATAACAATGCAACTGCTGTGATTTGTAGCCACAGTAGATATGCAGTTGCTGTGACAATATTAAAAATAAAATCCCTAAGAGGCAGTTCACACGTGTCCTCACTCTCAAATCTTCATCAGGTCACATGTAATATTTTACCCTCATCCTTGTAAGGGTCTCAAGGGCAAGATTATAAATAAGTCTGGATTTAATTAAATTCCCTCACCCTCGTGAGAGTAAGAATATGTTTTTTTCTTGCCACATGTTTCATTATTATAGGTTTAAATAAAGATTTTTAAAATATATTAATATAAATAGGCAAGATTTTAATTTTATTTATTTATATAAAAAGAATTATATAATTGAGAAACTCATGATTCTAATTTATATTTATTTTATTTTAAAAAACAAATTTTATTAAGTTTAAATTAATATCATGAGGGTAAATAGGTCATGTGTAACCCTCACCCTCACCTTCACCTTCACCCTCACGTGAGGGTGAGGGCACGTGTGTGTGTTTAATTAATTAATAAATATTGTTCTACCCCCTAAAAAATAAATATATTAACCCTAAAAATTAAAATATAAACCCTAAAAATATTATTCTAAAAATTAAACTATATATTAAATGTTGAAAAATAAAATATATATTAACCTAATATCAATAAATAATATTGTAAATAATGTATTATACTAATGATATTATTATTATAAATGTTCGATAAAATGTGTCAATGTGTAAAAAATGTATAATGTAAATGTACAAAGAATGCATTTGTACACAAACTAATATAAAATGAATGCATGTATTAAGTAGTAAACATATTAAACAAAGTATTCAATATTAGTCAAAAAAAACATGATGGGTATCTTATTTATGCACATACATAATATATTTAATATATATACAAATTGGGAAAATCGAGTTAAATCTAGCAAGGTATTAAATCTACATGAGACAAATACTTTTAATTATAAATATTCACATGTGTGTATGTAATTGTAGGAATTAGTCGATAATATTTTTATAAAAACAATGTGAATATATGTACAAAGTGTGTTTATAAATTATTTTTATAGTTAAATTTTAATGAATAAAAAATAGATGAATAATGTGTATATTAATAAGTTAACGTGATTCTTGAGTGTGTGTATATATATATACACACACAAGAATGTTAAACGTGGATCCTAAATTATAAGGAAGTTCTAAGCTTTAAACCATGTTAATAATTAAATACATAATTACTATACATGCTAGATCTTTTTTATTGAAGAAAAAGAAGAAGAACCAACCATCGCACTTGGTAGCCACATGGCGAACTATAATATGCCTTCACACACACAAAACCCTTAAACAAAACTGGACACAAACAATAATAATTAACAATTTTAATAATTTAATTATATTTATATATTATATAATTTTTAATATAGAATAATCACTATTATCTAAGAATGGAAATAATTATTAAGGTTAAAATAATAATAAAAAAATGTAATTATTGCATATTCCATTATTATAAATAAATGCAACTTTACTTATTATGACACTTTTAACAATTCTTAACACCATATTGAATAGATTAACATGTATTATGCATGCTACTCTTTTCAATACCATGTTTCTCTAGGCATTCATTATATTTTTAACTCTCCTCTTCGTGTTGCTCTTTTGTGATTAGAATTATTTAATTTTTATCTCATTGTTTTTTGTGATGACTTCATGTGCGTTGATAATTTGACCCATTTAAATAGAGTGGTTATATGATAGGTCTAGACGATCATCAACTTTTGAAGATTATTGTAATAGTCAAAGCATGATTTATGTTTCTAAATCTTTTGTTCAACAAAGTGTGGGGTTGCACTTCCCATCATTATTAGCCTCTTCGTCATCTCCATTCATTGACATGGTTTTAATATCTTCCTGCCACCTTATTTTAAGCCAAAAAGAGTGTTTGTAATGTTGTATGTCTAATAATAGTCCCTTATAACTCCCAAATAATAGTTTTCCAATAGTTCACCACGTGGTTATATAGTTTTGAGTAGCTATTACTTTCTTAAGATTACTTGACATTGCTCTTTAAACCCATAACACATACTTTTTAATATTTAATAATGAGTTCTTGTTCTTTGAGTTGGCCACTTAATAGAATAAAATTTAGTTGTTTTTTGGGAAAAATGGCTTTCCATCATCTTCACTTTTGAAAAGCACTAAGCCCTCTTTTTGGTAACCACAATTTTGATGCTCGTAATTTGTATATATCATCCCTTTCAGAGAAGAAAAATTATAATAGTATAAGGTGACCCATTAAGAAATTACTTTCATCTTTGATATAACCCTTGAGAAACTCTTTAAAGTTTAGTGCCTCAGTGATGAGGAACACATAACTTTCTTTTGAGATGCAGTTTTCAAAAACTTCATCATATAGGGCAAGGTAAGTGCACTTACTTGATTTATTGAATTAGAGACCTTGTTGATTAATGCATCAATATTTTTAAAGAGTGTGGCTAACCATAAGAAAACTAAGAGTGATCATCTCAAACACGCCTTTGGCATTAAGTATGCTAACACATATTTACATAAGGCAAAGTAAGTATGATCATAAGAAAAGTTAACATCCACTAAAATAATTTACTTATTTTTATTCTCATCCACACAATTGTTCATTTGTAGAAGCAAGTGATAAGACAACTTGTTTGATGTGGTGACAATTATACATTATTTAGGTTAAATCCCTCATATAAATTAAAACATTGGTCAATACCATATTTTTTGTGTAAGATGCTAATAGTGATTCTTATTCTTATGTAGTCTCAAGTACAAGTATGTTCATAAAGGCATTATGCAACGGCTAGAGGTGTTGTTTCTTCACTTTGAGACATTTATAAAAAGATGTTTTGATGTGACTTATGACAAAATGAACTATTCAAAGACAAGTATTTCAAAACTAATTATAACACCAAAGTGCCTTGGAAATGTCTTCAAACTTTTGGTATCATTGACCATAATATTAACACATGGGCATGGTTGTAAATCATATAAACACTTCTTCCTTCCTCATTGATTCAGCAACTCCAACTTCACTATTGGATTACTCGTCATGTATTTTAAAAACCTTGACATAATATTGAAAGTAGCAAGTTTGTGGAGCAATTATGTGGTCTTTCGTCTTCTTTTAAATTATAATAATTTTTACAATGTATTTGTGCATGCTTCTTTAGTGTTAAATGATGTACACTTTAAGAAGTTGGAATGATTTGAAATTGTTACATTCTTGAACTAAGTGTTTCTCGTATGTTATTAAATATTATACTGCAAGTTTTTTAAAGCATCAGTTAATTGAAACACTTATTCACACAATTAATTTTGAATTGAGTGTAAATTAATGGTAAAATCTTTAAATTTTTCTTAATGCCTATATTTGTGATATAACATTTGTGAAACATCTTAGCCTTCACAAAGTTCTTTCGTATTTCTATGGCTACCATAGTGTAAAAGCAAGTCTTAACCAGGCCAATGTTCCCATGGACTTTAAGTGCACTCTTTAGCCTATCTATGAATTGATACCACCTTCTGCAGCTCCAATCCCACACAAGCTTCATTGCAGCAACATGTTAAAACTAAGCTAAATATGCACACAACCCGGGCAGGTAGCTCAGTGGTAAAGCACTTGACACCGGTATGAGAGGTCCTGGGTTCAATCCTCGGCCTGTCCAGATACTGTATATATTGATTCCTGTCCAGATACTGTATATATTGATTAATGTGCTCCCCACTTCCTGTCCAGATACTGTATATATTGATTAATGTGCTCCCCACGGCTACGTCGTTTTTGAAGCCGAGTTCTCTCGCCTGTCTATGAAGATAATCTCCTTCTCTAACCCAACACATACCTTGACTGCAGCAACAAATGTAACAGCGCATCTGGTGCACAGTTCATGCTCTCGAACACCATCAACTCTGCATATTAGTGTCCAAGATATAGCGTGTCGAAAACAGGACGAGCCTGCACCATGTCTCTACACTTGCTGTACATGTCTACTAGTGTGTTTGCCACAACTACGTCTTTATCAAAGAACTTTTCCGCCTGTCTATGAACGGACACCTCCTTCTCCAACTTCTTCCCAGTTGACAACCCTGCACGATTTGGTGCACAGTCCATGCTGTGGAACATGTCTATATCCAACGATCAAAGCTGTTCAGGAAACCACATGTCTCCGGAGCATCTTTACGAAGAGCATACTGCTGCATTTACTATACCTGGAAATGAGAGCGTTGGCAACGTATATGTTCTTGCGACGATAATATAAATGTACATGCTCAAGTTGTAAGTAAATATTACGGTAATGTATTAACTATCTTAATAAGATTGTTAATAATAAACTCAAATAGTCGATTTTAAATTACGATGTGAATGTATAATTGACATAACTCGTGATGCTACAACCTAGTAGTAATATTCAATAATTGGAGGGGTTAACATGAACAATTCATGCATTCCTGTTCAGGCTGAAGAGACAATTACAGTTTTTCTACAGTAAGGTAAAATTAATTATATATTTTTATTATAATTATTTAGTAACTACATGCTGTTATATATCATAAATATAGTATAAAATGAAGTACATGATAATCTACAAAGATCACTGTGCATATTCAATATGTAATTAATATAATGATATCTTTTTGTTTAGAAGTGTGGATAATGGATGCAGGCATCTTTCGGCCGTGCCCTAAACAATGGCGAACAGCGGGATGCATCTGCACGGCCTTCCGGAGGAGCTTCTCAGGTACTTGCTTGCTGGGCGTAGATTGAAACTGATGTTTTGGTCAGCAATTCAGGCAGATCTTCTCCAAGATTCCCACGAGAGCGGTGCTTGTTGGACGGGCTGTGTGCAAGGCATGGAAGAACTGGCTCTCCACGCCCTCATTCATTGCCGAGCACAACGCAATATCTCCACAGGAGACTTGGATTATGTGCAGGTTCCGATTATGGCTCTCACTCTTCACTGTTGATGGCTCAATCAAATTGAAGGACAGGGGGTTCCTGCTAATCTCCCAACTGCCAAATGGGTGTTATGTGAATCCTCGCAAGGCCTGTTTTGCTTCGTCTCGCACAATAGAAATCGGCTGCTAATATGTAACCCAGTCACAAATGCACACAGAGAGATACCTGCAGAGGTGCTTGTATATACTCTCTCTAGTTTTCAGCTAATTCTTTTGTTGCAGAAAGGACAGTTTTGGAAATTCACATGCTTCCGAGAGACAGGAGAGTGGAAGGTATTGATGGTGGATGATGAGTTGCACAAGTGCACGTCTTCAGCTCGAGAACAGGGTCGTGGAAACCTGGCAGTACACTTGAAGTCGACGGCAGGGTACATCTTCCTTACAAATGTGTGGGTTCCAGCAACCCCATCCCAATCCTCTTCGAAACAGAGGGCAACAGTGTGGTTACGTATGACTTAGAGAAGGATGTATGGACAGAATTGGAGGGAAAGCTGCCGGAGGACCAGCATTTCTATGGATTGTTTCATTGCTTGGGACATGGCATGATTAGTCTTTTGGTCGATGAATCCAGAAAGGGATTGCTGTGTTTAAGTATAGCATGGAGGAGAGGGAATGGCGACTTGTGTCTTCGTCTCCACTATGTACGCATCCTACGTTGTTTGTCAGCGATGGTGTTGGCAACATATGGATCTGGTGGAGTTCTGCCTGTTTCATCCTCAAATACAATCTTGCCTTTGACAAGTGGACGAGTTATCAAGGATCTGACCTCGTCAAATATAATCGTGCCTTTGACGAGGGGACGAGTTATCAAGGATCCATGCTTGCTCCACTCACCTGCTGCACGTTCAGCTTCAGGAGACTTTGAAAGCACTCACATATATTTTCCCCTTCATGTTAATAATTAATAAAATGCATTAGTTTTCAAAAATCGCACCACACACTGCACAATACACCCATTTCAACCTGTGTACAAAACATGTAGTTTCATCATCACTAGATGGACGATCATCACAAGCCAAATACCAAATCTGAGAAGGTCTTAATATGATTTTAAATTAGGGTTTAGGGTCTAGACTTTAAATTATTATGTTTTATTTTGACATGAAAAGTACAAGGTCCAATTTAAATGATGATTAATACATGAGCTATACAACTTTATATTGATTAGCTAGCTTGACAATTGAATTCAATATAAGATAAATATGAACAGGATAATTAGTAGGTTAAGCTAGACTTAATTATTTTAAATATAATTAAATTTGATTTGTTTGATTATTAATAAGTAACAATCAAATTACACTTATAAAACACAAAGAAGATAATAGGAAAACGATGTTCATAATGAAAATGTTGGTTCGATAATGATTGGAAATTGATATTAGGTTAACATAGTTATATAAAGCAATTAAATATTAGAAATAGTATTTTGTAATAAAGTCAAAGTTGGTGATCATTCTTAAATCTTAAATATATTAAGGACATATTTAAGATAAACATAAGGATTAGTGTAACTAAGCCCGTTAAGGCTAATGTTAAAGAAAATATAATAGCTTTTTATTATTGCGATAAACCTTGCTTATATAGCCTTGCCACGTGTCATGCATGTGACACGTGGATGTTACCCCATGTGACATATGGCATTGCCAAGTCTTGTATGTGTGTACACACATGTACTTTACAGTAGTATTTAATTAAAATACTAAAATATTCTTGAGAATGAATTGATAACAACAGACGACCTTGTTATTCCATAAGTTGCAAAAATGACCTTAGGACAAACTTACATTATACACACACTTCTTGTAATGAGTTTAAATCAGTGAATTAAACTATAATATATATTATAATTAATATATGTACTATATATAAAATCAAACGCTTGAATTTAGGGTTTAATGCTTATATATATATATATATATATATATATATATTTATTTATTTATTTAAACATGGTTTTATCATTACTAAGCACAGCTTAGGTTTTGACCAGGATCCACATTAAGAACACCACATATTTCACGGTAGTAGCTAATCCTGTTGGAAGCCTGTCTGTTCAGTACCTTTCCCACACTCTATGCCTCCATTGATAATTCTAATGGTGGCTCCGAATCCATTGTCTCTTATAGCGTCGTGACACGTGTTGGGATTTGCATTGTCCATCCAAAACCATAGTGCCGATTCGAATGAATCCACAGCGTTAGTTGCAAGAAGCTCTGGGTTGTTTATGAGGTCCAGTCCTAATGCGCTTCCGGCTGCTTGGTAGTTGTAGTTCCTATATTTAAATATTAAAATGAATCTATTTTTCACACACACATCACTATTGATTAGTGCGTGTGTGCGTGTGTGTGTGTGTGAGAGAGAGAGATGACCATTCATCTACAAACCCATCCTGGTAAATAATAACGATATACTTGTAGTCTCGTACACAACTCTCTAAGGCAATGCACACACACAAAAACATGCACGCACAGTTTATACACACGATGTTGTTATATCTGACATGAAAAATACGAGAGGACCAAGTCTGAATAACGATGGATACAGAGACAACATACATATACAACAGATTAATTTTATGTTTACCATGAGAGCTGCAATGGACCTCTCCCATATAAACTTTTTCCCATCAGGACAGGGATATCTATCGTCACAGTAGTTATTAGATTGATTAATCTCCTCAATATACACCAAAGCTGTGGAACAAATCAATATTATCAAACACACACAGAGAGATGTATACTTACTGCCGGTTTCCTGCTTTACATTGGCGAAGAAAGCAGCAAGCTCTCTTTCTGGTCATCTGATGAGCCAGTGTTTCCAAAAGCTCCAAAAGCTCCAGCAGCAGAAAGGAAGGAGTCATAAGTGTAGAACGCATTCCTATTGGGGAACAATTGATCATACAATCCACTAGTGATAATTTCACCTGGAGATGCTAAGCTTGGTGAAAATAACAAACCGTATGATACTAGAACGCATATAATTAGAGTGAAGCTAGCCATGGTGTATTCAGAATCTACTGTTTTATCTAGATTGCGTCCTCTATATATATATATATCATCACTGCCGTGGTATAGACGTTGAATAAACTGCCGTAGTCTAGTCAAGTAAGTTGGCGGCGTTGACATATGCACACACACACACACACCTCCTCGTTGTATACGTTGAAAAACTGCCGCAGTCAATCATGAAAGTCACGATAACTTTGTCAAATTTGCAAGCGCGTTCTATTGAAAGTCTAGAAGTTTAGGTACAATTAATTCCAAGAATTTCTTATATGACATGAATTTATAAGGGGAAATCGAAGAGGAATAACTATTATTCTATTAAATTTAATTAATATATTTATATTTATATTATAATAAATTCAGGTATTTAAATTTTTATAAAATGCCCTGGCAAAATTTCACGTTAATAAGTTGAGTTTTTGCTATAATTAACAACGATGGCTGAAGGAATCAATTACATTTAAAGACTAATTAATATTAGTTAATAATGATTAATTTTGATCAACAAATAATTAATATATAATTAACTTTGTGCTACTTAATTATTTAGGTTATTTAAGACTCTAGAGTTACAAATATGAAAAACTCTGTCGTGACAAACTTACAGAGATTCTCAACAACCTGGTGAATTATACGAATTTGTGACCAAATGGTCTAAGTTCATAATAATGAACTCAAAAAGTTGGTAATAAAATGAGTTAATCCAACCCTTCCTTTAATCACTTAAATTAATTATTTAATGAAGTTATATGCATTTAAAGGATATAAACTCATTTATATACATGATTTGATATATACAATTTTATTTAGATAAATACTTTTTCTTAGTTTTCATATTCACCAATTCATCAAGAATTTTAATTAATTATCACGAATACATAAATGGGGCTGAATTGTGAATCATTACGTAAATGCTATTTGACTTAACTTAATGAATTGACATGTTAAACTCAATTTCAAGCGGCAACTTTCTTAAAATTAATGAAATGTTAGGATATCTAAATAGGGCATTTCCTCACTTACCCTTGCATAGCATAACTATGCGAATTCTTAACATATGTGCTTAATATGAATATAATGAATGCATTTAAAAAAACATATTTAATCCCTTTCCCACTTGAGTTTACATATCATTTATTTACTTAATTATTACAACTTAAAAAGGTGAAAGATTCCATTTGTAATTTTCCTTAACTATTTTAAGAATAATTAATTCCCAATTTAAACAGGGCTTATTTAACACTTTGGGCACATTATAATTTAATTATGTTTTACATTAGCAATTTACAAGTAGTTTCAGATAAATTATTCTTTTTAATAATATTTATTTAATATTGATTAACTTTTATTAATAGTAATAATTAATAACTAACCTTAGCTAGATATTAATAAAAATCTAATATAACTTTTAAATATTAAACACAAAAATGCTCCAAAGCATGTTTAATACCATTTGTCACTCTTGTAACATTTGTAAGTTCTTGTGATTTCAATTTTGAATTTGTATCTTCGTAATCGATTTGAAGTCTATCATAACATTATTTTAGTTTCTTTATACCATGCTTATAATTCTTTTCTAATTTGTTTTAACCTTTATTGATTAAAAGGTTGAAGTATACAATATGTTTTAATAACATGTGCTTGATATTTAACTACAATCTTTAATTTTCCATTCAAACACCAAAACTTTTGCTTCAAAAGTTTAAAGATTGTTTTACAATTAATTATAATGTTTGTTGAACACTTTTTGTCCAACAAAGAGATGCATATTTACAAATGCAAATATTAAATAATAATAAGATTATTTAAATAACATACATGTATACGGTGCTATCAAATGTGGAGTCAATTAGTAAGTTTTGTCCCCTATCAAATAAAGTTTTACATTTTCATTAAAAGCTAGTATTACTGGACTGTGAAGATAAATACTTTGATTTATCTTTTGTTTAACTTTGAATTTTTAACACGCATATTATGCACACTTTCTAATATTTTAAAATTTAAAATTACATACTTGGCCAACCCATATATATTTTGAATTCATTTTTTTTCATCAACAACTTGTAAGATTGTTGCATTCAATCAAAGTAATCTTTATAATTTGGAGTGTCCGACTGAAGAATTTCAAGTGTAGTATGAGTTATCTTTTGAAACTCATTAAAAACAATACATATCTCATTCTTAGTTGTTAGAAAGTATCTATAAAAAAATTGATGAATAATTGCTTGAGATAATCTCTATCACAATTTTTTGTGCAATTGACTCCCCTATAAGATTTTTTCTACCAGTTCATCATAGTCTAAATTCTTTATTAACTTGTACAAAGTTACACCTACTCTAATGGTGACTGGAATAGCTTTTGAAACTGTGTATCTTTTTGTAATATTAGGCAACACATTCATATCTAAAAGAACATTTGTTTAGACATGCATAGCGTCCTTGTCCAACGTTCATTGTTGTACACATCTTTCATGAATATATCTCACAAATATAACTTTGAGGCTTTACCCACCATGATGCTGATGTTGCATCAACTACAACCTTCTTTATTTTATCATGAATGTTTGATTATCTTTTTCTTCTTCTTATTGTTGAATTTACCATCCATTTCATTGAAATCTATTGCTCCCAACATTTGATTCATTTGAATGTTGACTCTGTAATCAAGCAAAAAAAGGTTTTTCAATTAAAATTTATAATACCGAAAAATGAGAATGATTTTACTCATGTGTTGCATCGCTACACAATGTAATCACTAAACGATCAGATGCAGATGCAAATAGATTTATTGCATTAGCTCTTTGTTGTCCAATTGCGAGTCTCCTTTTAGCTTGTTGACGTTGCCACTCATGCTGATGTCTTAGTTCTGCATTTCATTGTGCCAACAATATGTTGCTCTCTCATATAGTAGAGACCAGTGATGGTGATGCCTTTTTACGTCGACCGCTACTGCTAGAGACCTTGGTCCTATCTTTTAATGGATCCTCACTGACATATCTGAAACTGCACTTCCAACACCTTGTCCAAGGATGTCCTCTAGATGATCTTCCATATCAATTGCAGTTCTTAGGAATGAAGAAGCTTTGAGCACCCATAAAACTGTCTACTTGCTCATATAGTTTCAGTACATATATGGAAGTCCGAGGTCCTTTATCTCCTTTGATGTTAACTCAAAGTAGTTTGCACTACCTGTTTGCTTGCTGTAATTGTGAATGTGCTTGTAATCATTGACGATGTTATTTCATTTCTTCCTGCAAGTTTCTACATCTCAATCGTCAATCCAAATCTCTCTTGAAATCTCTTTGCAATCTAAAGCCAACGCTATTGTGAAGTTTGTTGGCTCTTTTCTCAAGTAGACATTCCCAAGTGCTCAAGGAATTCCTCTTTCTTCAACTCTACAAGCAGATGTACCTCTTCCTAAGTCCAATTCTGATTGCAATGGCATTTGATCCCTAAAGTCTTTGAAGATCGTTGAGAAGCTGGAAAATCTTCACTAGCTGGACCGAATCTACTCCCTGAAGCTCCTTATGCTGGCAACATGACATCTCGTGGACCATCAGACATACTATGCAAATAGTTTGCCATACTGCATGGATTGTCAAACATACCATGTGGATTGTCTAATGTACCGTGCAAGCCGTCCAATGTACCACACGAATTACTTGTACTAACTTGTTTAGGTGCAAGATGTTCATGTTGTCCAAATCTACTACTCTATAGTTGAATGAGAACTTGCATCCAATTTATTCCATGCTTCTTCCAAGGTTGCTGCCTTCCATCAACGTTATCCTATTAAACCAGGTCCCAGGACTTGTGGAACTTGTCCTTAGGGAGGAGGTGCTGTCACGACCCGATATAGAATATAGGATACAGGATACGAGATACATGATATACTTACAGGATATGCCTACAGAATATGCCTATAGAATATGCTTACAGGATATACCTATAGGATAAGGAACATCATTTTTAGCTCATGCCTAAATTAGCTCCTAGAGTATTGCTTATGCCTAGATTAGCTTTTGGAGTTGTGAGCATAAAAGCTCTAACCTAATTGTTGTACAATCAGTTACTATCAACACTAGTCATTCTATGATCATTTTTGTCTTGTTCTTGTTTTGCTCCCTGCCTCTTATTTTCATCTTGTTCCTAGTTCTTGTCCTGCTCTTGAATCAAGCCTCCTTGCTCTTGGATCATGGCTTGACAGATGCGTGTTGGGTTATCACCTTAGGGATTGATGTGCATGTGCAGGGAGAGGCTAAAAAAGAGAAGGCAAAGTCGAGTAGGATGGATGTTGTGAATCGGATAAGGACGGGAAGAATGCAAGTGTGAAGGGGTAGTGGATGCATGTCAGAGTTTTAACCCAAAGGGCCAACACGTGGCAACACGTGGCTGCTAGGTGGCTATTCGGTGTCATCACCCTGTGTGAGCAACGCTAAGTTTCCCAGAACAACCCCAACAACCCCTAGGGTTAGACTCTAATGCCCAAGTGGACAGGAGACTTTAGGGTTTAGCCTAAGTCTCCCTAGAATGTCTACCCCCAAAACCCTTGAGGGATAACCCTAGTTGAGTTAGGGTCTTGCCCTAGAAGACCTAGACAGGCTCATGCCCTAACCCCCATCAAGGAAACGTGTGTTCCACACATACCCCGTGACATAGCTAAGGCATCATCACTTACCCCTTGAGGAATCATCCTCATCCAGGAGTACAACCCCTTTAGAGCAACAAGGGGTACCCTGAACCACGACTAACCCCTAAGGGTTTGAGTGACCAAGTCATACCCTAGACCTAGGGTTAGTACTTAGTGAGGACACGAGTGTGCGCCGTAGGCGGACATGAGTGTTCTGCTAAGCAAACTCCCTAAGGCTAGGTTTGGGATAACCCTAAGCACATGACTTTGCGAGTCTCACGAAAGGGCTCCTGCTAACACGCTTAGGTTGTTCAACCCTTGAATTCCAAGGAGAACACTCCCTTAGCCAAGTGTGTCAAAGCACACCTAGTTATGAGACCTAACCTCCCTTGAGCGGATGCCCAAGGCTTAGCACCCTAGTGCAAGCACAAGCATGTTTGTTTGCTAAGTATCCAACCCCTTGGCGACAAGCCTATGACATAACCCCAAAGGGCGTGCCTCGGGCATTGTACCATGTGACGTCTAGCCTAGTGTCACATCTCCATGTGACATTGCCTTTCCCGATGTGGGCTATCATGCCATAGCCCTTAGATTCGAGAGTTGCACCAAGTGCCACAAACGTGGCTCCTAAATGCTAACTCTAGAACCCCTCAATTATCCCTCAAGACCCAGTAAGGAAACCCTTGTCAATCAAGAACCCACAACCACAATTGGACAAGGACACGAACGTGCCCTGGTTAGCTGTGAGTGTTGCTCCTAGCTTGACGTGGAGGAGAAGGCTGGAGACAAGCCTCAACCTCTACTTCTTGGTACGTGCATCCCGGTAAGACCTCCCAGGTGTGGATTCGCCAATGTTAAGGGTAAGCTACCCTGAAGGGGGACGTACCCTTGTCATTTAGAAGTTAGGGCGGCACAACAAAGGGTTGTACCTTAACGACACAAGCTAAAGCTTGCACTGGCAGAAGAGCAACGAACTCAGTCATGAACACAGGAGCTCTCCTACATATACTCTACTACCTTATTTATGTGACGGAGCCCCCCCCCCCTCTTTTCCTATATGTGTAAGTGGGCTGGCACGGAATGCTAGCCCTTAGATAATTAGATGAGTTTGCACACTAACTCCTACCCCTAAACCCTACCCAAGGGGGGGTGGGGTTTTAGGGCGTGGGTTAGGGCAACCCTAAGGTTAGGTCAACCCTAGGGTTGTTCCTAACCCTATTTAACATTCCAAACTCATCTTAATTAAGACATCAAAATCGGGGGTGAGTTTTCTAGAAGGTAAGTGCTACCTTTGCTTAGAGTTTCTCGTGACATCTAAAGATAGCCAGCCGGACTACCCCTAAACACCTAAGTGCACTAAGCGGGGCTATTTCTCACTACATCTAGGGTCCGTTAACATAGTACAGTAGGTAACAACAGTCAACATCCAAAGTAAAGGGTTGAATCATAGTAAAAACTATGACAATGCAGCGTGGACTGGGACGGGGCATAATCTGCGAGGGCAATGCCTCTAGAATGCAGCAGATTGAGACTCACTAGAAACCGTCACATTTCCTCATAGAGCATGCTTCATGTAGAACCCTAGAACAATGCATTGGGTTGTGACAAATAAAGAAAAACCTTTTTTTGATGTAAAATTAAATTAAAAAGCTTTTGAAAAGGTTGTATCTGTCACGACCCGATACAGGATATGGGATACATAAGATGCCTAAAGGATATGCCTACAGGATATGCCTACATGATATACCTACATGATAAGGATCACCATTTTTAGCTCATGACTAAATTAGGCTCATGACCAGATTAGCTCTTAGAGTTGTGAGCATAAAAGCTCCGACCTAATTGTTATACAATTAGTTATTATCAACACTAGTCATTCTACAATCATTCTTGTCTTTTCTTGTCCTGCTCCTTGCCTCTTGTTCTTATCTTGTTCCTAGTTCTTGTCATGCTCTTGTCTTGTTCCTAGTTCTTGTCTTGCTCTTGTCTTGTTTCTAGTTCATGTCCTGCTCCTGAGTCAAGCCTCTTGTTCTTGGATCGTGGCTTGATAGTTTGATAGTAACTGCTTTCTTAACTCCCGATTTCTAGTTACCCTTTTCTTTCCTCCTTAGTTTTTCCCCTCCTTCTTTCTTTCATGGATCATGGCAAATTTTGAGCAATTTCAACATGAACACCAAATGTTGCTTCATGAGATGGCCACTTTGCACCAAGTGGTCATAAATTTGCAAGGTTCCACAATGCGGTGCATGCAATTGCTGATGCATCCTCCAAGGCTGTTGCGCAAGCTCTCTCTCAAGCATCCGCAGTTTTCTCCATCGAACACTTCTTCAAAGCCAAAGTCAGCATGCCAGAGAAGTTCAATGGCAATTGCGCCGATTTCCAAGGTTTCTTGAATCAAATTAGGCTTTTGATCCACATGCAACCACGCCGCTACTCGATTAATGCACAAAAGATTGGCCTTTTGGCATCCTTACTAGTTGGATTCTTACAGGCTTGGGTTGCCCTTTGCTGGAGCGTGACGACCCATTGATGGAAGACTTTGAAAGATTCGTGACTGCCTTTGAAGCCTGTTTTGGAGATCCGATAAGTACTGTTCCACATGCACGAAGTTACGAAAGCTCACACAAGGATTTGACCAACTTCCGTCTATGCATCCGAATTTCAGCAACTTTGCACGAACATTCCATAAGACGAGACTGCATTGATCGAACATTTCCATTTTGGGTTAAGGGATGACGTGAAGGACCTTCTCCTTACGTTACCGGATGCCCAACCTTAACGGAGATCATATAATAGATCGTTCGCTACGACAACCGTTTGTTCAGGAAAAATCCCATCAGCAGTTCCTGCAAGCCAATCCTGTAGCTGTAGCACATGTTCCTACGACCTATGGAGATTGAAAATACAAGTGTGGCCCACTTTCAGTTGCAGAGAAGTAACATCGTCGCGGTGAGAATTTATGCTTGTATTCTGATGAAGCAAGACATAAGGTAACAAAATGTCTTATTAAAGCTAAGAAGTTTAAGACGCGTGAAGTTGAAGCTGAAGTTCAGTCGGAAAACTTCAATGTCCACTTCATTTAGGAGCCGCAAGTTGGACGTAGGTGCAGGCTCCATTGGTGCTGCTCGTACCATTCCATCACTCAAGTTTCTTTACACATCCGCCTTAATAATCGAGAGCTTAAGGAGTTTGCCCTATTGGACACTGGTGCAAATGCATGTTCATGGATGACACTTTTGCAACTCAGCATGGCATTCCAGTGGTGAAGTTGAAGCGTGCAGTTCCTAGAGGTTGCAGATGGTCATCTGATTGCTTCTGGCACAGTTACCCATGCTACCACACCTCTCCTTGCACTCATGGCGCATTCAACTGTTCGATTTCCTTCAACTTGATCAAGACTCGACGACTCCCATCGTTTTGGGCATGCCATGGTTCGTGTTGCAAATCCTCATATCACTGGAGGTCTAGGATGCTCATGTTTTCCTCTCCGGCAACTAGGATCAATCTGTACCTTCGTGCATGTAGGATATGACCTTAGTATCTGAGGCAGTACAAGCTACAGGATTGACCATGCATGTTCTGTATCAGAGTTGAAGATCCTCCTCGACAGGATTCACCTCATGTCAATTCATCAGCACATCCGCAGGCTCTCTCCACTCCTGTAAGTTCATGGATTCCTGTACATGGTTCTTCCAATCCTGTATCAGTGTCGAAGGTTCCTCCTCAACAGGATCCACCTCCTTGTTAGTTTGTCAGCACATTCCAGGCTCTCTCACTCCTGTGCATTCACAGACTTCTGTACAGATTCTTCCAATTCTGTACACTCGCAACATCCGCACAAGTTTTCCCCAATTCTGCCTTTTTTCATTACTCTTTTTTTTCCATCCCCCAAGATCCTTCCTCTTTTTCATTCACAGCTCCCTCCTTCTCCTCTCCGAGTTCTTACCACTACTATGCATGAACTTGCCATTGATCCTGCTCCTTTTCATCTCTTTGCTTTTAAGTAACTCCTACGTCCTCTTCTACCTCTTCTGTATCTGACTCTCCTATTTTTCAATCTCCTTCTCCTCTTCTACTTCTTCCTTGCCATCCAAGTATCACTCCTTTCAGACGTTTTTGATAAGCACAAGGCTGTAGTTCTTCCTATTCACAGGTCCTACGACTGTCCTATCGATCTTGCAGAAGGGAAGACGCCACTGTTCGGACCGATTTATGCACTGTCACCTACTGAATTGGAGGTTCTTTGCCAGTACATCAAAGACAACTTGGCATCCGGCTTCATTAGTCACTCAAAGTCCCCTGCAAGAGTACCTATCTTCTTTGTTAAAAAGAAAGATGAGAGTTTGCGTTTGGTTGTGAACTATAGGGGTTTGAATTAAGTCACCATCCGGAATTGATACCCATTACCATTGATCCCGGAACTTCTCGATCAGCTACAAGGAGCAAAGGTGTTCACAAAGATTAACTTATGAGGGGCCTACAATCTTGTACGGATTCGTCTAGGCGATGAGTGGAAGACTGTCTTTTGTACAAGGTATGGACATTTCGAGATCACGGTGATGCCTTTCGCCCTAGCTGTGTTCCAATACATGGTGATGACATCTTTCTCGACTTTTTGGACCAATTTTGTGGTGATCTTCCTCGATGCCATTTTGATTTTTTTAAGGATTAACGGCACATGACAAGCATGTACGACTAGTTCTACAGAGGCTTCGCGAGCATGGCCTGTATGCGAAATTAGAGAAGTGTTTTTTCGACAGGGATACTATGAGTTCTTGGGCTACATCGTCTTTCCTACTGGCGTTTTCATAGACATGCACAAGGTGAAGAATATCATGGAGTGGGAGGCCCAAGTCTGTACGAGATGTATAATGTTTCCTTGCTTTGCAAACTTCTATAGGAGATTCATACAGGACTTCTCCAAGTGTGTACTTCTACTCACGGAACTCACCAAACGCATAGGAGATTTCTCTTGGTTCGATAAGATGGAACATGCATTTACAGCACTCAAGGACGCCTTCACAACAGCTCCGATTTTAGCACATCATAATCCTTCTTGTCCCTTCTTTTTTGAAGCAAATGTTTCGAATTTTGCAGTAGGTTCTATCCTATCACAAGTTGGAGAAGACAAGTTACTTCATCCTATAGCCTTTCACTCTTATAAATTCTTTCAACAGAGATCAACTACGAGATTCATGACAAGAAACTCAAGGCCATTGTGGATTCGTTAAGAGTGGTGGCACTTCCTGGAAGGTGTTGCGCATCCTGTACAAGTTTACGGATCACAAGAACCTGAAATTTTTTCAAATGGCTCGAGTTCTCAGTCGGCGACAGGCTAGGTGAGTGGAATTCCTATCACGTTTTAATTTTGTCATCGTCTACAGGCCTGGTTTTAGAATGGCAAACAGATGCATTGTCTAGTCTTACTTTGCACCGACCCCGGACGATCCTGCATATGACTGTCAAAAGCAAGTGTTGTTGGGTCCTAATCGATTTCGGCTTGCGGCACTACAGGTTCATCAGGCTCCAGCAAATTCTACACTTCTATAGGACATCTGTTTGCAATTGGTTACAAACGACTTGGCAAAGAATGTGTTCTCACACATTAGTCCTGACATCACAAGCTCTTCTTCTTCTAATTTTCGTGCAAACTACAAGTTGTTTGTTATATAAGACAGACTCTTGTACTGGGAAGGTCTCATGTACATTCCTATTGGTGTTTATTGTCACACCCGATACAGGATACAGGATTCCGGATATAGGATACGGGTTGCAGGACTTTCCTACAGAATATTCCTACCAGGATTCCGGATATAGGATATGGTTGCAGGATATTCCTACAGGATATGCCGAGAGGATAAGGAACATGTGGACTCATCTTAGCCTCTGCATGCATGCAGTCACTTTGCATGCATGCAGCCACTTTTAGCACTCATGCCTAGATTAGCTCTTGGAGTTGTGAGCATAAAAGCTCCGACCTAATTGTTGTACAATCAGTTACTATCAACACAAGTCTTACTACGATCAATCTTGTCTTGTCTTGTTCTTGTTTTGCTCCTTACTTTTGTTCTCTCTTGTCTTGCTCTTGTCTTACTCCCGAATCCTGTCCTGTTTCTGTCTTGTTCCTAGATTCTATCCTGCACCTTCCTGTCTTACTCCCAGATCCTATCCTGTTTCTGTTTGGCTCTTGGATCCTGTCTTGCGCCTGGTCTTGTTCCTGAGTTCCTAGTTTTTATCCTATTCTTTGTATTGCTCCTGAGTCAAGCCTTCCTATTCTTGAAATTCTACTGTCTTCCTGGTTCCTGGATCGTGGCTTGACATTTATAGGACTCGTGTGGTACAAGATTGTCATGATGCCCAGCTACAGGACATTTTGGTGTGGCCAAGACAGTTGAGTTGATGATTCGCAACTATTGGTGGCCTGGGTTGCGAGATTTTGTGGAAAAGTTTGTACGGAGTTGTGACATCTGCAACAGGTAGAAGATGCCTCGTCATGCACCCTCTGGTCTTCTTCATACTCTTCATGTTCTTTCTGCTCCTTGGAGGTCAATTTCTATGGATTTCCTCACAGATCTTCCTCCTTCTCGAGGATTTGATGCAGTTCTTATGATAATTGACCGTTTCACCAAACATGCTCATTTTCTATTATGTAACAAGACGGCTACAGGCCAGACAACTGCTGAGTTGGTGATCCGCAAAATGTTCCGACATCATGGTCTTCTTGAGAGCATTGTTTCTGATCAAGGCTCACAATTCATGTTCAAATTTTGGCGAAAACTTCTCCGGAGTCTACAAGTTAAAGTAAATCTTTCTTTAGGATATCATCCGCAAACTAATGGGCAGTCAGAACGCACAATTCAAACCTTGCTGCTTCATCAGTTACGAACAGGATAACTGGTTGGACTTCCTTCATATGGCGAAATTTGCTTACAACAACTCCGTTCATGCATCTACATGCCAAACACCTTTCTTCGCTCTTACATGCTACCATCTACATTTTGACTTTGCTCCTCATGCTTCTCCTTCTTCCGCTCCTGCAGTACATGATCATCTCTAGCATCTTTGTCAGGTATAGGATGATCTCTGAGTTCATCTTCAATAAGCATAGGAACAGTACAAGCGTCATGTTGATGTTCATCGTCAGCCGGCACTTGCATACAAGATTGGTGATCTCGTGTAGCTTTTTCGTCGGCATATTGACGCCTTCTTTTAAGTTGGATTTTCAACGCTTGGGTCCTTATAGGATTGCGGCTAAGGTCAATCCTATAGCTTTCCGACTATAGCTACCATCTACTATGAAATTTCATCATGTGTTCACACGTCTTTGTTGGAACCGTATCATCCTTCTTCTCTTCCTGGTCGTGCTTATTTTCCTCCCCCTCCTGTGGTCATTAACGATGAACCTGAGTACGAAGTTGCAGCCATTCCTGATTCTCGTCTTCATCGCCGCCAACTTCAATACTTGGTGGATTAGAAAAGTTTTTGCCTATTGACCGCACTTGCGAACCTGCATCCAATCTACTCCATGCTTTTTTTAAGGTTATTGCCTTCCATCGGCGTTATCCTGCTAAACCAGGTTTTAGGACTCATGGAACTCGTCCTTATGGAGGAGGTGCTATCACGACAGGATATAGGATACAAGATATAGGATACGGGATATAGGATATGTCTAAAGGATATGCTTATAGGATATACTTACAGGATATGCCTACGGGATATGTCTACAGGATATACCTATAGGATAAGGATCACCATTTTTAACTCATGACCATATTAGCTCTTGGAGTTGTAAGCATAAAAGCTCCAGTGTAATTGTTGTACAATCAGTTACTATTAACACCAGTCATTCTACAATCATTCTTGTCTTGTTTTTGTTCTGCTTCTTACCTATTGTTCATGTATTATTCTTAATTTTTGCCCTGCTCTTGTCTTATTCCTAGTTCTTGTCTTGCTTTTGTCTTGTTCCTAATTCTTGTCCTGCTCCTAAGTCAAGCCTTTTATTCTTGAATCGTGGCTTGACAGTATCCAGAAAACTCTCTCTATGTATATATGTATGTTTGTACATGTGCATGTATGTGAATGTGACAACTAGAAACTATACACACTTTTAAGAAATTTTAAATAGCTGATTTCTAAACAGTTACCATATGGTGTTTAATTACTTATTACCGAAATAATATTTATTATATTTTATTTTAATACATATATGGTGTTTAAGCTATTTTCGAACCATTTTTAATCATTCAAAAAAACAACGCTTGTTAGATGAGTACCTATGCATTAGGGTCTTATTATAAAAAAATATTTATTTATAAATATGCTAAAAAATAATTTAACTATATGATGTGTAAGTAAAAAGAGAGTTAGGTAACTATACCTTAAATTAAGGATAATTTTAAGAAAATATTTTAGTATTGTAAGAATACTGAGGTTTAAGACAATAAAGTGGGAAGGAAATTTTCTTAAACAATCGAACATCATGTTATATACTAAGGAAATTTTCTTAAATTATGCAATGTGGGAAAGCATTTTGCATAATTTATGCTGTGGTAAGGGTAAGTGAGGAAGCACCCATACTATAATTACTAAATGCCAACATTTATTATTTATTAAACTTGTTCTGATAATGTTTAAAAATGTTTAAAGTATAGACGT
This sequence comes from Selaginella tamariscina, assembly GCA_003024785.1. Taxonomy (NCBI): domain Eukaryota; kingdom Viridiplantae; phylum Streptophyta; class Lycopodiopsida; order Selaginellales; family Selaginellaceae; genus Selaginella; species Selaginella tamariscina. The sequence goes on along the minus strand of PUQB01000175.1, from coordinate 311,869 downwards.
TATCATTACGTCTTGGACAAGTATTTTGAATTAAATGTTTTAAATTAGCTATGCTACAAAATGGAAGATGCACTTTGTGTGCATATGCACAGCGCGTGTGACATAAAGTTTTATGTGTTTTTATATAGCATGTTGTTGTGACAGTATAGATATACTTTTTGCATATATAGGCATGTGTTTGTCTGTTTGTGTAAACTCATCTGCGAGGATTCGAACATAGCTTGTACATAAAGGAAAGGAAAATATTCCTAAGAACACGTTTCTTAATCACATTTTCAACGTGCGGACTTGCATGTGATAACCAGGGCATAAATTTGCAGGGTAAGGTTTAATTTATGAATTATTACCCTTAAAGTGAAATAAAATTAAATTTTGAATAAATTTTTTTTTGATATTTTTTACTCAACATTCAAAGGGTATAGTATAAAATCACCCGTTTTGGTAGAGTAAAATGACAAAAACAGGGCGTTTAACATCAACTTACAGTGTTTCATCGTGTGTGTGTGAAAGAGAGTTAGACTGGTTAATTCAAAGCGAGAATTAAATTATGGCTGTTTGCATAAATCTGAATATCTTTGTCTCTGTATAATAATTGATATTAAAAAATGTACATATTATCACTCCAGAGAGAACATTTAAGTCACTTCCACAGCTAAAACTGGGAGCAATCACATTGCAAAGACAAGACCAGGCATGGATCTCCTTGTGGCCTGACTCTGCCATACTGTGCGGCAGCTCGACGGAGCAGTAACGGTGACTGATGTGTTGAAGCATTCACTTAGCTCCACGATGCGGGACGTCTTCGGATCAACAGTCCACACGTGCACCCAGCAAATCTCTTCATGTTGTTTCTGTGAAACTGGATTCAGCCCGCCTTCTGCAAACACCTTGTCACCAATGGCACAGATTGTGGAGGGGTTGAATGTAAAGGAGCCAAGCCTGTCCACACCAGTTAGCATTCTCATCAGGTGCTGGTGCTGTGGCGGACCGTGGAACCTCCACTCGAGATCCTCTGTTACCATGGAGGAGATTTCCGAGACATCCCCATATGCAAGAGCTTCATAGAATGACATGATGATGCTCTCACTTTCTGAGACATCCCCATATGCAAGAGCGTCATAGAATGACATGATGATGCTCTCACTTGTACTGTCCATTTGAAAGTAGAGGACTGTAAGTAACTATGTAAGGAATTGAAGTATGAAACGCCATATACTCTGTTTATATAGAGTTTCAATTATACCATCGAGGTGAAAAACACTTACTCCGTTTTTTTACTTTGGAATCCGAACAATCTGTACTGGATAAGGACAATCTCTTAGCTCGGAAGGAGCATGGCTTTCAAAGATCTCGGGATATATCGTGAACAATGTGCATATATTAAATGAGGTGGTGTTGTGCAACCCCCATTTTGGCAACATGCAAATTTATAAAAAGTCCATGATTGTAATGTGTATGAGCGTGTGCAAACAACTCTTAGAATTATTGGATTAAGTCGCAATCAGATGTGGTGGAGATAATTATGTAGAAATCTGTTAACATACTTGCCATTGTTGTCAATTCAATAGAATAAACTGAAAAACAATTGTGAACAAGTTGTTTGCTGATACATTCATATAGTGGAGAGCATGCTACAATTGTTTGGATTATATGTTTCTTTATTCTGTCTTTGCTAGCGGCTAATCAGGGAATTTTATATATATATATATGTGAAGTTTAACTTATAAATCATTATTTACATATGTAAGGTCCATTTGTACGGTTGGATGTGCACATATTATTATTTACTTAGTGGATTTTAATTGGTTTTAATATGCATTGTTTGCTCTTGTATGTAAATTAAGTTTTTAAGTTAATAAGATATATACATTTTTATATTCCAAGTTCTCACATTCACGGAGGTAATGGGCACCTTTAATTGTCCATACGGAACGCTCATATTTGTGTTCTTTTTATAAATCTTCTTTGTTTTCTTAAATTTAGCTTTTTCATTGAATAAATATGTTTGTCCTTGTAGATTTTTTTTTTTCTTGATTTTTTTTTTATTCATAGATGCACAACAAACAAATCCTTTGTTTGTGAAGCAATTACTCATGTAATTATTAAATACTATGCAGTTATAAAAAATCATTCTCAATTGATGACAACGTTTATAGCCCATGGTATTATTCCTACTTCTATTATGAATCCTCACATTTGATTGGATTTCTTTCATGGAAATCTTAAGGATGATGTGTACCATTGGTTTGACTACTTTATCATGGTTGCCACATATCATTCATGGGTTGATGTTTAGTGTTTACACGAGTTTCCTATTTGTCTTCAAGGGACGACGTTACAATGGTATAATGATATAAACATTGCAACTCGTGGGAATTGGAATATTTTTTTCAAATATGCATTTGGGCATGCTAATGACTATAATGATGCTTTTCAGTAGTTGTATTGCATTCGTTAGGAGCCATTTGAATCGGTGATGTAGTTTGGTATTCGCTTTTGAAGCCTTTTACTGCGTGCAGAGTCTAACATGATAGAGCGCATCAAGTTAGGTATGTTGTGGCTAGCACTTGCCCAAGACCTCGTGAGGCTTATGCATGCACTGGCTCCAATGACTCTTGACAATGCTCTGCGACTCATGTTCTCTAGTTTCACTTCATGTTTGGGATGGTCATGCTTTGATGGAGTTGATGTTACCGTTGCATGTGTACCAACACAAGGTTGGGTCCGTGGATATGGACATGCAATTTGTTGTTAGGTGTGTGATGAGGTTGGACACACTTATCAGCGTTGTTGATATTTTCCCAATTGGCATCCTCCATTTCCGGGGTGGAGACCTTGGCGACAACAACGTCCGATTGGCCCTCATGTAGTGGAAGGTCTTGATGTAGTGCATCTTTAGGGAAATGACAAATCGCACGAGTAGAAGAGGATCCTCGTGTGAATAAGTTAGCGACTCATTCATCTTTCTTTTGAGAGTATCATCAAGGGGTTCACTTAACACACCAGTTCATCCGGTCTTCATTTTTCAAACTCAGTTTAATCACATGATATGTCCTGTTTTTATTTCAGTATTGGTGAATACAAGTTTGAGTTTGTCTTTTATTTCTCAATCTGTTGTTACATGTTGTAGTCTTCATGTGCATCGTGTGTTAAAACTAGTCTTTCATTCTGTACGGCAACTAACACACTCATGCTTGTTTGCAAGATGAAGTTGACATCATTGTTCGTGTGAACGATTGTGAGTTTGAGCTTTAATCTTTGCGGGTGGTGATGAGTCAAGTTTTTCACTTTATTCTTAGTATGGATTGTTGACTCGCAATTATGCCAAGTGTGACTTTAAAAAGCCTCCCCTTGTTTGACTCTCCCTCATCCTTTTTTCATTCCTTTTACTTCTATTCTACTTTGTCCATCTCCTTCATATTTGCTTCCATCACTTCTGTTTCACCCTTACTTCTAAGCATCTTCCTTTCATTTCCCTGTTTGAATCCCTTAGATTGTTTTGTTGTAATCGCTGATCAACTCAAAGAGTATGCTGATCTTTTCAACTTTGACTTGTCGTTTGGGGCCAAGATTGCGACACGCCACTCTATTCTAATTAGGGATGCTAGGCCAATCAAGGTACCTGTTTGGTGCTGGTCATCAAATGAGCTTAAGATCTTATGAGCAAATGTTAAGGAGATGTTGAAGAAGGGTGCTATCCAAAAAATTTGAAATCTTTAGGTGTGCGAACTTCATCTTATGACGAAGCTGGATGGAAGCATTTAGTTCTGTATCGATTATTGCCTATTAAATGATGTAACCATTTCAGATGTTTATCCACTTCCTCATACTGTAGATCTTTTGGATTGACTAGGGCAAGTCGTTAGTTTAATAAGCTAAATCTCACCTCTAGATATTGGCAAGTTTCGATAGCTAACATGGACATTCCCAAGATTGCTTTTTGGATACCATTTGGCATGTATGAGTTCTTGGTGGTACCTTTTAATTGAGCAATGTTCCAACGACTTTTCAGCATATGATGGATGAGGTTTTTTGCAATATGCCGTGGGTGATTGCCAACTTCATCGACAATGTTTTAATCAACTCAGCAGGAATGTGGGAGGAGCATGTCGGTGATGTACATAAGGTTTTGGATCAGTTGCAGGAAGTTGATTTAAAGCTGAAGTCATCTAAGTGTGTGTTTGGTTCCAAGGACATCACTTATCTTGGCTATCGCATTTCCCATGAAGGTTTACAAGTCGTTCTTAACAAACTTGTTGCAGTTTTGAAGTTCCTTATGCCAAAAGTGTGTGAACGATGTACAATGCTTTTTTGGCATATCTGGACCGTGGTTTAAGGATTGCAAACAAGTGTTTGCAAATCTTAAAGAGCTATTGACAACTCCTCCAATTTTGGCATACCCTGATTACATTCGTCCTTTCATCTTATGCCTGGATGCTTTTAACATCAGTCTTGGGGGCATATTGATGCAAGAGAGTACGTGTGTACCTGGTCAACGGCATCCCATTGTGTACATCAACCATACGTTGCAGCCAACAAAGGTGAACTATTCCATGATAAAAAAGAAATGTCTAGTAGCAATTTGGGGTTTTGAGAAGCTCCATGCCTACTTGCATGATTCTTGGACGATGTTGGAAAGCGATCATGCTGTAATTACTTCATTATTGAAACGAAAGAACTTGGTTGGCCATACTACTCGGTGGGTCTTGAAGCTTCAAATTTATGACTTCGAGGTTTTTCATTGCCTAGGGAGTTCCATGGCTGATGCTGACACTCTTTCTTGAGCTCTTCTTCCACCTTCTCTCTCTTATTCTCTCTTTGAGGAGCCAGTTGTTTCAACATCAGTGGACTTTAGATGAAGATTTGATATCATTAGCAGTTGCAGTGCTTGACATTTAATATCTGCAAGGTGCAGAGTTAAATTTGTTGTCTTTAGATGAGACTCGGGAAATTCAAAAAGTTGAGCTGTGAATTTGAAGGCTTCATCATGAGTTTGAAAATCCTGCATCACTTGTTGATGACTTGCTTTAGGCACTTACATTAGAAATATCACTTTAAGGACGACCTTCTTTATTTTGTGGAACTGATCCGGATGATCATTTACAGTTGCTAGTGCTTTCTATCTTCGTTCCACACTTCCTCCATGCTTACCATGACTCTATTGTTCTTAGCGAGCACATGGAACATCGTCGTGTGATGAAGAAGTTATGTAGATCCTTTTATTAGCTAGAGTTGTAAGGAGATGTGATTCGATATGTGCGTAGTTGTGTGTGGTGCCAAGCTCATAATACTCCCCCGTGTACTTTGGAAGGTCGGTTGGAATCAATTGCAGTTTCTCGTCCGTTTGAATCGGTGGCATTTGATTTATGAGACCTTTTCCACAATTGACTACTATTAACGAGTATGTTATTATTGCTTCTAACTACCTAACTTGTTGGGTGGAAGTTAGTACTCTTGCTAGTGTAACTACCTCTGTTGTTGGCCAGTTTCTCCTTAATTGGGTTGTGTTCTAGCATTCTTGTTCGGAATAGATTCTCTTAAAAATGGTTGTCACGACTCGATACATAATACATGATATGATTACAAGATACAACCTACAGGATACATGATATAGGATACGGGATATAGGATATGCCTACAGGATATACCTATAGGATATACCTACAAGACATGCTTACAAGATATGCTTACAGGATAAGAAAGAACATTATTTTTAGATTAGCTCTTGGAGTATCATTTTTAGTTTATATGCACATTGTAACTAAAATGGCATGATACATGAAAATGAGAATATAAAATAAATTACTAATTAATACTTAAGTTTTAATTCTTAATTAATTATTTCTTAAATAATTAATTAAGACTTAAATATTAATTAATTAACAAATTAATCCATTAATCTTACTTAGTAAAGAATATTCCTAAAATATCTTAGAATATTTGTATTATTCTTCATTGTAAAAATATTTTACAATAATTAAAAAATATTATCAAACATAATTACAAATAAAATCATTTCCTTATCAACCTGTTAATTTATTTGTAAATATTTTTTCCTAAACTATACAGAGAAATGTCCTCATTTTGTCTAAGTCACCACTCTCCGAATTAATCGAATCATATTAGTCAAAATCTTTATGTTGTTGCCACCACCTAACACTCTCACGAATGCAATTAGGAGTGCCATCCTTGTTAATACATAAGTTGTGATAAGAACAAGAGTGCATAAAGGCTTATCTAAAACATAACGTTCCTTAAGAATAATATTGTAGAGCACCCGGTTGTTCTCCTTCAATTTATAAAATTCAAAATCACAAGAAAAAAAAGCGTCAGGGTATGTTTAATATGGTGGATATTGCTCACAAAAGTTTTCAAGATTCTTCTTTTTGAGGCACATATTCAAGTAATTCACTAGTCATTCATGGTATTGATATTAGAATATGGGTCGAAAGTGATTGGATAGATACAAGCAATGTTTTCGTTGAGGATAGCCTTTTGAGGAGAGTCGTCCACCACTAAGATATGTGCATTCTTCATTATCCTTAACTAATTGATCTCTCAATGAAGCCCAATTAATCTTTCATTTTTGAAGAAATATGGCTTGCTTTTCTTTCTTATATTGTAAAATTCGAGAAATTTATAACATATTCACTGGTAAAAAATTCAATCTTTACGAATCACCTGTTTTGCAACACTACAATGTTTGTTAAGCAAATTCAGCAGTGGTGTCAAGTTGTGAATCTGCATGCATGACCAAATCTTCGCAAGTGCACCCATCTCCTTAAGCTTTTGAAAGAAACGGTCCAACCCCAGGCGAAAAAACATCATGTCAAAATTTACCATGACAACGAATGAAATCTCCTTTGTTTGATTTCTTTTTCTTTGTCCTCACGCTAGTGTAGGGTTAAGTATTGCAGCGTTAACCCCAACTTCAATTATAGGCCACTCAACCAAGAACGTGTAGCTGAGCTGATAAAGAAGATGAAGGACGACAATTCTTACACCGTTCTATATAATGTTGTTTTGTGTTCATACTATGAAAGAAAGAAGGCACTGAGATAGTGTGGGCATAAATCCTATCATCCAACATCATTTTCTTGTGGCTTATTGCAGCATGGGATGCCACATGTGCAGCTGACAAAATGACATATGATTTCCTTTTGCGGTCTGAATCAACATGTGTGAGCCATGACTGTAGCTGTTTTAATGTTCTTGGCATACTCTTCCAGCTTCCGAAAATTCCTAAGCAAATTGAACATGATCTGTAAATAACCTGGGACCGAGCGACCCTCTCAATCTTCCTAATGATGTCGTTGTGTTCTTTTTCAATAAGAAGAGGGACGATTACTTCACTTGTGGATGTTTTGTATTGTGAAGCAATGTCTGCTGCAAATACACCTACTTGATGAATATTGAGATCCTCGAAGTAAACATCTAATATGATCCCCTCTATATTAGGCTTTCATTTAGTTGAAGAAGAACTCCACGGTCGACATCATTAGTGAACACATGAACGTCATAATCCACAAGCTGACAGAATCACCCGAGGTTCTTGTTATATCTCGCATTCTCTAGATCCGAAAATGTGACATTGGATGAAACAAGGTATATATTTTGAGCATAATCCAATCTTGATTTGCAGCATGCCCTTGAGTGCTTAATTAATGAATCTAGTTTCCATTGTTTTACTTCCACAATATGTGATAAAGGTTAGTTTGACAGCAACCATGTTTGATCTAATGTGCTTCTCGTTTATTTTGAAATATAGCCATGTTATTCCAAAATCCCCCTGCCCATCTCATCTCCTCCTCTTGTCTTTAATGTCACCTCAATTCCACATATGAATACAAAAATGATTACTTCTTCAAATACATATCCGAATATAACATGTTTTGTATTAATTCTTACCCAGAATTTGATGACAACTCCATATTAATAACTGAATCTCCTTGTTAAATCAATTCGTCTTTCTGCACAATAATACATTATGAATACAATTCATATAAAAATGCACACACACTCATATAAACCCGAATATATAAATACACTATTAAAACTTTACAGAGTCTATACATATTTTTCTCTGAAGTGTTCAGGCTATTTAAATGGCGAGAAATTATAATATATAGACAAACATGTGCTTATATATATTAATACACTGCTACATTCATATACACCCTTCTTTGTCTCATAGAGAAGTGGATGGAATTAAGTGTCCAAAACTCATATTTGTGATAGTGCAAAAAATTAATATCATTTAGTTTTAGAACCACCACAGATCTGAGCTTTGGACAGTTTTATATGGTTTACTGGCTTTTATTTAAAATATTATGATAAGATTATAAAAGTAAATAAAAGGAGATAAAGAACTTATATATACTAATACACATGTACATTCACATATAGTGTGAAGCGGGATTAATCCCGCCACCCTTCTCCTTCTCAAAGAGAAGTGGGTGGGATTCATCTCGTTTATCATTTTGGAGGCAGGGAAGGTGTGGCAGGATTAATCCCGCCACCACTTTCTTGATTCCTAAAATGGTGGGCGAGATGAATCTCGCCCACTTCTCTTTGAGATGGAGAAGGGTGGTGAGATTAATCCCGTTGACCCTTTTATGCCTGGTGGGAAAGGGTGGTGAGAAAGGGTGAAGGGATTAATCCCACCACCCTTTATGTCTCAAAGGATGTGGGACGGGCTTAATCCCGCCCACCACCCTTATCAATATGAGAGAGTTGTGGGCGGGATTAATCTCGCCACCTTTCCATGCCTAGTGGGCATGATTAATCCCGCCCACAACTTTCTCATATGGATAATGGTGGTGGGCAGGATTAATCTCGTCCCACATTTTTTGAGACAAAGGGTGATGGGATTAATCTTGCCACCCCTTCCCACCAAGCATGAAAGGTTTTATTAATGTTATGTCTCAAGAAATGTGGAGCGGGATTAATCCCGCTTGCCAGGCAAGGCATGGGTAGTGGGATTAATCCCACCCACCAGGCAGGATTAAGCCTGCCGCCCTGTAGGCATAATCCCGCCGCCTTTTGGTTAATCCCACGCACCAGGTAGATGCACACACACATATATATGTATATGTATATACAGGAGTGTGCGAGAGATACATTAAAAATTAAATTATACAGAGACAACCCTCATATGTGTATACAGTAGAACCTGTATAATTAAACGTGTTGGGACTGGAGATAATATTTAATTTAGAGAGGGTTTTAAATAAGGGAGGTAGAAATAATAAAATACAATAATAATATATACAGTGGGACCATAATTTTTATTTAATTTAGAGAGGGTTTTAATTTATATAGGTTTAATTTAGACAGGTTCTACTGTATATATATGTATATGTATATCATTGTGTGCATGTGTGTGCTAAATAAATTAAATTATACAGATACACACACATATATTATTATATGTATATACAGGAGTGTGCGTGTGTGCCAGAGATAGATAAATTATACAAATACACACACACACACACACCACACACACAACATATATATATATGTATGTATATAGGAGTGTGCAAGAGATAAATAAATTATTTAAATTATACAGATACACACACATATAAATGTATATGTAAATATAGATAAATAAATAAATTATCTATCACACGCTGAAATATATGTATATGTATACACAGGAGTGTGCGTGTGTGAGAGAGAGATTTCACTTGTGTGAATGCACCTTCAAACCTTACTGCACCACCGCGCCTTATGCGTGAAGAGATTTATTAAACCCTACAAGGAATAAAATATCATAATCGAATATTAATATACCTAAACCCTTAAACAAATATTCTTTCATTAATTTATCATAATTTTAAATTTGTGTGCGTGTCTGAGTGTGTGGATGTATCACATACACCCAAAAATATAAAACATGCAGGGGTTTTAACATATGTGTGTCTATGAGCGTGTTAAATTTTCACATGCAGCAATACATACATACACACATATAATGTAAATATAAACATATGTACATAGTACATATCGCGTCAGTGTCATATTATGGATCATCCATGGTGTGTATGTATGAGAGAGAGAAAGTGTGTTAAAAATTTAAATTCGCACACATTGCATACATTAATATATACACACAGTGTCACACATGTATACACATAGACATAGATATATATTACATGTGTGAATTCAATGTGTTACATACACATAAACTTAGTACATATGGAACATATATACGTTTAACATGATGTTTTCGATAAAAAAGCAAGGGTTTAAACCCAATGCAAGTATTTTATTATTAAATTTCAATATCTGTATAAAAAGTTTATCATTCGTATAAGAAAACATGTATAAAGAATTGTTGATAATCAAGTAGATAAACATAAAATCACAAATCATTATACTGATTTGTCAATTATTTTTAAAACTTTATTTTAAAAAATGTGAATTATAATTTGTTCATACTTTAAAATTGTATGTATATATTTGAATTTTACTCAATTTTAACTTAAAATGACATAATGATATTAAAACACATTTGAAAGCAATCATAACACATATATATATATATTAGTATAAAATCTTTATACTAGTATAAACTAAATCCATGCACATTTTTTATAATTATTTAATATAAATTTTTTCTAAACACTAAACATAGATATATGGATGTTTTGTGTATGTATATGTAAGTCCTAGTGTAGAGTGTGTGTAACGATAAATGCTTGGTCTAGATACTAGATGCTTGAACATTTATTTATATTGTGATCCACTCATCGACTTTATATGTGTGTGCATATGTGTCTCTGGAAGTGCTTATAATGTGTGTGCATGTGTATATGTAAAATTTTGATTGTGTTTATATATGTGTGCAAAAAAAAACATTGAAGTAAAGTAAAAATAATATTAATATACACACTATGAACATATTTTAAATTATACATATAATATATCATTTTATTTAATATATAGTCATATATAGTTTTTAATATATATTAATTTAATATTGATAATAAGGTTAACATTGGAATATTCTTGAAATAACAAGAAAATAATTGAGAAAATCCCATTAATATAGGCAAATGTTGAATAATTACTCAAATAATTAAGAATATTATTATATACTAATTTAATTAAGATAATCAGGTTTAATATTGGAATATTCTTGGAATATAAAGAAAATAATGAAGAATATCCCATTAATACAAACAAATGTTGAATAATTACTCAAATAATTAAGAATATATACTAATTTAATTAAAATAATCAGGTTTAATATTGAAATATTCTTGGAATAAAAAGAAAATAATAAAGAATATCCCATTAATATAAAGAAATGTTGAATAATTACTCAAATAATTAAGAAAATAATATAATATACACACTATGAAATGATACATAATAATATCAGTATAAGTATATATGTTAATATATACTTAATAATATATACTGGAATAATAAGAATGTAAAATAATTATTAAAATTTCATAAAATTAAACAACTTGAATCACTTACTAATGTTAAATACATTAAAAATTTATAAAATCATTGGAATTAGAAAGTATATATGTCAGAAAGTCAGTTATTTATGTCAACTTATTTAAAATTTTATTTTCTTTTCAAAAGTTTGAAATTCTGACATAAGTATTGTCAGTTTAACATGTAAATTTGAAAATACTTTTAATTTCCTACTCAAATTCAGATTTGGTTCCCTCTCTCGTAAGGGTTTCTTCATTTTTATAATTTTTTCTCTTCGAATCTTCTCTTTCCTTGATCAGGAGTGACATTAAATTGGGTGCTATTGTGTATAAAAAAGCACAACGTCCTCAGTGTTGTTTACAAGTAAGTATTATAAATAAATTTAAAAATACTTATAAAAATTCACTTTTTTACATTCTCTCTTAAAATTAAAATTTAGGGGTTTAGGAATTTATTAGGATTGCATTATAATTTGTTAGGGATTTATCCCGTTTACACATCTTTTTTACTTAAGATTATCGGTTAGCCGAGATCTTAAAGAGTTCTCGATGGGGTGGCAAGATTAATCCGGCCATTCCTTTTTCCGCCTCCTAAAAGAGGTGGTGGGATTAATCCCGCCCATAACTTTCTGAAACAAGGAAGGAGTGGCGGGATTAATCTCACCAATGCTTCTCACTTCTTAGAAAGGACAGCGGGATTAATTTCGTCGACAACTCACTGAAACAATGAAGAACTGACGGAATTAATTTTAAAGAGTTGTGAGCGAGATTAATCCCTCCCACCATTCTAGGAGGCAAGGAAGGGGTGGTGGGATTAATCCCGTCACCACTTCCCTGTTTTAAAGAATTGTGAGCGAGACTTATCCCACCGACCAATTTAGGAGGCAGGGAAGTATTGGCAGGATTAATCCTGCCACTCCTTCAAAATCTTTATAAAATCTTGGCTAGCTAAAGATTCTAATTACAAAGGATATGTGAATGGGATAAATTCATATCGGATTCTAGTGCAATCCTAATGGTTTCTAAACCCTTAAAGCAAATGGCACATCATAACAAGCCAATATGTAATCATGCCCATCATTTTTGGAGGTGAATTAATCCGCCAATGCTTCTCTGTCTTTTAAATGGTGGGCGGGATTAATTCCACCCCCAATTCTAGGAGGCGAGGAAGCATTGGCGGGATTAATCCCACCACCTCTTCCTTATCGGAGAAGTTGTGGGCTGGATTAGTCCAGCCACCTCTTCCCCGTCAATGAGAGTTGTGGGCGGGATTGATCCTGCCAATCTATTCCCCATCGCGACAAAGCATTGGCGGGATTAATCTCGCTGACCTCTTTTGTGTTGAGGAAGCATTGGCGGGATTAATCCTGCCGACCTCTTCCGCGTCGGAGGAAGCATTGGCGGGATTAATCCCACCGACTCTTCCGCATCGGAGAGAGTCGTGGGCAGGATTAATCTCGCCGACTCTTCCGCATCGGAGAGAGTCGTGGGCGGGATTAATCCTGCCGACTCTTCTGCATTAAAGAGTCGTGGGCAAGATTAATCTCGCCGACTCTTCCACTCGAAAAGAGTCGATTAATCCCGCTGACTCTTCCCCGTCAGAGAGAGTCATGGGCGAGATTAATCCCGTCCACCATTTTATTAGGTGGGAAGGGGTGGCGGGATTAGTCCTGCCACCACTTGTATTAATCAAGCATGATAATCTATACTTATACATAATTATATATTATTGCACACGCTATATATTAAGCATCCTCAATTCACATTTTTTTGCATATCACATAAATATATATCATAAATGACACAATTATTTATGTGAAGGACAATATGTTTAATATTGTAGATAAAGTATATCTTTTTCAGAACAACGAGATAATTGGCACTGGAACAGTGGAAAGTTCGAAATGATAATGCATCATGTCACAATATTGCCCAATGATCTTGTGTGTATGTATGGGTGAACACCATTTACAAGCATGTTGAGGTTCCTAAAATGGAATTTGAAGAGGGTTCTCCTATATTATGGAATGTGGATGAAGTCAACGCTTACAAAGAATGTAGAGTCACAAACAAATAGTAGTACGAGTTCACTATATGATGGCTTGCCTGTTGTGATGGGATGAGGTGATTCTCTTTCTTCATGAGATCGAGGTTGGGAAAGGCATCATCATAGCTGTGATAAGCACAAGTTGTCGTTCTTATTATTCACATGTCTTACGACTGTCCCATCAATCTTGCGGAAGGGAAGACTCCACTGTTCGGACCGATTTATGTACTGTCACCTATAGAATTGGAGGTTCTTTGCCAATATATTGAGGGCAACTTAGGATTCGGCTTCATTCGTCACTCAAAGTCCCCTACAGGAGCACCTATCTTCTTTGTTAAGAAGAAGATGGGAATTTGCGTTCGGTTGTGGTAGAGGTTTAAATCAAGTCACCATCCAAAATCGGTACCTGTTGCCATTGATCCTGAAACTTCTCGATTGGCTACGAGGAGCAAAGGTGTTCACGAAGATCGACTTACGAGGGGCCAACAATTTTGTACAGAATCGTCTAAGCAATGAGTGAAAACTGCTTTTGTACAAGGTATGGACACTTCAAGTACATGATGATGTCTTTCGGACTTACAAATGCCCAAGCCGTTTCCAACACATGGTGAATGACATCTTTCGCAACTTCTTGGACCAATTTATGGTGATCTACCTCGATGACATCCTGATTTTCTCCAAAGACAAGGTGGCACATGATAAGCATGTACGACTAGTTCTACAAAAGCTTCGCGAACATGGCCTATATGCGAAGTTGAAGAAGTGTTTTTTTGACAGGGATAATGTGGAGTTCTTGGGCTACATCGTCTATCCTCCCGGTGTCTCAATGGACATGCACAAAGTAAAGACTGTTGTGGAGTGGGAGAGGACTAAGTCTGTACGAGACGTATAATGTTTCCTTGGTTTCGCAAATTTCTACAGGACTTCTCCAAGTGTGTACTTCCACTCACAGAACTTACCAAGCGTACATTAGTCCAACAAGGCAGAACAAGCATTCATAGCACTCAAGAACGTCTTCACGATAACTCCAATTTTAGCACATCCTAATCCTTCTTGTCCTTCTTCGTTGAAGCAAATGCTTCGGACTTTGTAATAGGTTCTATTTTATCACAAGTTAGAGAAAATAAGTTACTCCATCCTATAGCCTTTTACTCTCGTAAGTTCCTTTTGGTAAAGATCAATTACGAGATTTATGACAAGGAACTCAAGGCCACTATGGATTTGTTCGAGGAGTGGCGGCACTTCTTAGAAGGTGCTACACATTCTGTACAAGTTCTTACGGATAATAAGAACCTAGAGTTTTTTTTAAATGACTTGAGTTTTCAATTGACGACAGGCTAGGTGGGTGGAATTCTTATCATGTTTTGATTTTTTTATTGTCTACAAGCTGGTTTTTGGAATGGTAAAGCGGATGCATTGTCTAGGCGCTCTTATCTTGCATCGACCTCGAACAATCCTGCATACGACTGTCAAAAGCAAGTGTTGTTGGGTCCTGATTGATTTTGGCTTGTGGCACTACATATTCATCAAGCTCCAACAAATTCAACACTTCTACAGGCATCCATTTGCAATTGGCTATAGATGACTTGATGAAGAATGTGTTCTCACACATTAGTTCTGACATTGCAAGTTCCTCTTTCTCCAATTCCCGTACAAACTACAAGTTGTTTGCCATACATGATGAACTCATGTATTAGGAAGGTCTCTTGTACATTGTTTACAGGACTCGTGTGGTACAAGATTGTCATATACCCCGGCTACAGGACATTTTGGTTGGCCAAGACAGTTGAGTTGGTGACTTGTTGCAAGGTTTTGTGAAAAAGTTTGTACGGAGTTGTGACACTTGCAACAGGTTAAAGATGCCTTGTCATGCGCCCTTTAATCTTCTTTGTCTTCTTCATGTTCCCTAGAGATCCATTTTTATGGATTTTTTCATAGATCTTCCTCCTTTTCGTGGATTTGATGCAATTCTTGTGGTGGTGACTATCTTACCAAATAGGCTCATTTCCTGCCCTATAACAAAATGGCTACATGCTAGACAACTGCTGAATGGTGATCCGCGAAGTGTTCCGACATCATGGTCTTTCTGAGAGCATTGTTTCTAATCGAGGGCCACAATTCATGTTTAGATTTTGGTGAGAGCTTCTTTGGAGTCTACAAGTTAAAGCAGATCTTTCTTCAGGATATCATCCACAAACTAATGAGCAGTCAGAATGCACGATTAAGACCTTGGAACAGTATCTTCGCTACTTCATCAGTTACTAACAGGACAACTTGTTGGACCTTCTTCCTATGGCGGAGTTTACTTACAACAACTCCGTTCATACATCTACAGGCTAGACACCTTTCTTCGCTCTTATAGGTTACCATCCACGTTTTGGCTTTGCTCCTTATGCTTCTCCTTCTTCCGATTCTGAAGTACATAATCATCTCCAGCACCTTCATTAGGTACATGATGATTTCCAAGTTTCATCTTTAGCAAGCATAGGAACGATATAAGCATCACGTTGATGCTCATCGTCAGTTGGCACCTGCATACAAGGTTGGTGATCTCATGTGGCTTCTTTGTCGGCATATCTGCACCAACATGCCTTCTTCTAAGTTGGATTTTCAACAATTGGGCCCTTATAGGATTGTGACTGAGGTCAATCCTATAGCTTTTCGACTAGAGCTACCATCTATTATGAAACTTCATCCTATATTTCACACCTCTTTGTTGAAATCATATTATTGTTCTTCTCTTCTTGGTCGTGCTTCTTCTCCTCCCCCTCATGTGGTCATTGGTGATGAATCTAGGGGTTGAACAACCTAAGCTTGTTAGCATGAGCCTTTTCATGAAGCACTCACAAGGTCATATACGAAAGGTTATTTGCCTACCGATCGCACTTGGGAACCTATATCCAATTTACTCCATGCTTTTTCCAAGGTTGTTGCCTTTCATCAACATTATCATGTTAAACCAAGTCCTAGGACTCATGTAACTTATCCTTAGGGAGAGGTGCTGTCACGACCCGATACAGAATATAGGATATGCTTACAGGATATGACCTACAAGATACAAAATATAGGATACGGGATACATGATATACCTACAAGATATACCTACAGGATATGCTTACAGGATATACCTACAAGATAATTATTTTTATCTCATGCCTAGATTAGCTCTTGGAGTATCATTTTTAGCTTATGCTTAGATTAGCTCTTAAAGTTATGAATATAAAATCTTCGACCTAATTGTTGTATAATCAGTTACTATCAACACCAGTCATTCTACAATAATTCTTGTCATGTTCCTTATTTTTGTCTTGTTCTTTACTCTTGCCTTTCAAGCCTCCTTCTTATCATGTTCTTAGGTCGTAACTTGATAGGTTCTACATTTATGGTTGAGGCATTTCATGTTTTGACATCTCAATTGGGGATATGCCACACCTTCACAAGTACTTATCATCTAAAACAAATGGTTTGGTGGAACAACTTGTCAATACTTTCAAGGGGATGATCACAAAGTACGTGAACTTTCAGCATTCGGATTGGGATGGTTATTTGTTGTTTCTCTGATATGCTTATATCACTAAAATACAGAGTTTTGTTGGTACTTCGCCATATAAGCTCTTATATGGTCATGACCCAGTGTTGCCAATGGATTAGGTCTACCTTCTCGCTTGCCACGAGCTACTAATGCTAGGTCCTGGATTTAGTAGTTGACGAGCATTCTTCCATTAGTCAGAGTGGAGACTGCAAAACACTTGGGTCGCATACAAGTTGAATAACACGACACTACAACTCCATCATCATCCACTTGCAAAGTATAAGGTGAATAAGTTGGTGTTGATTCGTTTTCACAAGCTTATGGTACATGGTTTAGCCAAGATTCTCCTTGCTTAGTAAAAGGGACCATATTAAGTGTTGTGGCAGGTAGTACCACAAGTTTATAAGGTTCAACACGATGTTCAACCTGATCCTTTAGAGATTGTGCATGTGCAACTGTTGAAGTTTTTGTGCAACAAGGCTAAGAACAAGTTGTGCTACCTACATATCCACCAATGCCTCCTCTTGCTGTTCCTCCTGATCTGAGCCCATTTACTAGAGAACCCTAACCACCTTCCATCTTCCAAGAGAAGGGATAATGTAAGGTCCACGTGTACAATTGCATGTTATCCACCAATGCCTCCTCTTGATGTTCTCCTAATCCGGGCCCATCTACCATAGAACCCTTAACCACCTTCCATCCTTTCAAGAAGAGGGGTGATGTAAGGTCCATGTGTACAATTACATGAGTGTAATAGATTTTCATGCCGTTAGATTGATTTCAATCTAGACCACTCATTCTTATATATAATTAGGGTTATTAGGTTAATAGACACATTTATGTATTTTGAGTTTTCACATATAGTTGCATACTAAAATGAATTTACTAGTGAAGTACAATCCCAACTTCAATGACTCTGTGTGTCTGTAGTTCATTACTAATGATATTTACTTGTTTAAGTACTTGGGCGTTCAAAGTACTATCATTTAAGTTGTAAACATACAAGTATACCTTTGTATACAAACATACACACACGTATGTAGAAACGCTTAACATGCAATTGTTGTGCACACCTTTGTTCTAATCACAACTCAAGTGGATGAGTAGTGTATGTTTCATATACGAAATGAAGTATATCAGTTATGTGCCATTTAACTAAGGAGTTATTATTAATTTTAGAGTTTATCGACCCTAAGTCAAATATTTATGGCTAATTAGTTATATAGTGTATCTATAAGACATGCTTACCATTGCAGCTTTCCCTTAAAAGGCCTTAATTCTTCATTAGTGGTTAAACTCGTAATATCTTGCATTAGAGGAAATAATACACATGTTGACTTCATTAACGTGTATGTGTGTACTCATGATCAACTTTAGCATTTCCATACATCTCGATGATCTCATCAACATATGTATTTATTATTAATTACTGATAGTTACCTTGTAGCTGCCAAGTACACACATTTGATTTGTAAACCCAAGTCTACCTAGTGTTAGACCTGATTCTTCTAGTGTGGACATTTCCCAAGCTTGCGCAATTGTTCAAGTTATGTACTCTTCCTTGCCACACCTAAAATGTGTTTGTAATCCAGACTCTAATGGCTCAAAACACATGAGCACACACATGTGTACATGTATATACACATAAAATGTCAAAGCGTATGTTTACCTTTTGTCCACAGTATTCTAATGCCAGCTTCTCAACTTTCCCTCCACCAGCAACGATGTCCTAATACAGTTTTTCTTACACTTAAATATTATTTTTTCTTATATTATTATTACTACACTTTTTATACTAGTAATAATATATATACAAAATTATATAATTATATGGTCAATCTTCCATATCTTTTTATAAATTTATATAGTTAAAGAAACAATTTGGTACTATTATTAAAGATTTGATTATAATTATGAATATTAAATATACTATATTTTATAATTTTATAATTGGTTTAAGCTTCAGAAAACATACATTTTCTTGTAATTTTATTAATCGTGATCTTATCAACGCTTCTTGACATCCACCCATATCGAATGGATTTAACATTTATAAAACATGTTGGGTCTTTTTTTATTAGGAGACCATATTTTCTCTAGGCATCCATTGTACCTTTCACTCTCCTTCTCATATCACTTTTTTTGTGGTTTGAACCATGCAACCTTTACCATACTGCTTTTTGTGATGACTTTAGATGTGTCGATGAATTAACTTATCCAAATAGGTTGATTATATAGCACATCTGGAGTAATGAGGATAATCATTAGTTTTTAAAGATCCTTGTAACAATTAAAGTATGGTTTAGGTTTTTAGTTCTTTTGTTCAACAAAGTGTATGGTTTGCACTTCCATATTACTACTAGCTTCTATGTCGTTTGCGCTCATTGATGTTGTTTTCAATCGTCTCTTGCCACCTTGTTTTAGGCCAAAAAGGGTGTTACAATTCTATACTTGTGACAACAGGCCTTTCTAACTCTCAAACAATAGTTTTCCAATAATTGATCACATGCTTATATAGTTCTGAGTAACCAGTTGCCTTATCAAAATTCTTTAGCATCGATTTTTGAACCCATGTCACATATTTTTTGATGTTATCAATAATAAACTCTCGTTCCTTGATTTGGGCACTCAATAGAATAGAGTTTGGTTGTCCTTTTGAAGTGACTTTTCATCTTTTCTACTTTGAAGAGCATTAAACCCTCTTTCGGTAACCACTCCTATTCTGACGGCCGTAACTTGTACTGTATAACATGTATACCATCTCTTATAAAGAAGAAGAATTGTAGTGGCACAAGGTGACCAGTTAAAGAATTGCTCCCCTCTTTAATATATTCTTTATTAGAGTTTTAACCCAAAGGGTCAACATGTGGCTGTTAAGTGGCCATTTGGCGTCATCACCCTATGTGAGCAACTGCTAAGTCTTTCAAGATAACCCTAAGAGTCTGACTCATAGGTCTAATTAGGCAAAAGACTTAGAGTCCTACCTAAGTCCCCTGGAATGACCATCCCCTAAACCCTAGAGGATAACCCGAGTAAACTTTAGGATCCTGTCCCAGTAAACCTAGACAGGCTCATGCCCTAACCCCACAAAGGAGATGTGTCTCACACATACCCCCGTGATAGAGCTAAGGCATCGTCACTTACCCCTTGAGAAATCATCCTCATCCAGGAATACAACCCCTTTAGGGTAACAAGAGGTACCCTGAACCATGACTAACCCCTAAGGATTTGGGTGGTCAAGTCATACCCTAGACCTAGGCCCTAAGGCTAAGTTTGGATAACCCTAAGTACATGACCTTATGAGTGCTTCACGAAAAGGCTCTTGCTAATAAGCTTAGGTTGTTCAACCCTTGAATTCCAAGGAAAACACTCCCCTAGCCAAGTGTGCCTAAGCACACCTAGTTATGAGACCTAGCCTCCCTTGAGCAAATGCCCAAGGCTTAGCACCTTAGCACGAGCACAAGCATGCCTGTTTGTTAAAGTATCCAACCCCTTGGCGACAAACTCATGACACAACCCCAAAGGGCATGTCTTGGGCATTGTATTGTGTGACGTCTAGCCTAATGTCACATCTCCATGTGACACTACCTTCCAAGATGTGGGCTATCATGCCATAGCCCTTAGATTTAAGAGTTGCACCAAGTATATATATATAATATAAGTTATTGTTAATAAGTTATATATATATATATATATAGTATAACTTGTTAAGTTATATAAGTATGGCAATATATATATAAGTTATATATATATGATTATTGCTTCTCCTCCAAGACAACTTATAAGTATGGCAATATTATATATAAGTTATATATATATGATTATTGCTTCTCCTCCAAGACAACAATCCTCTAACTATTCACCCTCACTCCTATGGAACTCAATAATATCATACATCCCTAAGGGCATGAACTCATGCAACATCTGGGTAAAGGCCATATGCATACCAAGGTACCTCATATCACTCAAGATGGACCACCAGACCTCCAAACCTACCTTCAAGAGTTGGACGTTGGTGACAGCTTCATAATAAACATCAAGCACTATGACTAGCTAAACAACCTCATTTATATGGCATGTGTCAGTTTCTTATCCTAAATATTTTAAGAAAATATTCTAGTGTTAACATATATCAACATCATCATTAATTTAGTATATTCTGTTAGTTCATAACAAACAAGCCACCTCGAGATAACACATGAGGAAGGTTAGAATCAATGGTTTAACTAATGAAATCTATTACCCATTGTATATGCAAATGTAAGTCTATAGCTTTGAACTTTTAATGACGTTATTGATCAATGAGGAGCCATTGAGAGCTCATTTTGAATATGAAAGTAAAGTTACATTGTACAAGTATAGCTCAGAGTGAGCATGTAAGGTTGTTAAAGAATGATTCTTAAAGGAATTTTCTTTATTTATATTTTAATTTTCTTCAGAAGTTAATTCTTATATTAATGTGTTATATATTACATAAGCATTCATTATTTTATGACTCTCTTTAATATGATTAAAAAAACATATGTATAAATGTTTGATTATGAAATTATTAACCAACATGTAATCATGTTGATGTGTTGTTAATAAGGGATTTCAATTAGCATTCTAGTAATTCATGTAAATGCAAGTATTTTTTATGGTTTAATAATATAGTTATTCTAAAGCAAATTAAGGCAGTTACATCATTTTGACAAAAAAATGTTCAATATTATTTATTTATCTGTAATAATGTAAATTATTAATCAAAATCAAGGGCTTTGTTATTTATATAGTGAAAACAAAGTGGTGTGGATTATGTTTTATGTAATACATCTTTATTTAGTGATTAAAGAGAAAAAGAATTTGTTTAATTCAAATTATATATTATGATTTTTTTAGTTACATGTATAAGTACTTAACCATAGTGCAAACAAGGTGTAATCTTCATTTACGTTAAAGTTTTATTTTACCACGTTACAAGGACAATTAATAATTTTAAATATTAAAAGAAATGTTTTTAAAGACATTTTATAAATTGTATATTATTAGTTGCAAATGAGGTGATTAGTACAACATTAATACATAGTAATAAATTTACATTTCATTCAAATGTTTAATATAATAACGAGTGTTGTCTAGTTAAAACCGTTTTATGATATATAATAAATGAAAAGTAGTGGAGTGGTGATGTTGATATTACTACTTAATCATGTTAGAAATGATAACATATACATGCTAAAAGATTTTATTTTGTGAATTAAAAGTTTGAAAGAATGATTGAATGATGAAATAAATGTTATAAAGTCGAATTTCATTTAAAAAATGAAATTCATTTTTGAAGTAGTTATATATTATAACAATTTATGTAATTAAAGATATTAATGCATGTGCAAATAAAAGAGTGTTTGATAATTAAAGATGCTAAATTAATTTATGTGTTCCATAATATAAATAATGCTAATGTATTATCAATATTTCATATATTAAATTAAGTAACCATATGCGTGGACTATGTATAAAATGATTTCTATATACAATTGATTAAACCATGTTGGTGGTACTTTATTTGTTCTATCAAAACCATTATGCATTTTATGTATAAAATCAGTTAAATTTTTTTTTTTACTTTATAAAATTTCAAAAAATGCATATATATAATCCCATGTGAAAAGTTACGAAGAAATAAGAATGCTACGTGTATTACACAATTTATATATGTATGTATGTATGTATGTATAATTAATTTATATATAAAGAAATTTTAATATCGGAAAATATATTTTGATGATAGTTTTATTTTCCAAAAAGATGTTTATTTTAACAAAAACATTGTCACAAATTTAATTAAACACAGCTGCTTATTGTTTGCCTTGGACTGCTTATTCAAAGAAAACGTACAATTCAAATTGTGTGTATAGTGCTTGGCAGATGCTTGGAATGTTCCTACATGGCTGCATTGAACTTGCTTGGAAACAACTCAAGACACATATCTTGGTTGAGAAGTTTACATCAATTACAATTAAATAACGTACAATATTGGCGTTCAAATTTAAACACCATACGTATATATATTCCGCTGCAAGGCAAAGACACGTGTACGGCACCTATCGCAGCTACCTATATCACCGTCATTTTCAATCACGTTCTTATTTAAAATGAAGTAGAAAACGTAAAATAAACTCTGTGCTTGCCGGCCTATAGTAGATACATCATCCTCTTATATAATTTCTAATACAAATTTACCATTGTTAGTTAGTACAGTCTACATAGTAACCGACGGATGCATGTAACTTATGAGTCGTTTTCCACTACAAGTGATTCACTGTAGAATGTTCAGAACCACGGTATGCCAGATCAACTATCATTTGCAGACAAGGAAGATCATTTGTCAATTCAATAGCGTATATAAGACAAATGAAATATACACACTCCAGATGTCCAGTGGATAACACACACAAACACACATCTGTTGGGACATAAATATAATTCCCACTTTGAGAACATAATGTACAATGTTCTCTGCTTTTGCTGATTCTTGGTAAAGCTCCTTTGCATTATGTTTGTGTTTGAGTGTTTGTATAAGCGAGAGAATAACTTCAACAAGTCAGGGGCGCCACTTGTCAGAGAAGGGCGCTAACGACTGCTTTAAGGTTTAATATAGCTTCAATTTCCTTTCAGGAAGTCAAATTTAACCATTTTAGTTAAAACAATACTGGTCAGGGTTCAATACCAGTCCCCTACAAATGAATGCTGACGTGTCAATATCGTCTTTTGACTTGGCCGTGTTATCGCCGTCAAACTCGGACGCATTAAGCTTCTTAATATATACTTTAATATAAAGCTATCAATTGGGAAATAAGGGAAGAACTCCATTACACTCCTGTTTGCCCTTTTTTCCCCTTTTTCCCCTTTTTCATCTTGTATGTCTCAAACAGATTTGGAATACAGAAGGATTCATAATCTGGCGGAGAAGGAAGCGGGATACAAGGTGCTCCGGAAGCTGTACAAGGCGATATCGGACGGTGATGTAGAGGCGGTAAAGGCCTTAGTGGCCGCTGATATCGAGTGGTGGTTCCACGGACCGAGGTTCGAGCAGCACCTTATGCGCATGTTGACCGGCATTGACCGTCTGGGTTTGATCAGCTTCAAGCCGAGCCGAGTCTGCTACGTAAAGGGGAAATTCCTAACGGAGGGATTCCTCGGCGCATCCACATGCTGGGTGCACGTATTCACAATCAAGTCTGGGAAAGTAACAGAACTCCGAGAGTACTTCAACACCTCGGTGACCGTCACCTGTGCCGGTCTCTGCAGCAGTAACCCGCTGTGGCAGAGCCAGGTGTCGGAGCACGGTACTCCCATGCCTGAATTGATCGTTGTGTGCGTGGTATAGTCAAGGAAAGAGACACTAGATAGTGATGAATCTTGTGGTTGATCTTCTTATTAGTGCTTGGATAAACAATAAATTGAACATTTCTTTAAATAATTGCTCATGGAAGCTCTTTTAATATAGTATATCCATATAAAAGTTTAGCCACTGAGATTGATGTGTATTTGTTGATTTATCCTGATGTTTTCTGCCCATTATATATATATATATATAATTGAGATTGAAATGAAATGGGATTTGAGGGTTTTTAATGGGAGGGATGCATTTGCCCTATTGGAGGAAGCGGGGGAGATGGCGGCGCTTGGCGGCGCTGGGCAAGATCTTGGGGTTCTTTGTGGCGTTGGTTCCTCTGCTTCAGCTGGATTTCGTGGGCGATTCGTGGAAATCGATCTTCTCTGTGAGTCAGTGCGTGGCGAGCGTGTCTCTGTATGTATGTAACAGCGATGTGTGTGCGTGTACATATGTCGATATTACCATCTCATTTGACAAAGTGTATGCAAACAGACACCTTGTCTAATTCGAAATATAAGACATAAACACACGCACACAACATTAAGAAATACAGCAGATCTGCACGCGCGCGCGCGCACACAGACTTCTAGGCTATAACATTTTTGTCTGAATCTAAATGAGTCTATTAATAATCTTTTATAAAGAATGTCTAATATGATATTCAATGAAAGTTTCTAACAAAGATAAAAATAAACAAGTTAACAATTATGTGTTTTATAGGAATGGGAAACGCCTTCATCTCAGCATCCACTCTTAATGAGCTCTCTCATGGAATCTCGCAGGGTACGTAACTTAGCACTTACGTGTTATCGATGTATTAGTTTGTCATTTATACACGTTCTTTTATTACTAGCTTATATATCCATTAACCGTTCAAGTTGTCATATTTTACCAGAACCAAAGTGTTGAAACAGCAAAGTTATGGGATCCACCTGAGAATGATGGATGGGGCCCTTGTAGTCGACAAACAAGAGCATCTACTAGTAAGTATAATGTATACACACAATGCTTATCTTCGTTCTTCAGGCATCTTGACTATAAGCCTCTTATCCATCCGTCTTTTCCCCAGCTTCAGGACACACAATTGGATATCTCCAAGTCTTCCTAGAAGGCGGTCTGAATCAACAAAGAATGGGTGTGCGTTATTGACCATTATATGTTATTTATGTATATATTACACATTATTACTATGTGATTATTAATAATATTATGGCTTTTTTATGTCATTTTCACAGATTTGTGACGCAGTTGCTGTTGCGAAGATTCTAAATGCAGCTCTCGTGATTCCCCATCTGGATATCAATCCCGTTTGGCGAGATAGCAGGTGCATGTCCACTTTACGTAAACAACTTTACTTTTGCTCTCACTTTATACTGTTAACATGTGTGGGTTTTATGTGCATGACAACTTTACGTAACCAAGTTTTATTTATACTAATATTGTAATTGTCATACACTTATACGATATGTATATATGTTAAACAGCGCTTTTCAAGATATATACGACGTGGACTACTTCATTGATTCTTTAAGATACGACGTGAAGATCGTGAAGTCTCTACCAAGGAGTACGACTGGAGTACTAGAGAATACTATGCAACGGGTTTCCGTGCTACACGTATCAAGGATGCACCTCTTCACGCCCCTCCCACTTGGTACTTGTCCAACGTTTTGCCCACTTTGCAAAGGCGAGTGCATGAGTGCGTACATGTTTGTAGACATACGCATATGCATACATGCAACATACATAAGCGAGAGAGAGTCATAGATACACGAAACATAGACCTTGTTTTAGCATAGCAAATCAACTAATATGCCAGCACGTAAACAGAACAAAAGATTGTCTTATCTCCATTCACACATATGCATCTGTACACATGGATATATATATAAATACGCGCGCGCACACACACGCACACAAATATAATCATATGCTACATATATATGTACGAATTTTACTTAACTGTTCCTGCAGTTACGTATTGCTGCGATTGCACCATTCTCACACAGATTGGCATTTGAAGGTATTTCTCTCAAGATCCAACAGCTACGATGTAAAGTCAACTTTGAATCTCTCCGTTTTGTGAAATCGATCACAGCCGTTGGTGATGCGATTATCACCCGTCTACGAAGCAGCTCCGACAAGTTTGTCGCTCTTCATTTGCGGTTTGACAAGGTTTTCATATATTAACGTGTCTTATCTATTAAGTTTATTGAGTATAGATATTAAGTGCGTTAGGTGCAAATAAGACTTAGTGGTAGATTGTTAATTATTTAAGAGGTACGGTTCTTAATTGTAGGAAAAAATGTGCTAGGGACATGCTGCTCATTCTGCTTGTGACTTTGGTGGAGGGAGAGCTGAGAAGCTGGCATTAGAGTACTATCGACAAAAGGTAAACATAATACTCTGACATCTTTTTGTATATGTATGTACACGTGTGTGTGTTTGTTTTCATTAAGACAACATTAAGTTAAGGTGTGGAAGAGTACCAAATAACCGGTTCACAGTTGAAACAAGCGCTTGGGAAATGTCCACTTACACCAGAGAATCAGGTCTGACACTAGCTGGACTTGGGTTTACGAACCAAACACGTGTGTACTTGGCATCTTACAAGGTAACTGTCAGTAATTATTAAAGACGTCAAGATGGCATGTCTGGAAATGCTGAAGTTGATATTAGACACATACACACACATACACGTTAATGAATTCAATATGTCATGTGTATACGGTTTTGCAGGTTTATGGGGGTGGCAAGGTTATCATTTCTAAGGAGTATATTTCCTCTAATGCAAGATAGATGAGTTTACGTTAACTAATGCAGAATTAAGGCCTTTTAAGGGGAAAGCATCGTGTTATCTGCTCTTGACTATTATTTGCTTGAGTAGTTTTCTTCTTCTCGCTTAACTGCACAATGCAATGGTAAGCTTGTCTTATACTATATGATTATTTACCGACTTAAAACTATAAATATTGACTTAGGGTACACTAATATCAATAACGTTTGTATAGCTCTAAATATTAATAGTAACTCCTTAGTTAACTAGCACATAACTGATAACGACATTTGGTTTGCTTTAATAGTTCATTTAGTATATGAAACTTATGTGACACTACTGGTTGTCCTTGAGTTGTGATTAGAACAAAGGTATGCACAACATGGCATGTAACTGTTTCTGCGTACGTGTGCGTACGTGCGTTTGTGTGTTTATATATGTGTATATGTCTACGTATACATGGATGTACTTTTGAACTTAAAAATAAATTTTAAACTTACTAATATAGTTCATGTAGTAATGAGCTACAGACACACAGTAACTAAGCTTGTGTAATTGAACTACACAACTAGTTGACTAGTTATACACTATATGATGGAATTAACTTGGTAGTTTAATACAGATTGGACACAGGACTTATGAAGGCGTGAAGAAGACACTGAGGCCGGATATGGTTCTGTTAGCACGTTGTTTTCGAACAGCGCAATGGGGTGGGAGGAGTTTAAACATGGTGTTGAAGGACACAAGCACAGAGGTGAGGTCAGGATTCGACAACCCAAGCAATCAATCTACACTTACCCGCTCCAGAATGCATTTGTAAGTCCAACCTCTGTGCATTGCATCTGTCCTTTTTTATTTATATTCTCTCTGGCATATGTATGTGTATATACACACATAATGCGTATATTTGGTTTGTGCGTGCGTGGTCCACTTAACTGTTTATATAGGAGTTAGTTAGAACATGTAAGTGTATACATGTCACGCAACTGGCACATTAGAGTGTGGTGGAAAGTTTGTAGATGTTTAAATTAATCAAGATGCCGTTTTTCACGTATACATTATTATATAATGATTAAGTCGAGATATTATTGTGTATCGTCCACTAAGATTATAGCGTACTCTTAGTGCGCAAACTTCATACTACATATACATATATTACAGTAGTAAATGTAGCAAATCAAAACACTCCAATATTAAGATACAGGTCACTTTGATTCAAGAGAAACCACAATACAAAACTGTACAAGACTACATTGCAAAGACAAGACCTGGCATTGATCTCTGTAGCCTGGCTCTGCCACACTGTGTGGCAGTCGGATGGGGCAGTAACTGTGACTGATGTGTTGAAGCACTCTCCAAGCTCTACAATGTGGGACGTGTTGGATCCACGGTCCACACGTGCACCCAGGAGATCTCTTCTTCTTCCTGGCTTGCATTTAGAAACTGTGCCTTCAGCAAACACCTTGTCACCAATGGCACAGATTCGCGAGGGACTGAATGTGAAGGAGCCAAGCCTGTCCACACCAGTTAGCATTCTCATCAGGTGCTGGTGCTGTGGCGGACCGTGGAACCTCCACTCGAGGTCCTCAGTTACCATGGAGGAGATTCTCGAGACATCCCCATTTGCAAGAGATTCATAGAATGAGATGATAACGCTCTCACTTGTGCTCTCCATTTCAGTAAAAGAACATGGACATGAACCAACAATATATCTTGTTTATATATGTGTAAGTGACCCTGTTACTTTACTGCAGTGAGGTGCCACGCACACGCATAGGTTTTACAGCCTGTATCATGAACCAAACAATATATCTTTGTTTATATATATCTGCTTTGTTACTTTACTGCAGCGAGGTGCTACGCACACGCATAGGTTCTACAGCCTGTATCATGAACCAAACAATATATCTTGTTTATATATCTGTAAATGACTTTGTTACTTTACTGCAGCGAGGTGCCACGCACACGCATAGGTTCTACAGCCTGTAGATAGCTAGCCTCTAGTACTAGTAGAGGCAAGACGCGTCAACACGTACATACGCTCTCAGCATGGGTATTGTACAGAATGCTACGTAGACAGGCCTCTGCAACCGTCGATATCATAAGTATTATAATAATGTATGGGGAATTTGGAAAAAGTGGTGTCGGCACCAATTCTGCCCCCATTTTTACAACCATGCAAATTTAAAAACATTTTAAACACGGTGCGTGGGTGGCAACAGCATACCTAAAAAGTAAATTATGACGTCATCATCCAATAAGCTGGAAAGGATTCTATTCTTGTTAAGTTTATGTTTTAAACTTACTAATTCAAATCTGCATGAATATATTCTTTGCATTTAAAGTGATGACAACAACACTTGCAATATTATACTCGTAACCTATCATACACATGCACACACACATGCACGTACATGTACAAGAGAATGTATTCACTTTCTTTTTTCATGATTCCACTCAGTTATATTATAAAATTGATTATATAACTCTCTACTGAAGAATCAAATGAGACACTTTCAAATTCAAATCCGCAACATTCAAATTCAAATTGTATGAGAAGACTTTACATATATACATGTGCCTCTGCCTCGGGCATTCTAGTAAACAACGAAAATGTAGATAGATGTATATCGCGCTCTTCGCTATATAAAACCAAAAACACGAATACCATCTCGATCACATTGCAAAGACAAGCCCAGGCATCGATCTGGTTGTGCCTGGCTCTGCCATACTGTGTGGCAGCTCGATCGACCAGTAACGGTGACTGATGTGTCGAAGCACTCGCTGAGCTCGACAATGCGGGATGTCTTGGGATCAACAGTCCACACATGCACCCAGGAGATCTCCTCGTGTGGCTTGCATTGCGAAACTGTGCCTTCGGCAAACACCTTGTCAGCGATTGCACAGATTCTCAAGGGACTGAATGAGAAGGAGCCAATCCTGTCTGCACCAGTGAGCATTCTCATCAGATGCTGCTGCTGGGGTGGACCATGGAACCTCCACTCGAGATCCTCTGTTACCATGGAGTAGATCCTCGAGACATCCCATTTGCAAGAGCTTCATAGAACGACGTGACAATCATCTCACTTGTGCTCTCCATTTCAAAAAGAACAAAGACTTATATAAATGTTTGAAGTGAGGAATGAAGCAACACATGCTCTGTTTATATAGTGTTTTCATTTTCACCACGTTAGTAAACTGCAGGAGTTACTACAGTAAACACATTAAATGACCACGTCTACTGGGGCTCTATCCCAATGAATTGGACCCATCCAGCGAGTTCATGTCGGCACCAATCCCGTCTCCAATCACTAAAACTATAATTTGTATATAATTAACATTTTAAGTCACAATCTTGACTTCAATTGTCGTTCCAGATATTCTTCTTGTCACATTCTTACAAGCTGGAATCGTTTCTTAGTAACATCCTGTTCTTGAAGTTGGGAACAAGCCAACCATATATATATGTGTGTATATAGATATATATATACATGTATGTGTGTATATATATATATACATATGCATGCCAAGTTAATGAAAACTCTTGTGTATAACAAACATGAGACACCGAGGTTTTAATATTAACAAGGAACAAAAGACAAGCAGTATCTTTTTGGCAATTTCTTATATGATTTTGCTGTCTAATGAATGTTGAATGAGCTGCTTTCGGCCTTTCTGTAGCCAGCAATATAAGAATTAAATAAAGCTATCGTATAAATGTATATAATCTTATTAAACTGAACAAAATACATTATATATTTGATTATTTTATATATTATTGTATAAACATGCAGGTGAATAGTGACAAATACACGAGGATGTGTCTCACATTTGTATTCATTTCAAGCCGCGTACAAATGATAGCCAGCTACTATTTTAATTTACACACACATACACTCGATCGTGTTTTCTAAACTGCAATTGTGTGTGTGTGTGTGTGTAATATATACACCAATAATACCTTTGAGTGGTTTGTAAATGGATAATGTTCATATCAAATATAATATGCAATGTGTGTCTGCGTGACTGTACACGTATATAGTGAATGATAATTTGTAATAAATTTGCTATTAAATTTATTCATTTATGCTGCTAAAGTAGATTGATATTTATCATATACATTATATATCACCAACGAATATCTATACATTATAATTTATATATATCCATCCAATCAACTTCAAAAGCATTTGACCAAAGCTCATATGTTTGATTTTCACTGTTCCCGTGTACGCATATACGAGCAGTGTGTATTTGTATGTTATGTAACACATACATACACACACACATCTGAATTAAACGAGATTATAATTGAAATATTCTTAGAACGTAAGAATATGCTTCTTTTTGAAAATGTATATCACATTGCAAAGACAAGCCCGGGCATCGATCTCCTTGTAGCCTGGCTTTGCCACACTGTATAGCAGCTGGGTGGGGAAGTAACCGTGACCGATGTGTTGAAACATTCATTGAGCTCCACAATGCGGGATGTTTGGATCAACAGTCCACACTTGCACCCAGAAAATCTCTTCCTGTTGTTGCTTAGAATTGGAAATTGAAACCGGATTGGATCTGCCTTCAGAAAACACCTTGTCACCAATGGCACAGATTCGCGAGGGGTTGAATACAAAGGAGCCAATCCTGTCTGCACCAGTGAGCATTCTCATCAGGTACTGGTACTGTGGCGGACCATGAAATCTCCATTCGAGATCCTCAGTTAACATGGAGGAGATTTTGAGACATCCCCAGATGCAAGAGATTCATAGAATGACATGATGATGCTCTCGCTTGTGCTCTCCATTTCAGAAACAAGACTATGGAAAAACTAGCGAATAGAAGTGTTGGAGTGAGAAGGGAACAGCATGATCTGCTTATATAGTGTCATCCATGCGTTACTGCAGAAATTATACACGTGTCAGCCATCTATCTTTGCCGGAATGGAGGGCGTTCTGAACAAGCATGGCAAGGAAGTAAATGATGCAATGAGTGTATGTTTGTATATAATATACTCACGGTTGCATACAATGTATGGTCGATGATTGATACCTCGGGATGATAAATTGGAGCCATCTGTCCACTTTCTCTTTTCTTTCCTTTACAACAAGAAAATTACAATTAGTTAAGCAACTTGTCTGTGCGTACGTGCGCGCACGCATGCGTGTGCGTGTGTGTTTTGTTACTGGGTTCTTTTGTTGTATAGATATATCGCAATCGAACAACAGCTAGATCCTTAATATTATGAATTCAGCATGCCAGAAGGACATGATTTAAGATTAATTTTACGGGACAAGTAGTGATAAATATTAACATAAATAACAGATATATGATACTTGTATACTGTGTGTGTGTGTGTGTGGTTTAGGCATGTACATATATAATGCATTTTGCAGGTGATTGGTGACAATGACAAAAGGATGTGGTTTGACAGTTGCTTTCATATTTCCACAGCTGTATTTTAATGATAGCCAGCTACCCTTTCATGTTGGGCGAATTCTCATTGGACATACTTAGACGTGCGCGTGTGTGACCTATCGTCTCGCTGGAAAAAACTTATATATGTGTGTGTGTGTGTGTGTGTGTACCTCTATACACACTCACTTTGACATAGCTTGATTTAGAATAAGCAAAGAAGAGATTGGAGCTTAAAGAGGATGTGTAGTTAATGTTTACTTCAATATAATTAATAAAATAATATTTAATTGATTAGATTATTAAGTTTGTTCAACAATAAGATATATCTCGCTACCTGCTCAGCTGACTGAAATATATATAATATGTGTCAGCATCTCTTTGTTGTTAAAGCGGATCTGATGTTTCCGTTCATATCACCAACCAATTATCACCCTCCATTATTATATAATTTAAAAATTGTTTTTAGTTTTGAAAATGTCTAAATTAACTTTTGAGTCAAATTTATCATTAATTAGCTTAATAACACACGCACACACACACATATATATACACATACTATTTATTGAGTATGGGTATATAATGGTAAATAGTATATAATCAGTTTGAGTGTGTTATTAAGCTGATTAACGGTCAATTTGACTCAAGGCCAGTTTGAGACTACATGCTGTAATGTACTACGGTAAATACGTAAGTTACCTTAATAAGTGTATATAATTAAAGTATATATATGTCTATAATTAGGATAATATTAAAGATAATTCAAATATAATAAGTAAAAAGTATAGTCTTAATTATATAATTAGCCTTCGTATATACCTTAATTATATACATTTAATACTTTGATTATTATACACTTACTAAGGTAATCTATGTATTTACCGTAATTACTCTACAGTGAACAATTAAAAAATTATATAATATTTTTAAAAGTCATTTTGATAATTTTACTTGTATATAAACGGTACAGTCTGTACCAAAAACGTTGACCAAGCTCATAACATTTGTTTATATGCCGTCTCCTTATATGCATGTACTCTGTAACACACGCACACGCACACGCACGCACGCACACTAACGTGCGCATGTGTAACATTACACACTCACGTACAAGGGAATGAATGTGAAGGAGCCACAAGAGCTTCACTATACACGTGTCAGCTGTCTATCATTGCCTGACGTCCGACATGGGCATGGATACTAAATGTGTTTATATATATATATATATATATATTAACGGTGGCATTGTCTATGATTGATACCTTGGGTTCCTAATAAATTGGAGACATCCAGCAAGGTTTACTTTAAAAAGCTTAATGTCTTCTGGGCATAATTTAATCTATTAGAGTGATTTAGAAAACTCTACTGTTGAGAAAACATGAGGCAAACTATATCTTTGTATTAAAAATATATTAATTTAAACTTCATTTATATGTAAAAAATAATATTTCATGATGAATATTTTTAAGTATGTTTTAATTGAATAACTTAGATTTTATTTACTATTATATTTTAAAAAAAAACTAATCAATGCACACACATATACATGTTAAACACAATTTAAACCAGCGTCTATAGTACATCATGACTAGGATATTTTAATTAACTAAACCATCTAATTATAACATGTATGTTTTGCATGTTACATGTTGCCAGGCAGAGAAGATTCCCTAGTATTGTAGAATATTCTAATAGCAACATTTACACAACAACATCAAATACAAATAACTACCATCCTTAAATAACAAGCACTCATATTATAAATATAAATTTAAAACACATTTATACATTGTTAGTGAACTATATATAAAACATTAAGATAAATTTAATTATATGTATGTAAATGTAAACATAAGTTTGTGTATATATATGTGTGTGTGTGTGTGTGTGTCTACACACACACACATATATATACACTATAGTTTGTCTTTGTATATACCGATGATTTATGTAATCTTATTAAGTTATTTAGATTAAAAGGATTAAATCGTAGCCATTGATCTAGATTCTTTAAGCATATTATTTTCTCTAGTTATTTTCGACAATTTTTATAATAGGTCAGGGAAAAGCCAGGTCAGTATAGAGAAGCTATGGCGACGAAGAAGCTCCAGTTAGGTGAAGGTGCGCCCAAATTTGAGGTGGGCTCTTATTTAATTTACATTCTCTTTTATTTTATATATATCTTAAATAGTTACCGGAGCCTTTGAGTGGAAAAGTATGGAAGCTCGAAGATTTTAAAGAAGCTAAAGCGTTATTGGTAAGAAATTTAGAAATTTCACTTAAGTACACACACACACACACACACACACACACACACACACACCATAGATATGGTTACTGTTTTGTGAAAAACATCATTGTTATCAGGTTATGTTCATTTGCAACCACTGTCCTTACGTGGTGCATTTGAAGGAGGCCATTGCCAAGCTGACTGAGGAGTATTCACAGGTTATACTGCTTTCATATTAATAAAATACTTACATTTTCTCTTACAGAAAGGTGTTGCTTGTGTTGGGATCTCTTCAAACTCCGTTGCAACACACCCGCATGTACGTCTCTCTCTCTCACTCTCTCACACACACACGCACACACACACACACACGTTGTGTAGGATGGACCTGAGCTGATGGCGGAGGATGCTAAGAAATGCAACTATAAGTTTCCGTATCTCTATGATGAAGTAAGTTTGTTCTTGGTGTATGTATGTGTTAACTTCTGATACAATTCATTGTACAGACCCAGGACGTTGCAAAGGCTTATGGTGCAGTTTGCACTCCGGAGTTTTCTTATTCAAAAAGGTATGCGACCTTTGATATACGAGAGAGAGAGAGAGAGAGATTCTTGTGTATACATAATACATCCTATGTATGTGTGTGCATGTCATACACGTATGTTACATGTGTTTCCTATGCGTGTAGTCCAATGAGAAAACTTTCGAGCTTGTTTATCATGGCCGTTTCGACGAGTCACGACCTCGCAGTGACAAGCCTATTACTGGAAGGTGAGAAACTTAAGACTTCATTAAGTTTTATGATTATGTATTTATTTATTATCATATATTTTATATAAATTCTATACAGTGATTTGCGAAATGCACTGGATTGTGTGCTCTCTGATAAGCCAGTCCCTGAAAAGCAGATGCCTAGGTGAGTTCTTTCATTTTGTTCTACTTATTCAACTTAACTTTCCAATGTTTATGTACTATTAACTATTTGGTTTGTATTCAGTATGGGATGCAGTATCAAATGGCACCCTCAGTAAAGAGATGAATATGCTTATAAAGTTGTGGTGAGCTTCATAATAATTCTACCTATTATATTTGTGCATGTGCGTGTGCGTGGTTGTGTGTGTGTGCGCGTGTGTGTGTGAAATAAATCAAATGTTTTTATTGAGTTGCCTGAGTGCTTCGTATACTGCAATCCCAACTGACACACTCAGATTCAAAGAGCGAACATATGTTTCGTTTATGGGGATTCTAACAGTTTTTGAACACTCCTGTTTAATCTCTTGTGTTAAACCTTCTGTTTCCGATCCAAATACAAGCCAGTCCCCATAAGCATAAGCTATATCCTGTAAATTATATATATATATATATATATATATATATATATATATAGAGAGAGAGAGAGAGAGAGAGAGAGAGAGGAGAGAGAGAGAGAGTGAGAGAGTTGTTAGTTTAACATTAAATATAATTGAATACCAAATATGAAGATTCTCCGGACTTGGTGAAGGCTAGTAGTCTTTTCTCTCCTTCCTGGACATTATAAGAATGAACGTATGAATCACACGCACGCACGCACGCACGCCACACCTGTTGTTTGAAGAAGTCCAGAAAATGAGGCCAGGATTCGTGGACTTTAACAACTACGTGACTGTTTATATATTCGATATATATATAGGAAAATGTTATTATTCACGTTAACTATATATATTGAATAGAGATATGGATACGGCCAGTAGTCTAATCCCGCTCGTTTTAGTTTTGAATCTTCAATAGAATATCCAAGAGGCTAGAGAAATAAAATATTAAATGTTAATTAACTGCGTATTATTTAAATATAAAACCATATACTTTGACCAGATGTAACCCAGCAAGAACTGCAGCACATGTTCTCGCTGTTGTTCCAGTATTTCCAGGTATCTGTACATTCATGCAGTTTACATTTCATATATATATATATATATAATATATACACACACACACGTGTGTGTGTGTGTGTGTGTTCTTACTTGTGGATACACCAAAACTACTTGCAGAGGACGTTGTTCCAAAGAAGAATGTTCGATATTCTGCATTAGAGCCTTGGCGCCTGCATTGCAATGGAGAATGTGAGCACACACACACACACACACACACACGTGTGTATGGATGCATGTATTACCTTTACCTGAGCCAAATGCACAGATATGAGCCATGAAATAAACCCTAAATACCTTATCCTCAGAGCTTATAAGCATGATTTTAATTGTTATAATTATATGCAATTTTAAAGTATGATATATAATTGAAATGTATATTAAATATTTTGCTTGTTCTTTTATAAATTATACAAACAATATTAAAAACATTTAAGATGTGGTTAAAGCTTAATCAACGTGATTAATTAAGTTAAAATAGAGGGTTCTATCAAGGCTCGTGATAGTACATAGCTGGGAGCGATATTGTAGAATTTCCATGTACAAAGAGGGACAAATATAAAAGACACAAAGGTGACAATAGACGTGAGCAACAAGACAATATGACATTAAATTAAAACCATGTAAAAGACTTTGATCTTTATTCTTTAATTATATTTGACAAAACTCATCATCTGAATATTCCCATCACGTAGCTCTTTCATTATTAATATTCCTCTCAAAGACCTTGTATTATTTTATTACTTAGTGTTTGACAATATGTGTTTAGTATATATAGAGTCTCTATACATTAAATAGCATATTTATGTATATCTTTAATGATGTTTTAGTATTAACTTATTAAAATATAAGCATATGAATTACAAACCATGGTATGTGCATCATATCCATACAGGATAGAAATGCAGTATAATGGTATAGGAGAATAAAAAATAGTTAATTTTTGTATTCATGTTGTTGTTGTTTTATATGAATCCGTGAGTAGATTCGAAAGAGTGGCATTCTTTTGTTGGTTTTCCTGTGGATGAAGCGGATAACTTTGTGTTAGTAGAATTCCAGTGTGTATACACATACGTGTATACACATACTGTGTATACACACATATATAGTGGGCTTTTTTAATAGATTCTTCTAGTGGGGTCTGTCAGCTTTTGGAAAATTGTCTGTGTTCTTCGTCAATAACAGAGACAATCCACTTGAAGACGATTCCTCCATTAGCTAATTATACTTAAATTTTACACATATATAAATACACTCAGGGCGTGTGTGTGTATGTGTATGGAACAAACACTAGGAGACAAACTGCTCGTTAAGATGGAATATTCGAGATCGTACGGTTGCCGTGCTGCATGAGGGCTTACGTTAATCATTGATATTTACATTAGTTTCATAAACTCAAATTAGCATAGTAATTATAATGATTTGATTTGATTTGATATATGAGGCTCCTTGTTTTATTCGGCCAAAGGCTTCCTTGTGTTTTGATCTCCTAAGTAATCTTTATTTTGTGTTTCCGATTTTCATCCCCCATTTTAATAATGCAATTCCTTTGTCTCTAGCATATGGCATTGGCATGAACCCTTTTATCTCATACTTAGCTTTTATACTTAAGGCCCTTCCTCTCTCTGCAGTTATCTAGCGACCATCCATGGAGAATGACGATCTCTGTAAGTACTGTAGCTCTTATATGAAGCGCTTCTAACTATCTTGCAGCAGCAGCGGATAAGAATTCCTTCTGCAAACACAAGGAGAAGCTCAATTTCAATGCTTTGGCAAGTCCGACATCGCCACTTCAGTTTGAATTCAGACATGCACAGACACATACACAGTTCGATGAAGCGGCAAGGACCCATATACAGCTCCTCAACTACATAAGAAGCCTTCAAGGTAGATAGCGAATGCATGTACAGTCTTGTTTATAACGTGTCCACTGCAGGAGTTCATCCGATTCCGCAACAGGATGTCTCTCGCCGGCACCACCATCCGACTATCGCTTTGCTGCAGCAGAGATTCCAGCGGCTAGAGAGAGACAAGGAGCTCCGGCAGGCAAGGCAGCTCGAAACCTCCCGCGCTCCGGTTTCCTCCGTCGATCTACGGTTGTCACTGCACTAGAAAACAGCCGCAGCTCATCGCATTCCGATCAAAGGAAGAGGAAGCAAGTTGTACCGATTAAAACGAATAGATGTCATAAAAACTCCAAGCTACATGCAGCTGAGGAAGAGGTTGACACCACGCTGCGTCTTTAACAAACTACCGCACGGCATCCCATGTTATAAAATGTATATTGTGAACAGGATTTTGGTTGTCTAGTGAGTGGAGTTTCTCTTTCCCTCGTTTTTGTGAAGGTGTTGCCGTACACAAACTAGATCCTATACAGTTTAAAGGAGTTAGAAAAAGGAGAAGGAAATGGTTTGTTAATATGTCCACTATCTCTCAAATTCTCTCTTGCAGATTATAGTGCTCCACGCACAAACTATAGCGAATCATTCCTGTTCAAGCTTTTAACAAAGAGACAGTACATTCCATATCTTTGTATACATTGTAATCATACATATATACAATATATGACGTGTGTGTTATATAAGTACGTGTATCATATCAATTATGCTATATAAAACTCATTAGCTAACATTCATGCAATTGGAGAGCAACACATAGAAAGAAGAATCGGACGGCTCCGACACGACAGTCTTATCAACGGCATTCGAGTCACCAAGAACACAAGAAGCAGCCATCAAAGTTGTCCAAGCCACGTCATCGGGTACAAAAGGCATGTTCTCCAGCAGATCCTCCGCCTCTAGCAACCTTCCGGCGCGTCCGAACAGGTCAAGCATGCACAGGTAGTGATCTGCAACCGGTGGTATACCGTAGTCACTCACCATGGTAACAAACACGCTTCTACCCGTCTCGACTTCTCCTACGTGACTACAAGCTGCAAGCACGGTAATAAACGTGATACTGTCGGGGAAGACACCTTCCTGTTCCATTTCGATAAACTTCTCTAATGCTTGCTCCCCATACCCATTGTAATCGTATACCGCAACCATGGCATTCCAAACAACTACATTTCTACGTTTCATCGTATCAAATACGGTTTCTGCTTCGTATAACGTACCACAGCTTCCGTACATGTTAATAAGAGACGTACCTACGTATTCATCCAGCTGCATACCAGACTCCCGGAACAAAGAGTGTACCAGCACTCCGAACCGTAGACCAGAAGTGTACGTACACGACTCGAATACGCTGGGGAACGTCATCGAGTCGGGCTGCACTCCTTCGAGATCCATGTACTTGAAAGACTGGAGAGCTTCATTGGGATGCCCATTCTGAGCATACGCTGCAATGAGTGTGTTCCACGTGCTTATGTTCTTCGTCGGTATCGTCGAAGAAACACTTTGCTTCTGTGACACGCCCGGTTCGGGTGTATGCCGAAAGCATCGAGGTCCATGTAACTACGTCACGTTCCGGCATGTTCTCGAAGACGTTCTTTGCATCCTCGACGTGGCCCTCCTGAAGGAACACGGAGATGAGTATATTTGACACCACCGTGGACCGATATGGTATCTTGTAGCAAACCTCTCTTGCGCATTCAAGATGTCCGTTCTGGGCGTACACCGAAGCCAGTGCGCTCCAGCTAACATCGTTCCTGCGGGGCATTCTTGCGAAAACTTTACTGCGTCTCTCGTGCTCTTGCACCTCCCGTACATTGTCACGAGTGCTGTACCCAATGTGATGCTCGTACGAAAGAAACCCTTTCCTCGGCCTCGAAATGGATGAGATATCCGAGCTTGAGATTTCACAAGCGTCCAATACGCAGATCAGCGTGAGCGTTTCGATCTGGACACCTTCGATATCGATCCTTTGTAAGAGTGCAACAGACTCCTGGGTTTGCCCGTTATGGGTATACCCGGAAATGAGTGCGTTCCATGAAGAAACATCTGGCTCGATGATGTCTTCGAACAGTTCCCTTACTTGGTTCATGTGACCATCTCGGGCGTACATAGTGATGCCCGTGGTCCAGGTGGATATGTCCCTCTGAGGCACCTTCTTAAGAACTCACTTGCTTCATGGAGATGCCCATTCTGGGCATATGCTGCAAGCATGATGTTCCATGAAAATACGTTCCTGGATTTGATGTTTCTGAAGGTGGTACAAGCTTCTTCGATGCTATTGCAGGTTCCATACATATACACCAACAGGTTTGCCAGAAATCTGGAGTTTCCACAGCGATTCTGTGAAATGTGTCTGTGAATGCGCTTGCCCAGAGACAGGCTTCTGCATCTGCGTAGAATGGAGGCATAGTCTGAGAGAGATGGAGAGTTTGGCAGGCGATCAAACTCTCTCTCCAAATCCTCGTCGTGCAGAAACTGGCTTCTTTGTGCAATTTTCTTTCTTGATGTACGTAGACTATTTCGCAGTACACTGAAGGCCATCCATCATGCCATAGAACGTATGTACATGTGTACACACACACACACACATATATATACATATATGTGCTAATAACTAGGATTAGGGCTCATGGAGCGGGAAGGAGCTTGAGCGATGGCGTCCAGGTAAGAGGCGCTAGATGGAGATTCAGGGAGGA
The DNA here is from genome assembly GCA_003024785.1 of Selaginella tamariscina. Taxonomy (NCBI): domain Eukaryota; kingdom Viridiplantae; phylum Streptophyta; class Lycopodiopsida; order Selaginellales; family Selaginellaceae; genus Selaginella; species Selaginella tamariscina. Next base: position 270,540 of record PUQB01000175.1, on the reverse strand, counting down.
AATCATTTCACAGGGAGCGCAATGGATGCGCTAGACATAGAAGCAGTGCGGCCGGATGTATACGGGCATCTGGAAGCGGGATAGTAGCGAGTGGATTGGACACCAGGTCGTCTCCGGATGCAGCAGGCTGGAACATTGCGCAGATTGAGAATTTGCTGGGACAGGAGCTGGGAATCGGGCGCGGAAGGGGGAAGAGGGCTGTTGTCACTAAACGGGGCAGGAAAGCTCCTGCGGGACAAGGTAGACAGGAAGCCGGGGAAGGAAGTAATGTAGATGATGATTCGTTTAAACAAGTGCGTGAGGATCTTGATCTAGTAGGCAAGCAGTGGTTGTCCGAAATCCAAGTCTCTGAGTAAGTTTTGCATACTTTTACTACCACTGTGTCTCGTGATCCGATCGGTTCTGGCTGTGGTGTATGCATTTTGTATACATATGTTTGGTTTATTTCTTGTGTGTGTGTGTGTGTGTGTGTTTGTGTTGTGTTTTGCGATTGTCTTTCTCTGGTTAGTTCTGAGGATATGAACATCTATAGACCTACACTTCACTATTGTCAAATGAACACACACATACACGCGAACTACCAAGTCATCTGTTCTTATGCATATATCCATTTTACACAATTTAATGTACTTAATTACATGCTGAGGCTTTATGAAGCAGGTATTGGCAGTCGGATTGCAAATATGCCCGTTTTTCACCTAAGATTGATTTTAACACGGAGATCCATCGGGAACAAACTCTGAAGAAATCCATCTTCCACTCTTTACCTCTGTTCTCGCTCCACAGGTATATATACATGCATATATATGCTAAATCTTGGGATTCGTGTCAATGTTATTATATTGATTTTTTTTTATTTTTTTTTTCGTTTTCCAGAAAGCTGGTATTGATAACATGGATGAATTTGTTTCACACGTTGGGGGTTCTGTATGGTGCTTAGATTGGTGTCCTCACCGACCTGGTTGGAAGATCTGGCGACGAGATGGAGTTACCGATAAAGAAGTACGTATCCACACACATCCTCCCTCCCTCAGTGTTATATTTGAACTTCTGAGGTTGCTTTTTCGAAGCACTTTGTTTCTATCTATGTGTATAATTCATATGTACATGTATCGATGCATTAAATCCTCGTGTATACATGTTCATAGAACTTACGGGCAATGTTATATATGAGATATATGATCCCCAAACAGAAAAAAGAGCGAATATATATAGGTGTATCTGTTTATATATTATATTATATATATATATATATATAATTATATATATATATATATATATATATATATATATATAAGGTTCATATAGTTTTCTTTCAGTATTTGGCAGTTGGGGCTCATCCTGCATCGGATGTTCGCCAAAGAAGATTTGGAGAGGCTTTATCGGACTATCATAAGCTGGGTGAACCTCTCTACGGAAAGGCACTGATACAAATATGGTCGTACACGTTTCCGTACGACTCAGACGAGATCTCCATCGACGAAAGCGATGGCATGGAGGCGGACCCTGCTGGTGAATATACACTCTGAACAAATGCTTGAAGAACCAGAAGATCTTGATTTTGAAGGTTTATATTGGCTTAATCACTTGTGTGTGTGTGTGTGTGTTAATAAATGAGTAATAAACTGCTACTTGTAGGAATGACAGAAGGCGGCAGGCGTGGAGGACGTGGGAGAGGACGAGGAAGACGTGGAAGAGGAGGTGTGAATACAATACAAATAATATGAGTTCTTACTCTAGAAGTCTTCGTATGCGTGTGTGTGTTTACACAATTTGCTAATATAATATTAGTATGTGTGCATTATTTTTAGTATAGGAAATCAAGAAAAACTAATCAGCATTAAATTTTATATGCATAAGAATACAATATTGGAAGAGGCATACATACAAGATAAGAGCTAGTTAATTTTATTATGACGTTGGATATGCATACGTGCGTACGTACATGTATGTCTCTATGTGTGTGTACGTGTATTCTGAATTCTTTGATGTTTCAATCTAGGAGGAGGTCGCGGAGTACCTAAGGGAGTTTCAAGACTTAAGGATAAAGCCAGAATAAAAAGTACGTATTTCTTTCTTTGTTTTCTTTGACTTAGATACTGCACATGCATATGTGCTATGGTGTATGTATACAAGTCTTCTCAAACATGAATATCTGATTTGAATGTACAGGAAAGCGTCCAGGAGAAGGCGAGGTTCCGAAAATGGTACTGGCTATAGCACATGACGGTGGAGTCGCGTGGGATGTGAAATGGCAGCCAGCTGAAGGCAGAAATGAGGTCTCCGGTTTCCAGGACAGGGAGTTCTTGCGTCTTGGTTATCTTGGTGTTGCATTAGGCGACGGCTCTCTTCAAGTGTAAGCTTACTTCTCTCCTCCTTTCTGTCTAACTTCATCATGCATTCGCACAGAGACATACACACATGATTATATATATATAGACACACACAAAACACATACATACACGCTAGTAAATTCGTGGCTTTTAAACTGGTTTACTGGTTATTGTTTCGTTTCATGCATTCGCACACGACAGATAGGCCACGCTTAATGTTATATATTTTTTAGGTATGATGTACCGTTGCCTAAGATAGTCGATGGTTTAGATACGAAGGCCTCTCCGGTTGTTGTTTCTATGAGGCCTGTCTTTAAATGCTCTGAGTTACGAAGCGGTGGTCAGAAAAGGTATTGTATGTCCGTCTATGTAGTGTGATAATACGTGTGTGTATATGTAATAATAATGCATCCTCTCCCCCCAGCATTCCTTTGACGGTGGAATGGTCAACTTCAGTTCCGCATGACCTGCTGCTTGCTGGCTGCCACGATGGAACAGTAAGTATGGCTATTATTATAAACTTGATTGGCCAAGTAGTAAGTATGCTTATGATTTAATTCGATTATATACAGGTAGCACTCTGGAAGTTTTCTCCTAATAGTTCTGCTGAAGGTGAGCATTTTTGTGTATTACTACCGTATTATATGTATGTGTTGTGTGTGTGCAACATATATATAGATACCGTTTTGTATGGAATGTATATTGACCATTATCTTCCAATGCAGAGTCTAGGCCACTGTTGTTCTTCATAGCAGATAGTTTCGCTCTGCGAACTATAGCTTGGGCGCCCGCAAACAGGTATGTCTGAGGTTTATGTTAGTATTAAGGATATTCATCTTAGTCATATTATAATAAAATGTGTGCATATGGTGTTGCAGCGGCCTTGAAGGAGAACACGTTATAGCAACAGGTGGTCACAGCGGTCACTTGAAATTCTGGGACCTGAGGTTCTCTCTCTCCCCTCCCCCCCTCTCTGTCTCTCTGTCTCTCTCTCACCAAGTTTTATGTAGAGATCCCTTTCGGCCATTGTGGGAATTGAGATTGTCGAGAGGGCAAGTTCTCAGTATGGACTGGCTTGAATCTCCAAGGTAGAGTACTACTTAATTTTTATTAACAAATTTGTATTATATATATCCATGTATGCATGTATGCACCTATGTGTGCGTGTGTGTACACACACATACATACACATCTTTACAATGTGTATGCATGTGAGATCACATCATACTCACACACACACACATCTATATTCATCTATGTATTTATGTGCTTTTTGTTACATAGTTTCTATTTATGACAGGTGTATTCTGGTAACCTTGGATGATGGAACTTTGAGGACGATTAGTTTAAATAATGCTCTCTCAGACACTCCTGTCACCGGAAAGCCTTTCACAGGAACACAAGCACAAGGTGTACAATCTTATTACTGTTCTTCATTTGCAATTTGGGACATTCAAGTTTGCCGACACACAGGTATTTTACTCATACATGCATATGCTTGCTTATAAATAAACACAAACATACTCACACATTTATACACATATACACGCACAACATGCCCGTGTTCTATCCCATTTTTTCGTTGCAGGTTATGTTGCATATTGCAGTGCAGATGGTTCCGTTATTCATTTCGAGGTAAGCTTTTTATTCAATATTTTGTTTGTAGAGTGTATGTATTACAAGATTCATTGAATTGATGTGTATATAATATATGCCTTATTTCTAATGCTATATTATATGCTGCTTGTAGCCATAGAATGAGCAATATAGTAAACAGAGACACATTTGTAAACAATCAGTTAACTAATACCTAGTACTCTTGCAAAAATACTAAACATTCATACTTCTACATGTATGGACGCATGTAAAACCATTACAAAAATGATCATAAGCTATAATAATCAGTTTGGTAATTTGTATAGTGATTACAACAAACAGTTCTTCATATCTGCGTGTGTGCGCTATGTACTACACGCACGCACTTAAATCACTGTAAAATTAACTTTTAAAATATTTATGTATAAATAAAGTAGTGATGCAGCATTCACGTGCATGTACACGCACATATAGCTGTGTTATTTATACTAATGTATGTGTATACAGTTAAGTGAGAAAGCAGTTGAAAAGGGAGGAACACGGTACAGGTTACCTCACTACATGTGTGGAGCATTCGGAGTTAACAAGGACAGAAAGGCTGTAATAATCGTTTCCCAGGATTTCCAAGGACCGGTCCAAATGAAGCGATCACTAACTGAGTGGAGTTTCACCCCACGATCTAAGCGAGGTTTCACTGTGAGCGTTAACCAGGAAATGCGTGCTAGCAGCATTGCTGCTGGACTTTTACCTCCGTCAGCAGATAGTGTCAGCAAGAAGAAGGTACACACACACACACACACACACACTATATATATATATATATATATATATATATATATATATATATATATATATATATATATATATATATATATACACACACACACACACACACACACACACACACACATATATAGATAGATAGATAGATAGCTAGATAGATAATATACATATCATATATCCAATTTCACATTTGTAAAGCTACATATACGTTTTGAGTATAACAGAAATACTCACACACGTGCATATCTATATATAACATATATATGTGCCATATGGTGTGTTGATTTTTTTTAAACATTTAATAAATTGTTACTATTTATTAAGGGCAAGCGAGGCAAGAAAAAGAGTGGAACTACTGAAACTCCTGTGCCTGTTGAGGAAGCCGAAGGTTTTCCAGGAAACTTTGAACTAGAAGAATCATCGGCACGTGAAGGTATTATATATGGATGTGCATCTATAAATTTATATACGTACGGTATGAGACGGTTTATGCTGTCTATGCAATATACATATCTATGTAGTATTTATTTTATACTCCACACTTGCATACACAGGAATATAACAGATACACACGCATATACTTACATACATATACATTTATACACGTTTGTATACATATTTGTAACACAAGCATTATATATAATATGTCTGTACGTCCTCTCCATTTTCCCTCTGTTTCTCTATCTTTACATTGCTTCTCTTGGCCCACACGGTGTCTTTCTCCCTCCCTCCCTCCCTCTCTCTCTCTCTCTCTCTCACACACACACACACACACTACATATATATACACATACAAGAATATCACACACGCACAATTGTGACTGAATGCTCCTCAGGGCAAGCATTAGTTTGCAAGGAGGAAATTCTGGACAGTGTGTTGGACACATCGGGGAAAAATGTTCAGCCTCCGAATACGGTGGAAGAAATGCCTCATAAGGTGGTGGCTGTTCACAGGCTTAAGTGGAATCCGAACAAGGGTAACGCAGGATGGGTTTGCTATGGCGGAGCTGCTGGCCTCATCAGATGCAGATTTTCGCAGCGACAGCATCCTAAAAGCTCAGTACACGTACATGTGTGTTGTGTGTGTGTGTGTGTGTGTGTGAGAGAGAGAGAGAGAGAGAGATGTGCAGAAGATGCATGTCTTCTATGCTTCACAATGTATTCTGTTTGCAGATACACTATAGAGACATCAGAATGGAAAGATAAGTTAATTGTACTTCAATTTAATTATCATACAAATTCAGTAACTTTAAATTTGAGTTGGTTTATTAAAGCTTGCATATCAAAACTATTTCTTTTTTTTTTTTGTAATATAATCTAATGAAAACATATTTTAATTAAAATGCTCTGATAGTGTCCTTTCAAGTCACTTTGAAAACTAATGTTACTTCTATTTCAGTATTAGAATCATTCTTAGGCTGAAGAGATTTCTATATAAATCTTTGTGTTTATTTGGCTTGTTCATGTCAAAAGAAACTTGAGACAGTTTTCCGTTTTTTTGTAACGGGTGGTAATCTACGCCGTTGATCTTTTACCTGTAATTTCCATCTTGGAAAACTTACTTGACAACCAACGGTCGCCAGACTTCACACGAAACCCTCGAAGAGCAACTCTATGGTTTTGGAATGATCAATCATCCAGCAGGTAACATTCTTATTCATGTGCGTTCATGCGTGGTTGTGTGTGTGTGTGTGTGTTTTAATTCATGTATGTATATTATGTGTATATTTCATCTTCTCTCTCTCTCTCTCTATATATATATGTGTGTGTGTGGGTGGGTGTGGGTGTGTGTGGGTGTTCTTTTTTCTTAATGGTATGTTTAGTATTGAATAGATGCTGGGCATGAATGGGATCTATGGGGGATGGAAAAGATGCAAACGCAAGTCCAAACTCTCGCTCGAATGTGTTTCAAAATTCCTCACAAAGCGGTGCTAGCAACATCAATAGCTGGTTTCATTTAACCCATACATATGTACATATAACTATGTATATGACATACATACATGTGTATTTGTTACGTAAATATGCAGCTATGCACGTTTATATACATTTCATTTCTGATTTATAATGTCGGACAATCTGCATACACATTCTATAATATGTATGATCCATTGTATCTGTTAAGACTACACATACATATTCTTGCATAGGACACCTAACACGTACACTAGGTAATCCATGTTAGCTTATGAATGACACGTATGCATACACAGTATATATCATTCTCTTTTATTGCAGTTCTCGGCCAAGCCTTCCAAAGTTAACCGCAGGTGAGCACGCAGAGGAGTCAGCAGAGCATGCAGATACTGTTGGAGGAAACCAAACTCGGTTGCCCAATCGTAACAGGTTCTTATCTACACAATATACATATAGACTGTATATGTAGTGTTGTAACAGGCAATTACAAGTTTATCTGCCTCGGACACCAAGCTCGCCGTCTACATTCTCAGGTCCGTGGCATGGACGTTCCGGTGACAGTAGCAGCTCTTCTTCTTCCTCACCTGCTAGCAACAAGTCTTCTCCCACTTCCCCTCCTGTTGCTCCCGTTGATCAGCTTCAGGTAGGTAATACATAATTCTGTGTACATGCACCTGTGTGTAACATGCATGTGTATGTGAATAGTTTTGATCTGAGTCATATACGTTATTATCAGATTATAGCTCTCTCTCTCTCTCTCTCTCTCTTCTCTCTCTCTCTCTCTCTCTCTCTATATATATATATATATATATATATATATATATATAGTACATGTGACATGAAACTGTACATATCTGCACACAGACACACATGTAAACTTATTGTCTATGTATTTGTACATGTGCATGCATGTGTCTGTATGTTTGTGTGTGCAACTCTCTATATATATATATCTATATATATATATATGCACGTATAGCCGTACGCATACATAATTTGACAATGGTTTAATCAGCCAGGGTCAATCAGTCGCCTGTCTGGTTCTCCAACAAAGGAACCAGAAGAATCTACGCTCACTAGACGGCACACATTCCCGAAATGTGCACTTCAAGAGGTTGCAAACGCTTTAAACCAGAAGCAGCATGAAAATGAGCACCACGATTCTTCTTCTGATACTGGTACATTAACCATATGGTCATGGTTTTTGAGTATTTCGCATACACACGTTCATTTATTTTTAAGCTTGTTTATTTTGCAGCAGTGACTTCTAGCGTTGCATCGTGTTTGGAAGAAGCAGTTACATTACAGCAGCCTGAGATGGTCTCACGCTACCTTGAACTGGGGTCTAATCCAGATGGTGAAATGGACTCGAAGGTAAGTTAACAAAGCACTATGTACATATCTCTCTCTATACACACCTAAGATTTATGTGTATGTACACATAACATAATATTGTATTTGATAATTATTTCGTATGTATGTGGAATGGGTAAGCCTCTCTATGAGATATTAATAAGTAGTACATCTATATCTACTTAACATGCATATAGATGTGTACATTTACGTGTATGTGTGTATGAACTAGCTAATAATCTAATTAAATTTTAGTTCCTAGCAGGTTAGCCCGCTGATTCTAGCAGCTTCTTCCGGAAATGAGAAGATCGTGCGAATGCTATTGGCAGCAGGAGCAAACATTGATTACCAGGATCGTAACAAGGGACTGCTCTACATCACGCTGCAGCTGGAGGCCATCGGTATATAGTTTATATTCATCTGTGTATTACACGCACACATATACACATACATCTGTCCTTACATATACACATATGCATATATTCATCACTAAACCCAGATAGAGGGTCGTATGCTTCATGTCACTATATATATATATATATATATATATATATATATATATATATATATATATATATATCGTATGTATTGTACATATACATCTTGAACATACAGTGGAGTACTGAAGCTTTTGCTGGTGGCTGGAGCAAATATGTTTCATAAAACGGAGGATGGACATCTTGCCGTGCAGCTTACAAACGACAGCCGGATTTGCCACTTGTTAACATGTAGAATGAGATCCACAAGCAACGAAGGTCTAGAAACTCCAAAAACGCCCGGAGATGTCCCATCTTCAACAAAAGAAACACAGTAAGTCATACACACTTCCAGCACGTATTTCATGTATACACTTGTACGCATCACGCAGGAGTGTATATTCATACATAGGTACTTAATGCTTGCAGGTTCATCAAAAATCGCCCACAGTTCCTGTAAAGCATACATCTATTTTTCAGATACCACCGCTGCCAAACAACGAGAATGGATTTGTAGAGACGACCATCCAACGCCTTTCACCTCGGTGTGAAAGCCCAAAGAACATCCAACGGATGATGGGACAAAAGCTAGAAAGAATTAAAGAGCTTGAAGCTAAGAAACAATCCAAAGCTGATAAGGTGTGTGTGTTGGCGGTGCGTGCGTGTGTCTGTGTGTGATCTACATTCATGATCTAATAAGTTTTTAGATGTTTATTATTACAGGAAGCTGATATTGAGAGCTCAGGAAGCCTAGAGCCGATTGAGAATGCAAATACTGGTAGGCCAAGGAGGAGATCTGTACAATTTGTTCAAGAAGCTAAAAATGCTGATGAAGTTAAGGAGTCAAACAAAGTGGTAAGCTTTTGTATCTATCACCTTAGCATATTGGACGCACTACCATATATCTCTTGGTATCCACATACATGTGATATATGTAAAGCAATATATCATTTCCTATGCGTACGTGTGCGTTTAGTAACTGGAAGATACATTCACAACGTTTAGATATCATACATATATAAACAACATAGTTAATTAACAGGAGGCGCAAATTGAAAGAGTTGAAGAAGCTTCTACAAGTAAGGGGCCTCCGAGAAGCTGTTTCGTAAGCGGGAAGCAGGCACTTTCAAATGGACAAAAGGAGAACTTCTTGGTGAGGGTGCATATGGAAAAGTAAGGTGGTACTTTTCATTTTTACCATAAATAACATGTCTATATGAAAGAATGTACGTGTATATATGTGTATAAGTATATACACATAACTCTCCATTATACTATAATATATATATGTATTTATATATAGAGTATTTTAATATGTTATATTGATCCTTTATGTGGTTTTTGGACAGGTTTTTTCTGGACTTAATCAGTCAACTGGGGAGCTTATGGCTGTTAAACAACTGAAGATAGATCCAGGTGAAAATCAGGAGAAGGCTTTTTATTTGGCGGCTTTGGAGAGAGAGATTAATCTTTATAAGAAACTGAGGCACAAGCACATTGTTGGCTACATAAACATGGAGCAGGATGCAGCAACTGACAGCCTTTATATCTTTCTGGAATATGTGTCTGGTGGTTCCATCCAAAGGCACGTCTCTCTCTCTCTTTCTCTCGCTCTTTATATATATATATATATATATATGCTTTTGTATTACCAGCATGTTGGAAAGGTTTGGAAGGTTTAGTGAACCACTAGTTCGGGTTTATACACGGCAACTGTTACTTGGCCTGCAGTACCTTCATGAAAATAAGATAGTTCATCGGGACATTAAAGGTACGTGTGTGTGTGTGTGAGAGAGAGAGAAGAGAGAGCCGGGGGGGGGCGGGAGAGGTGTGGCGCTGGTGCACTTAACTGTTACATTGTCCGAACAGGAGGAAACGTGTTGGTGGATGCCATTGGAATTGTTAAGTTGGCAGATTTTGGGGCATCAAAGTACTTATATCTATTTATAAAGAATAATTAATATATATTATACGTTAAATACGTTAATAAAGAATAAAATTATGTATTTTATTAAATATCATTGTACATTTGCTTGATGCCAGGCTTTTCATGATCCTACGGTCACAAATGAATGCAAATCAATCCGAGGGTCAGTTTTCTGGATGGCACCTGAAGTCATCAAAGGGGACGGATACGGTCGACGTGCTGACATCTGGAGCGTTGGATGCACTGTTATTGAGATGCTCACAGCAACGTAGCCCTCTCTCTCTCTCTCACACACACACACACACAAGCTTGTTCTTTAATATATATATATATATAGGCATCCGTGGCCGGACATTGACAATACTTGGAGTGCAATATTTCATATTGCGAAGGCAAGTAGTGGTCCGCCAATACCAGAGCATACTTCAGGTTGTGTCAAAGATTTCATGCATCAATGCTTCCAACTAGACCCCAGGTTGCGGCCCACTGCAGCTCAGGTAAAAGTTTCTTATCGATGTTAGTAGTATTTTTAATATTATTAGTATGTTGTGTGTGTGTGTGTGTGTGTGTTTACACAATATAAATAGCATAACAATCGCTTCTGTTTTCAATAGTTGTAAATAATATGGATATTAAGTAGCACTCGTCGTGGTGTGTGTAATATATGTATACTCTCTTTAATCTGCAGCTGCTGGAGCATCCTTTTGTAGCCGTTGATTCAGATGGAGGCTCCTTATCCAACAGTCAATAATCGCTGTACGATATACGTAGTTTGAGGTATTTATACTAATATGAGAATTTTAGCAATCCACCTTTATATATATATATATAATACACACGCTTTGTGTTGGGAATTTTCATTTTCTTTATTTATTTCTTTTGCCTTTTTATTTATTTTACAATTAAAAAAAAGACGTGTGAAAAAAGTCATCGGATCCCATCCGACGGTACACGTCCCGAACATAACAGCCGTTGGATCGAGATCCGACGGTCCAGATCACTTCTGCCTGAAATGCTCTGTACTATGGTCTACGCTCTACACTAGGGTTGGTTAATCTCTTCTAGGGTTCTTCAGTTCATCCCGATTGTGGATCTTCTGTTCATCCCGATTTTGGATCTCTGGAGAGGATTAGATCGATTTCTCAAGGGTTTAAGGTAATCTAGAAGTCTGATTAGGAAGAAATCTGTGCGAAATCCATGGCGTCTGCAGCTAGACCAGGTCCTGGAGCAGACCACGACTACAGGATCAAGCTTCTACTGATTGGGGACAGCGGTGTGGGGAAGAGTTGCATACTCCTTCGATTCTCAGAGGATTCGTTCACCACGAGCTTCATTACTACTATAGGGATTGACTTCAAGATCCGAACCATCGAGCTGGATGGTAAGCGGGTGAAGCTCCAGGTATGGGACACTGCCGGACAGGAACGATTCAGAACCATAACCACCGCTTACTACCGAGGTGCAATGGGGATTATACTGGTTTACGATGTCACGGATGAGTCGTCGTTCAACAACATCAGGAACTGGATAAAGAACATCGAGCAGAATGCGTCGGAGAATGTAGCCAGGGTGCTTGTGGGGAACAAGGCGGATATGGATGAGAGCAAGAGGGCGGTGAGTACTGCACAGGGACAAGCCTTAGCAAAGGAGTATGGGATCAACTTCTTCGAGACAAGTGCGAAGACGGGGCTAATGTTGAGGATACATTCTACACTATTGCCAGGGATATTAAGAAGAGACTGGAGGAGAGTGATGCTAAACCCGAGGTTAGTGGAGGTAATATACAGATTACTAGGCCTGACCCAGCTAAGGGCTCAGTGTCTCAAGCACACAAGTCGGCTTGCTGTACTTGAGCTGAGATATGGATGGGATGGGATTCGTCTGATTTTTATTTTTATTTTTTTTCATTTATTTTGGGGTGATTTTTTTTATTTTTTTTATTTTTTTTATTTGGGTGTTGTACAGGACTATTTTTCGTCTTAATAAGGTGCTTCTTTTTTCAAATTTTAATTAAAATATAGTTTACGTTTAAAATAGTTAGCTTTTTTTATATATATATACCTTTAGAAATTACATTTTTACTCTATATCAAACTTTAAATTAAATTAAAATATGAAAAGTCAAGATAAAGCTATAAATATAATAAAAAAACTAAAAATATATTAAATGAAAAAATTTAAATTGACAAATATTGTTACTATTATTGTCTTCATTTTTGAAATAGAATAAAATAATAAAATAAATTAAATACATAAATTTAATTTATAGAAAATTAGAATAAAATAGAATGAAATTAATTAAATATATAGCAATTTGGAATGAAATAAATTAAACAAACCTTAAGATTTTTTAAATGTTTAAAATTATTGTGAATGCAGTTTTTCAAGGGTAAAAATTAGTATTTTAAAATCATGTTTAGAATTTAATTATATATTTAGCAAGATTCAATTTGCACCATTAATCACAAGAAATACTTGTATAAAAATTAATTTATTTTATAAATTAACATCGAAAAAATCAATGCTTGAGATTGCATTTTCAATTATAATTTGTGTTATTTTTAAAATTGTTAAAATTAAATCATTAAAGGTAAACATTGATATTATAATGTGATTTAATAATAAGTACAAAAGACACATTTAATTTGTGTTTTTTACATACATGACATGCATAAGAATAGACATCAACTATTTACAAGGTGAAATTTAAGTTTTAAAACTCTTATAATATATATACATTTATGAAAGAATTTAAAATTATTAAAATTGATATGGTAAAAACTAATTTTACATTAATTAAACCTTGTCAAACTTACTTTTACAATTGTGTTTTTAAATTGGACCTAATGCATAAATTATTAAATCAAAAATATTATATATATAAAAATCACATATCATTCTTAAGCTTTATGTTTATTATTTGGGTGTATGGTGATCCAATATATACATAAATATATTGATTTAAATAACATAAAGAAAATAAGCATATTTTTGAATATTAGTTGTTTTGAATATATATATGTGTGTGTATGTGTGTGACGTGTTGTAGAGTGAAGAATTTTACACTTCAGTTAATTTAATAACTTATATTCTATACATTTTGTTAAGAATATAAGTTATTAATTAACTAAAATGTAAAATTAAAATGTCTTTATGTGAAAATATTTGTTATTAACATTAATTTTAATGGTCATTTTAATAATATTTAAATGGGTATGCTAATTAATACATGGATATATATATATATATATAATCTCTTTAATACTCCATAATTTATATTTTTTGGTAAGTTATAAATTTGTGTCTCCACTGTATCATGGTAAGTAACTTTTAATTTATAAGTTATAATAAGAAAAAAATATTAAAAGGAATAAAAAATAAGTAAAATTGAATGTTACTATTGACAACATGTGAGAAGTTAGAGGTAAGTTAATTTGTCTTTAAATCTACATAATTAAATATGTTCGATTTATGTATGAATACAAATTTTTATATTTGTAAATCTTTAATTTACATACAGCATGTTAAAGTTACTTTATGAATGTAAAAGGAACATATATTATTGTAAAAATATATATATCTTTAAAGTGTTGATAATAATTAATTTATCCAATTAAATAATTTTTAATCTATGATATCTTGTAGATTTATAAATTAACCTAAGTTTTAAATTATCAAAATGATTATTGTATATAAGATAACATATTATTTAATAAAAATATATGCCTTTTTACTTTTTGAGAATATCTTCATATTTGCATCTTAAGAAAGTGTACATGAGCATTTTAAAGTTTACTTAAATAATTTTAAATATCATTTTGGTGTGATGAATGTATTATAAGTACTATCATCACCTTTTTACATACTGTTGATTAACTCTTCACTTTTTATTTTATTATTAATTAATTTTTTTATGTTCACTTACGGTCAATTGGCTATAGTTTATTATTAAAACCCAAATAGGTAAAATAACATGCATGTAGAGATTTATTTATTTTTTAATGTAACTTTTCATGATTGTCCTCACTCACTAATGAATCATATTAATGTACTTTTTGAATTACAACAAAATATAATATAAATATAAGTATTTATGCATATACATATTATGTACTTATTATTTTATGTTGTAGATACATTATTCATGATAAATAAAAAAAGAGAAATCAAATTGTATCATTTGGTCCATATACAACATATTTTTATAATAATATTAACCATGTAATAAAAATATTATTACCTTCAACTTTTTTCCATAAGTAAATAACATGTATAATTATGTTCTTTCATATTGTGATTTGTAATTATATATGTTAATAACATCATTTTGTGATTTGTAATTATATATGTTAACATCATCTTGTGGCAAGAATGGAAATTAAATATTAAATGTTAATATCATATACAAGTTATTATCATCTCTGCTTTTAAATTAAACGATAACGATGTTTCGTTATATTACTAGATATCAGATATTTTTACGACTACAACTTTAACAATTTAAAAATCGTGTTTTTTCATCTTTACCTTTTTAGGTATATATAGGGTATAAGGTTTTTGTAAATATTAAATGAAGAAATAAGAAAAAAATTAGTGGATGAATAGTGGAGGAACTAATCCATAATAAATCAAAAATAAAAAAGTTAATTGACAGTACATAAAAGAAGGTAGTGGAATGGTGATACATTTTCCATATTAAAATAACACTCAAAATTATCTAATTCAACTTTAAAATGTTTATGTACACTTTATTAAATATGCACACGTGAATATGCTTTCTAATTTCTGTAGAGGTGCTTTGTTAAAATAATCATCACGATCAATGCCAACAATAAATACTTTCATAAAGATAAAAATGTAAAAAATGCATGTTATTAAATTAGTTCAGATATAAAATTCTTCACTTTATGATGCCACACACACACACACACACACACACACACACACACATATATATTCCAAACAACCAACATGCAAATATATGTTTCTTCTTATTTTATGTCATTTAAATCAATATGTTTATATTTACATTGGGTCACCGTACACATGTCATATGCCCACACTTTAATAAACATTAAGCTTAACAACGAGATATATATATATATATATAGTTTTAATTACCATAGAACCTGGCCTAAACCATAAACCTAAAAAAAAACTTCCAGATACTAAGTATATTCTTACTAAAACCTGAGACTTGGATCATATACTAAGTATATTCCTGCTAAAACATTCAAACTCAGTTTTAAGTTTGCCTTATAAATCCGAGGTCCTGCAAAGCTCTACATACACCAGAGAGACGCATACAGGCCAAATGGAGCCACGTAGCATGGAGTTCCCACAAATAAGGTGAAATTTATATATGAAATGCTTATGTAAAACATATACATATGTATTAAATGCGTGTGTATATACAGGTTATATATGGTTATGCAGGAACCACTGCTAAAGCTAGATGTCAGATTAAACTGCATATATGTATATATGGTTATGCAGGAAACTACTGTTAAAGTTAGAGGCAGTGATATATGCCGTAGTAAAAAAATGTTATGAATTAATAATTAATAAATTAGTAATTAAATATTTCCATAGCATTTTTCGACTACGGATTTAATCACTGATTAAAGGTCAGATTAAATGCACGATCTATATTAGATTACCATGATATATAAACGTCGGCGGTGGTGAGCGATGCTTAATACAAATAATAAAAGTAATTTTCAAGTATAAGGTAAAATGAATTTCTGACGTGGCATTCTACTTTTGAAAATTCAGCAATCTTACGAATATTGTGTTGTGCCTGCAGTCCTAAAAAGTCTAAGTGTGTGAGCGTTTGTGTTTGTGTGGTCATGTGACAGTGGACATGACTACAGTGCGTGCCTGAACACGTGTCAATGTGTATTAGTTGAACAGTATGTATGGGTGTGTTCGTGTCCGTTGATGAATGACACGTGTTAAAGAGAAAGAATACGATTAACACGTCTACTGAAGTAGGGCAACGTCACCACTAGAACCTTGCCACGTAAGTGGTGGTTTCAAAAACGTTGCCGTGTTGCTGCAACTGGAGAAAATTCACATACACATAACATTTTTAATGAATTAATTTGTGTAATTATAATTTAACTACGGTAAATACGTAGGTTACCTTAGTAATTAAAGTATATATGAAAGTTAATTTAATAATTAAGATAATTTATTCAAATATGATTAAGAATATACTTTTAAGTAATAAATTTTAAAATAATTTAAATTTTTATTATATATTTAAATTTAAATTTAACGTTGCGTGTAGTATGTAGTCAAACGTAATTGAAACTCTAATGAGCTTGCATCGTCATTTACTTAATTGTAATTTCAGAAATTTGCGTTGTACTTCAAATGTTATCCATAAATATAGGAATATGCTTTTTAATTATATCCAATCTTCACGATCTATAATTAATAATAATAATAATAATTATGTTGTAACATGATCTTGCAAGATTTTGTTCAAGCCAGACAACGACAAGCACAACATGATATTTATGGAATATTCGAATGAAGTTTTTTAAAAAAATTGTAATAAATGTTTAAATAATTTATTTTTCCTTATAAGAAGTATTAAAATTACATATATTAATATAATTATAATTACAGAGGTCAAAATCGAATAAAACTCAAGGGTCAAAGTTTAATCATTTGAACATGTACGCATCTAATAACAGCATATTCTTTTATATTATATAGTAATATTAAAAAATATGACAATTAGTAAAGATTGACTTATTACATAAACAGTACTTCCGTTAGTTAAGCTGCATTTTTCACTTGTTAATTTCCGCCCACATTGAATTAAGTAAAGTAAAACTTGTCACGCAAGTTTGACTCAAATATAAAATAGAATATTAGGGTTGAAAATTTAAATTAAGTTACAAACACAACTACTGCCAACCCAGAAGTTTGAATATAACCAAGTCGGTGCTTAATAAATACATTATTATTTATAAATTAATAACATTTAAAATAAAATGTATTTCTTTTAAAAAAATTAAAAAATAGGAAAGAAAATAATAATAATTTGGCTGGTTTTTTGAAATGTCAACCTTGAATTCATAAATATATACACCTGTAGGTACTTGATTTCATTAATTAATAATGTACAAATTAATAACCTCCCATATACTTAGGGCGGTGTCCACGTGTAACAGAGGCCTTAAAGTGGCCACCCGGCCACTTGGGCGAGAACCAGCGGGTGTAAGCTTCATAAAGGATTTATATCGTCCACGTGGAAAACAATTTGTAAGGAATTGCTTTCCATCATTTTATTCTTTATTCCTTCAATTATCAATCAAAAAGATTATATAACAATAATAGATGCAGTCACAACTATATATATTTCTGAAAGTACATCTACTAGGGAAGCAGCTCAGGAAGCAACACTGCATACAATTTCTACATTAGAAATACACGTATAACATGTTATTATTATTATTTATAAAACATTATTAATGTCATATATAAAACACTGTTTAACTCAATTAAATAATAAACAGTAATATATTTCAAATCAGCATTATAGGAAGGAAATTAGGGTTATTGGAGGTGGAGGGCGGTGGCGCTGGAGGTGCGCAAATGGCTGCTCCTCGTGGATCAGGCGCAGCAGGCAAACTTAGAAGAAGAACAAAGTATGTCCACATTACAATCCTACATTGAAATAGCTTGCTTGTCCTTTCTACTTTGATGGATTCCTTATATTAGATTACCCACAATGTTCCAAAATTCAGGTACGACTTATAGTGAGCTTATATATTATATGCTTTGGGTTGTTTTCGATTTTATTTACTCTTACTAGTGGTCCCAACTGCAGTAGTAAGGTCTTAGTTGTCATATACTTGTTATATGTATTTTATACATATCCATGTACGTGTGTCTAATGAGAAAGCAACGTACAACCATTCTTTTATGTCCAACTGGAGATTACTAAACTCTGAGTTGAACTCTTAAGCTTCATATAAGTTTTGATGGTTGCATGATAACATGGAGATGACGGCAGAGCATGCGTCATGTTGAAAAGGTATGCACACGGTGGTCTGTGTGCTAAACACTTCATCGTGCAGCTTTGATTAGCTAACATGACAGAGCTTGATACTGTGGTGGGTCTTATAAGGGTCCCCACAAATCCCGTTCTAGAGATCAAAATTGCTACAGGGAGTGTATATATACAGTCAAGTATGCAGCTGTATGCTAAAGAAACAGTAGTGAAAACATTCCTCAAAGTAAACGAAGGCATGATGCGCGTGAAACTCCTATACACTTTCACCCATCCTTCAGTAGTAGATTTCTAATGTCACCATCAGTTCCGACTACTATATAAGTAGCTAAACAAGTCTGGTAAGAATCACATTCCTTTGGTGTTCTTTAAGCCTTCCAATGGCGGCACTTACGAATCCATGCGGGATTCATCGGGTTTCGGTATCTCCCTCCTTTGGTTTCCCTGTCAAGTGTAGCTCGGTTTCGCGGCTTAAGTACTCGAGGGAAGAAAGGAGAGTGAGACGATTGAAGAGCTCATTACTCTCGTTACCTCGTGTAGCAGACTCTCCTCTTATAGAGCTCATTGGAAACGCCTTGAAGCTCCTCAGTAGTGTTGAGTTACATGGAGAGCTTACTCTGGACAGGGAAGTTCCGGGGAGAAATCTAAGCTTACAACTCATGAGCAACAAGATGGATTCTGGTAAGATTCATCATCTGTGTATGCATATATAACATTTTGTTACTTCTGCTGCAGCAGCAACTGGATCTGGAGCAATATGCGAGGGTACAGTTCTGAATTCTACCGCTACATGCAACGATGGTGTCAAATATGCAGTCAAGTTCCTTGTTAAGAAAGATTTCGGTGTTCCTGGAGCACTCATTGTAAACACATCGGAACCATTTACATTGCACTCTCTTGTATTGAGATTGCCGGACGACACCGAAGTTTCATTTATCGATAACGGTTTAATATCTAGCCAACATCGGCAGAATGTTTTCTTCGCCCACAAGGTAAACAATGAATATTTACCATTTTATATACTGAAACTTGCACTTATATAGATATATATATCTCACACGCACGCACACACATTTGTCTGATGTGTATCATGCAGGCTTGTCTTCCTTTGGACACGCCTTCTGGACTGGCGAAGCTCAGGAAGCAACAGTTGGTGTGTACAAGGGGAAATGGAGAGGGTACACGTGTTAATGGCGAACGTATATACGACTATGATGTTTACAACGATATCGGCAATCCAGACGTTAGTCCCGATTTGAGGCGACCCATACTTGGAGGATCAAAAGAGTTCCCATATCCTCGGCGATGTCGAACTGGCCGACTCCCATCAAACACAGGTACACACACACGCACACACACACGCACGTATATATACATAACGTGTGTGTACGTACAGATAATAGATTTGAGCGCGTGGTTACGAGTGATGAGGAGGTGTATCTACCGGCAGGTGAATTTCCTGCTTTCCCAAAGGGACAGGGACCGGCAAACGACTCAATGCATTCTCTATACCAGCTCATCCCGGAGATTCACAAGGCATATTCTTCAAGGCCACACTTTGAGAGCTTTGAGGAGCTTAAAGACGTGTTTAGCCGGGGTTTAACTTAAAACCTGACTCCACGGACAGCGACAGCATCATCAACTTCCATTTACCACAAATCATTCAAGGTACAACACACACACACACACACACAACACACATATTTAATTTTTGTTTATAGCTAACTCTGAAGCCTGGATGCTGGATAATGAATTTGCAAGGCAAGCTATTGCAGGATTAAATCCTCTAGTCATCGAGTCCTTGAAGGTAAACATACACACACGCACACACACACGCGCGTGTCTAAACACCAGTTACTTTAGGTGTATCCTCCTCGAAAGTCTTCCTTAACAGAAGAACACATTCAGCATCATCTTGAAGGCATAACTATTGATGAGGTAGACACACACACACATGTACACACACGCATACACATGCTAATATATGTTTCAGGCTTTGGAAAGGAGAAGGTTGTTTGTCTTAGACTACACCGATGCTTATATTTCAAGTCTGAAGAAGATAAATGCGCAAGAGGGGGTGAAGGGATATGCTTCTCGAACAATATATTTCCTTACAGAGGCTGGAAATCTGAAGCCTGTTGCCATTGAGCTCAGTTTACCATCCGAGGAGAGTGAAAGTGAAAGCATTAATCGGGTTTTTACACCACTGTGAACTCCGGGGAGAGAGACTGGCTATGGGAGCTCGCTAAAGCACATGCATCTGCAAATGACGCTGCTTATCACCAAGCTATAAGTCACTGGTAAATCCATTTAGTATTAATATTTAACAAAATGATACATATTTCGATATTGTTAATATCTTCATACCGGTAGTATTAATGGGTGTTATTAGCTTATTAGAATTACGTAGTTATCACATTTGGTATCCTTTCTCCACTCTGTCGAGCTTCTCTCCCCAGCTCATTCCGGGATACGTGGAGAATAGGGAAAATTTTATTCCAGGATATGCATATATATATATATATATATATATATATAGAGAGAGAGAGAGAGAGAGAGAGAGAGAGAGAGAGAGAGAGAGAGAGAGAGAGAGAGAGAGAGAGAGAGGTGTGCAAGTTTTTTAATGATTTTCTGATTGAAGGTTGAGAACACACGCGGTGCTTGAGCCATTCGTTATAGCTACACACAGGCAGTTAAGCGATTTACATCCAGTGAAAGCCTTGTTACTTCCGCATTTCAAGAGCACACTTGCCATCAACTCAGAAGCCAGGAGACTGCTTGTATGCGCTGGAGGTATAATTGAACGGGCTTTCTTTACTGGTAAATATACACTGGAGATTAGCTCACTCTTCTATAAAAGCTCTTGGAAGTTTAATGAGCAAGACCTTCCTACAGATCTTCTCAAAAGGTAAACATTACATATACTGTGGTGTATGTGTATTTATACGTATGTGCATATGTTATATATATTTATATGCAGGGGCATGGCTGTTAAGGATGACTCATGTAAGCATGGGTTGAAGCTGAGTATCGAGGACTATCCTTATGCAGTTGACGGTCTAGAGATATGGACAGCGATTCAAAGCTGGGTCAGTGACTACGTGGACATTTTCTACAAGTACGACGTGTCAGTTTGTGCTGACGCAGAGCTCCAAAGCTGGTGGAAAGAAATAAAACAGGTAATTACCAACATAACGTCGTATATATCAGGTGTTAAACATATATATTGTACAGGTTGGTCATGCAGATAAGAAAGAGGGATGGCAAGATTTAAACGGCAAGGATGCGTTAAAGGATATACTTAGTACAACAATCTGGTTGGCTTCTGCACATCATGCGGCTGTTAACTTTGGCCAATATGCTTATGCAGGCTTCGCCCCAAATAGGCCCCAATCACACACAGGTATGTGTTTGTGTATACAGTATACATAAATCTCTCTCTCTCCTCTTCTCTCTCTCTCTCTCTCCCTCTCTCTCTCTCTCTCTCTCTCTCCAGACATTAGTAAGCTTTATGACAGGTTGATACCTGAGGTTGGAAGTCCAGAGCACACAGAGTTGTTAGAGGATCCCGAGAAGTTTTTTGGTTCTATGTTAGCGAACAGGATGGAAACAGTGACACTCTTATGCGCTATAGAGCTTCTATCTAGCCATTTACCAGGGGAAGAGTTCCTGGGTTCAATCCCCTCCAGTGCAAGCTGGACCTCGAACCAAGTCGCTCTAGAAGCATTCGCCAGATTTTCTCAGAGACTAAAGAAGATTGAAGAGGATATCGAGGCCAGGAATCGCGACCCGAGGCTGTGGAACCGCAGAGGTGAAGCTCGGCTTCCTTTTACACTCTTGTGTCCGTCCTCGGAGCTCGGATTGACTGGTAGAGGTGTTCCAAATAGTGTTTCCATCTAAATACATTTATATGGTAGGAGTTGTATTTCTTCGTAACATTGTAATTAAACTTGAGTTAAATTGCACATGTACACACATGCATATATACGTATGTGTGTGTGATATTATATGTACACACGTCGGGATATATTGGAAACAGTAGTATCTCACTTGACTGACATATTTATGCGTATTTGTTGTTATTATGTAAGTTTTTATCTGCCAAGGAACACATCGACTGTTCTTAACGAAGTGCACGCGTATTTATTTGATTTTTAGTTATTTTCTCGATTATAAAACACTCATTTCTTCATCAAGCTTGTATCTCACAAGCTCTCATCCGAACACAGGTATATACGCAGATACATATGTGGTGTGTGAGAGTGTGTAAGTAGTGTTTTCTTGCAGTAAAGATGGCACTTCTGGTCATTCTCTTTGGTATCGACTTTGGTAGCAGTGAATGCAGCTGATCCGGAGCTGGTGAAGGACTATGCAGGAATTCAACAACGACCGATCCCAGTTTCTTCA
The DNA here is from genome assembly GCA_003024785.1 of Selaginella tamariscina. NCBI lineage: Eukaryota > Viridiplantae > Streptophyta > Lycopodiopsida > Selaginellales > Selaginellaceae > Selaginella > Selaginella tamariscina. The sequence goes on along the minus strand of PUQB01000175.1, from coordinate 247,720 downwards.
CGTTTGCAGGGTTCAGAGATGGAGTGACCGCTCCGGGAGACCAGTTTCTTGTCAGGAAAGCTTCTGTAGTCGAATTTCCTGCTCTTGAAGGCCTCGGACTGTCCATCGCCAAGCTCTCCTTTCAGCCTGGTTCACTGAATGCTCCACACACTCATCCCAGGTACACACACACGCACACACACGCACAAAACATGTGTTTAACGGGAGCATTAACTGCAGAGGGACTGAGATTCTTTACATAGAACAAGGATGGTTAACAGTGGGTCTGATCGACACAAGCAACAATCTGTTCACTCAGAACCTGCAAAAGGGAGACGTGTTCGTCTTCCCAAAAGGTCTCGTACACTACCAGATAAACGAAGGCACATATGAAGCCAAGGCCGTCGCTTCTTTCAGCAGCTCCAATGCCGGCACCGTCTCGATCCCGGCGGCTTTGTTCGGATCAAACATAGACGATTCTGTGCTAAGCAAGGCGTTTTAAGGTCTCAGCGGAGACTATTGCGATGCTCAAGTCCGCTCAATCCACCAAGTAAACATGTTAAAAGACAGACAGTTTCACTTAAATTTTAAATTTTTTTGTCCACTTGGACTTGACACGTCATCCTTAAGAATGACAAGGCAATGAGGTGGCTTATACATACTACTGTGCGTCGCTTGAGCGAGGAAGACGGCATATAGAATTCTTCGAGATTCATGGAAGCCATGTACTTATGTTCACATAATTCTTACAAATTCTCTTGTTGGGGGACAAAATCTGTGAAATCCCGGTACCAAATGCAAAGATTTTGTCCGGTTTCTTCGATCAAGCGATATGTTCGGACAAAGAACTCGGTTTGTAAGGCGTTTTCTTCGATGGTATCCATGGTTACAGGCCTGCAATCATACACTGTTCGTATGCAGCAGCTGCCTGATTCCGACTCCGTTCTAGAATCCGTCAGATCCGATACGCATTTTCCTTTCTCTGGCTCTTCCAGCAAGTCTTCTCCAGGACCCCGAATCTCATGATATTTCTCATGATCACCATCGCCTCCATCACGTATTCTCTTTCAGATCCAGACGACACCGAGGAGCCGACTTCGACATCTACCTCCGGCATTTGCAAATGCCAGTGGCTCCAGTTTCTGTCCAGGCCGAGTCGGATGACTACGAGTGTTATGATCGGACAGAGCTCATGTACCAGAATTTCCTCAGCAAAGATCGGGAAACCCACTGCTTCTGGCAAATTATGCAGAGTTTCTTCTCCTTGTCCGACATGATTATGAGAGGTAGTAACACGCACACACGCACACGCACACAAGCGTGCGTGCTGATCAAAGCTTGATATACATGCAGAGCTCATAATGTTTTCCGGTTGGCACTGAAAGCCGATCCTGAGGATGCAGCGGTAATCAGTAAATACGCAAAGTTTCTGTGGTTGAATAGAGGTGATAAACCGGTGCAGAAGAGCATATAGAGCTGCAATGGTAGCTGAACCATCAAACCCGTTCTACTATGGTTGCTATGCTCATTTCTTATGGCACTCTATGGATCCACAAAAGAGTTAGTAATTACACACATATACACATCGATATACACACACACGTATGTATGTGTGTGTTATGTATTTGGTGAGATGTTCCATCGAAAGGAGGGTCCCGACCATGCAGCACCGCTCATTCCGCTATAGAGAATTCCAAGTTATGATTCTTTGTTCCAAAAATTATTGACAAAGAGATGCTATAGTTTAAAAAACCCCAGATGTTCATGTCATATCTGGTTTACTAAAGTGAAACCTGCAAATCAATATCATATATTCTTATGATTTATTAAACATATCGTCATATGTATGACGTATATACAAATTATATATAGATGGAATGTTGTGTATGTCTTATAAATCTGTTATTAGTAAGTATAATATTTTATTTTAATGAAATAGAATTAAAAAATTAATTAATTAGAAGCAATAAGGTATGCATTCTTAATTTAATAAAATTATGTAATAATCCACTGAGTTTATATTTCTTCTACACACACACACACACACACACACAGATATATATATTACAAAGCAGACATTGTTACTGTGTAGTTATATCATCATCACGTGCACACGCACACGCACCAAGCATGTTATTTGATTGATGAAATTCTAAAATGTTTGAGATTTAATAACTCTAAGAAGATTTAGCTGTGACACGTGTCACGATTTGGCAGTCGGTTCGAAACCCGGGATTATTAGCAGTACCATAAACCCTAAAACCGCTAGGGCGCGAGCTATGGCGAACGCAGGAACGGGCACGGTGTCTTCGAGCAGCGGCCTCACATTCAAGCTTCATCCGCTTGTGATCGTCAACATCTCAGATCACTGTACCCGTCTCCGCGCCCAAGCCGCTGGTACGGGAGCTCCAAATTCAGGTAAAAATCTTAAGAATCAAAAGAGATCAAATCCTTTTTGCGCCTCGTCTGTTCTTGTTTTTCATCGATTTGTGGTTCTGTTTTAAATTTGATCATAGTTTGAACGGTACAATTCTATTGGGTTCATGAATAATATAATATGTCTGCATATTTCCGCATCTCAGAATATTCAAAGGTTTATTTGTGCAAATGTAGGAATTAGAGTCTTTGGATGCGTCCTGGGGATTCAGACGGGTCGTACAGTCGAGATTTTTAACAGTTTTGAGCTCAAGTACGATCCTGCAACCGGTTCTTTTGATCGGGTCTTCCTTGAGACGAAGCAGGAGCAATATAAGAAGGTGTTTCCCAAATATGACATTTTGGGTTGGTACTCTATCGGCTCAGGTACAGATGGAATATGCTTCAATGAATAACACACACACACACACATACACTACTTGAGCATCATACTAACTTTTTTTACTCTTCAGAGATACAGGAGTCTGACTGCTCATTCACAAGGCTCTCATGGACATCAACGAGAGTCCAGTGTACGTTCTCCTTGATCCCACGATTAATCCTACACAGAAGGACTTGCCTGTGTCCATCTTTGAGAGCGAGCTACACGTTATCGATGGAGTGCCGTCTCTGATTCGTCAAGGCGAGCTACACTATCGAGACTGTCGAAGCAGAGAGGTATGTGTTTGCATCTATGCCTATATACTCCTATATGTATATTTGTAGCGAGCACATTATACAACAATGTTATTTCTCCACTTATGTGCTTTGAAACATCAATGGTACAATTTAGATGTTTGCAGCATTTCATTCCATGGTATACTGTATCTATAAGTGCATTGGACCATTCATGTGTATTCTACACATAAACAATCCATTCATATACATCTAACTCTATTAATGTGCGACAAATATAGGATTTCTGTCGATCATGTTGCACACATCAAGCCATCGGATGGTAGTTCTGCTGCAACGCAGCTTGCTGCTCATCTCACTGGAATGCACAGCGCAATTAAGATGCTCCACAGTAGGATTAAAGTGCTTCACCACCTTCTGACAACAATTCAAAAGGGTGAGACGAAGCCGGAATATGCTCTTCTTCGCCAGGTTTCGAGCCTCGTTCGTCGTCTTCCTGCCATTGATTCCGAAATATTGCGTACAAACATATATCCACAACCATTATATTATACATATATCTACATGTTCTGGTATTGCATTATTTACTTCACATAGATACCTTGTTATTTGTTGTCATCTCTCGTCTCTCTGTCTCTATCTTCTCTCTCTCTCTCTCTCACACACACACACACAATACAGAGGCACGCTCCTCACTTTGTTATTGTTTTCTAGGTTTCACGACGATTTCCTCACTGAGTACAACGACACGCTGCTGGTTACGTATCTTGCTACCATAACGAAATGTTCGAATACCATGAATGAGGTTGTGGAGAAGTTTAGCACTGCTTACGATAAACAGAGCCGGCGAGGTGGCCGCAATATCTTTGCTTAAGGTGCACCTTTCGCTTACTTAATTATGTAGTTCTTGAGTTAATCCAGAGGGTTTTATTTTCCTTTTATTTTCCTTTACTAAATTTTTTTATTAATGTTCTTCGTCTATAATTGAATATATACTTCAATTTCATTAAATATATATGTCCTAGTGGCATGATTTAGACGTCTCTCTCTTTCTCTCTCTTTCTCTCTCTCTCTCTCTCACACACACACGCACGCACTATGTTAGCTTAATAGACATAATAGACATACAAAACTTAATTCTCTATATGCTAACATACTCGAGAGGAGAGAGAGGGAGAGAGATGGAAACATGCATCAAGGACTTCTGATATAAGATGTTTATTCAATCTAAAATAACTCTCGGGTGTGTACATATATTAGTAGAGATAGACAATTGAATATCTGTGTGTGTGTGTCTGTAATCTGAAGCTAGTTTTATTTAGTAGTAAAGTAGTCGAAGAGTGTGTCGGTTTAATATAAATTAATTTAGTTATTATAAAGGACATAACTACCTAACATGATCAAAGTATGTAGAATTAAGTAAGCAATCTTTGTTCATGAGGCTTGCATGCTGTTCATAACTGAAACAAGGGGCCTATATAAATAAAACAGGAAGTTTGTTTGTTATCTGTTTACAGAGAGAATGGGGCGACTACCATGTTCCTGCTCGTTGTCATCTTCGTCTCAGGTTCGTTATTTAACATGTGTTTAGTTTAGTCCCTTTGGTTTCCAATGGTGATCATTACAGGTGCCTGGCTAACAATGGCAGCTCAAGGTCGATCTATATGTATGTATATATATGTATATCTAACACATGTATGTATATATATTTCAGGTACTTCTGTAGCAATCCCACCTCAAGGTAAACCTTCAAACTCGAATGTGGTGTGTGTGTGTGTGTGTGGGTGCGTTTCATAACTAGACATGTAAGATTATATGCTAGTATAGTAGATAATATACGTCTTGGAACATCTCTTTACGCATTTGTCTTTAAATATCATTGATTCCTATTATGAGATGTTATTTTGCAATATTGTGTTGCATATCTGCAAGTGAACTATAGCATATATTTACGGTGTTTTGGGATATATGAATACGGATCGTATATAATGTGTTTTCGAGATTTATGGTATACGGTGTTTTGATCATTTCAGGTTCTCCCTTCGGAATGGAGAAATTTCCAGCTCCAGGTAAGTTTCATAATATACAGATTATGCAAACGATAATATATTCACGCACACCACACACACTGAAGTTTATTTGCACTACTTCAATAGTTTTTAAGTCATCTATGACCATTGACAGTTAGGCACTTGCACACACAGGTAGGAATGCATATTAATTGTTTGAGTTTTCAGTTCTTTACACACACACGCACTTTTGTGATTGCTGTGTGCAGTGGGTTATATTGAAGAACGCTGTAGTGACGAGTGTGCAGAGGACACAGTATTGGAGTGTAACGAGAGCCGACTGTATATTAAAACATGCACAAACTGCTGCAGACTACAGGGGACTTACTGCACACTCAGATTTGCAGAGAATGGCACAAATGTATGCGGGAGAGCCAGCATGAGGTACTCTTGTCAGCCTGGATGTCTTCCTATCACACCCTTCAAGTGCCGTGATCCCCTCTTCCTCGCCCACTGTGAAGACTGTTTCCCGTCGTGTGCAATCTTCCTATAACACCGTGGCTGGTACATTTCCTTACTTAAATACATACACGAGAACATTTACATAGGTACATTGATACATGTGTGCGTGTGTTGTTCGTCAGTCGCTATTCCAGCATATTGCATTCTTATGAACTGAACATAAGTCGGACTCTCTCTCTCTCTCTCTCTCACACACACACACACACACACACACACAGCATAAGAACGTATCTGACACAGGTGGATGATCTCTCTCTCTCTCTCTCAGCATAAGAAAATATTTATCAGATTTCGTTCATATATATGTATATAGATGTCAGGCTGACGTATGATATATATATATATATAATATATATAATATATGTAACGTCTCCTACAACTAACATTCTTAATCAAACTTCTAGTCATGATCTAAGTCCAGTCATAATCTAATTAACTTCGTCAATATTTGTTAGCGTTGAAGACTGTTGAACATTTTTTCACGTCATATGTAGTTGACTTTGTGTATGGTGTGTGCGTGCGTGTCGCATACACGTGAAGGCAGACGGTGTTAAGGTTCGTGGCAGATGCATGTAGAACATTTGATTAGACTTTTGGAAAGCTCATGCATATTTTCTTTGTAAAGCATGGAGTATTCTTCTTTCCGTGTTGAATTTACATGTTTGAAAATGAATATAATCTGTTTATACGAGTGTACTTTTTTCTCAGGTTTCCCACAGATATGTTCAGGTACGTGCGTGTGTGTAATTACGTATTGCATATGCAAAGAATATTCAGATCCTCTAGAGTATCTATTTATTAAAAGGATATATAAAGGCTTAGGAAATCGTTTGTTTCTTTGTAGTGCAGCGATGGTAGCAAGAAGAAGCATGTATGTGCTGCTGGCGGTACTGTTTTCGATCATCTTGGGCTCAGCTGCACAGTGTTCAAGGCAGCTGCAAGTACAAGACACCGAGACGAGCTTCCAGCAGTGCCAGAGTTTAACACAGGGTGCTTCTGTTGCATGGACGTTTGATCCGTCGAATCGGAGGCTAGAGATGGGATTCTCGGGTGTTTTGGAGAGTTCCTCGGGATGGGCGGGATGGGGATACAATCCCACAGGGGCCAAAATGGAGGGAACTAGTGCACTGCTTGCTTTTCAGAACGCTACTGGGAGCCATGTTTTCCTCTACAGTGTTTCGGATTCGAACAAGGGTGGAGCTCCTCTTGTTCCTGTTCAGTCTACCTCGGATGTAACTGTGGTCGGCCGGAACGTGGAGATTGTCTATCCTTCGGTCAAGTTCACTGCCGTTCTCACTGTAAGTGCGTGCGTGCGTGCGTATGTGTGCGTGCTTCAGCGATATTTACACTCTTAACTAATTTAAGAATAGACATGACATATTTACCTTTTATCTTCCTTAAGTTTGTCCTTAATTAATTATTATGATTTTATTTTTTATAATTAATTATAAAACTTCGTTTCAAATTTAATTTATTTAAAAAAAAAAAGAACCAGCTAATACTATATGAAAACTCATATTTATACAATTGCAGCTCACAAACAATAAGACGGATATTTTCCACATCTGGAACAGAGGAACCAGCGTTACTGGTGATCGACCTGGTATTCACGATACCAGTTCCGCAGGCTTAACGTCTGCTGGCCAACTCAACCTGGTAAGTGTACACACACCTCTCTCACACACACGTCCACACGTACACGTACACGTTTTGTATGTATCATATATTAATGCACTATTGATATGGAAGACATCACAATCAAGTATCATTCTCTCCCTCTCACACACACACGTACACACGTTGTATTCTCTCTCTCTCTCTCTCTCTCTCTCTCTCACACACACACACACACACACACACACACACACACACGTTTATACATCATTGACAGGCAACCGGAGAGACGTCACAGTCGACTATCCAAAATCTTCATCTAAAGAATGCACACGGAATACTGAATGCCATATCATGGGGGATTTTACTTCCTTTGGGAGCGATAATTGCACGGTACATGAGGCCATTCCAGATGGCAGATCCAGCGTGGTTTTACATCCACGTGGCATGCCAGTGCATTGGGTATATTCTCGGAATCGTTGGTGGCGCCATCGGATTCAAACTTGGGAAAGACTCCGTGGGTGTCACTTACAAAGCACACAGAAACATTGCCATCTCCCTCTTCGTTTTCAGTACTCTCCAAGTACTGGCTATCTTCTTAAGACCAAATAAAGATCACAAGTAAGCTCTCCCTCTCTCTCTCTCTCCCCCTCTCTCTCTCTCTCTCTCTCTCTCTCTCTCTCTCTCTCTCTCACACACACACACACACACACACACACACACATATGTTATGTTTACACAGGCAAAGGATGTTTTGGAACTTATACCACTGGAGTTTGGGATATGCAACAATTGCACTGGGAATATGGAATATATATAAGGGGTTTGACATACTGGATCCTGCTAAGGGATGGAAGAACGCATATAGTGGGATTATTATTGCAATCGGTGCCGTCGCCGTTGTCTTGGAGGTTGTCACCTGGATTGTATCGTTCCATAGAAGATCACAAAAGAAGAAACAGAACGTTATTAACAAGAATGTAACTAATGGTGTGTAAGCTGATGAGCGTTCTTTATTGAAATTTTGTTAATATACGAATTGTTTTTTACCATTTTAGAGTTTTCTCAACTCGCTCCTAACTTCAAACGAATATCTGGAGGAAAACTACTGATAATCATCCGAACATCATCAGTGAGATCTCTCAGCCTGAAAAACACACATATATTGTGTAAAATACATCACACACATGGTGTGTGTGTGTGTGTGTGTGTGTGTGTGGTGTACATACCATCCAATATAAGATTCTGTGAGGCAAGGTGCACGGTTGTTTTCCACCAAGTTCTTCAAGCCATCGAACCGCTCTTCTACTCTTTTATTTAGTGGTTTAGCTTCTCCCTTAACATGGTTTATACATTGCTGTGTAAGATTAAAACTAATTAAGTTATAATAATTATAATTAATTAAGTAAACGACTTACATAAAGCAGAGCTACTTGGTGTGCCATGTACTTATGATTTAATGGTTGATACAAATCCTCGCGTATCTGGCTTGTGATTGTAAGCAGTTGATTCAGCAAAGCTACGTATGCCAAGTAGTTCTTACCTGCATAACTTAGTATTACACACACACGCACGCACGCACGCACGCACGCACGCACGCACGCACGTGCATTACCTGTTGTATCATGAGTTTGGAAGTGTTTTCTCGTTGAACACGATTTATTGGCTTCCAAGAACCGTTTTAGACTGAGAAAACAGTCAAGTATTCCAGATTCACGCAATACAGACTGTAATAGTTGTTAAATATATTCAAACATAAACTATATATATATATATATATATATATATATATATATATGCATTAATAGTAATAAATAATTTATGTTGATTACTTACAAACCATGTAAGGCTTTGTTGGAGAAATCATCCGGCACATTCTTTGTAGTTCTTGAAGTGCTTTGCTATCAAAGTGCTTCCTTCCTTTATTTTTCTGTAACTATTGAACTTCACATATAAGCACACACACACACACACACACGACCGTAGAAACAAATAAAACTAACTTGATCCATTTGTATTAGAGTATCTGCAAATGCACACTGAGCTGCCAGCTTCTTCATATCGATTATTTGAAGCAGAGGCTCATCCAAAAAGATTTCAACTGCGTGTGTGTGTGTGTGTGTGTGTGAGAGAGAGAGAGAGAGAGAGAGAGAGAGAGATATGTGTGTGTGTGAGAGAGAAAGAGCTTTAAATACTTACTTCGTGGATGAATATGTACTGTTGATTACACAAAGCGGAGGAGTGTGTGTGTGTGTAGAGAGAGAGAGAGAGAGATGTGTGTGTGTGTGTGTGTGTAGAGAGAGAGAGAGAGAGATGTGTGTGTGTGTGTGTGTGTGAGAGAGAGAGAGAGAGAGAGAGATTTAAATACTTACTTCGTGGATGAATATGCTTGTTGATTACACAAAGCGGAGGAAACTCTGCGATTGCACACAAATTCTTCATGCCACCTTGCCCTAAAATTGGAAGCTTCCAAATCCACGGCTAGGATGTTTCCGCGTGCGCCCACATAGTGCCGGTTCGAAACGCATTAAAATATATCGCTAGAATTTGACGTGAATCTCGATCGTCGGATGAGTATCATCTCACGGCTAGAAAGCGTTTAATTCCTGGTTAGGGTGTAGGGTTCACTAGGGTTTGCAGGAGCGCCGCCGCAATGGGAAGAAGTAAGTGTTCCGCGTCTCTCTCTCTCGATCTCTCATGGTTTGCGCATTCTCTATGCAGGGCCTGCGAGATGCTATCGGCAGATCAAGAACAAGCCGTACCCGAAATCCCGGTATTGCCGTGGTGTGCCGGATCCCAAGATCAGGATCTATGATGTCGGTATGAAGAAAAAGGGCGTAGATGAGTTCCCTTACTGTGTTCACCTGGTGAGTTGGGAGAAGGAGAATGTCTCTAGTGAGGCCCTGGAAGCAGCTCGTATTGCCTGTAACAAGTATATGGCCAAGTATGCAGGTAAATCTTTATAAATTAGTTTTTTTGTATACCATTTTTGCCAAATTTTCTTTTTGGGTCAATACAGGTAAGGATGCTTTCCATCTACGTGTGAGGGTGCATCCGTTCCATGTACTCCGTATCAACAAGATGCTTTCATGTGCCGGAGCTGATAGGTACTGTGTTACATATACATATATACATATGTTTATGTATGTATTTATTAATTTTATTGTATATCGATCTGAACAGACTTCAGACCGGAATGAGAGGTGCTTTTGGGAAGCCGCAGGGTACATGTGCTCGTGTTGCCATTGGGCAGGTCTTGTTGTCTGTTCGGTGCAAGGACAGTAATGGGATTCATGCGCAGGAAGCCCTCAGGAGAGCTAAGTTCAAGTTCCCTGGCAGGCAGAAGATCATTGTCAGCAGGAAATGGTACGCTATTCTATCTTATGTATATATATATGAGAGGATTGAAATAAACGAATGAGAGGATTAACTGTTATGCTTATTGTGTCAGGGGATTCACTAAATTCTCTCGCAACGATTACGTCAAGTTCAAGGAGGAGAACAGGATTGTGCACGATGGTGTGAATGCCAAGGTATGCATATATACATGTTCATACATATACATATACATGTCTATGTATGTGTGTGTGTGTGTGTGTATTGATGTTTTTTTGTGTGTTTTGCAGCTTCTGACTTGTCATGGCCCGCTCTCTAGGCGCTCTCATGAGACTACTGTGCTTCCTCCTGGGGCTGATTGAATTTTCTTTTGAAGCAGAAATTGTATTCCATATTAAAATGATAAACAATGGTGAAATTTCTACTTATTTGATGTGTTAATGTAAATTATAAAACATATTTAATTCATATATTATAAAGCTATATGCAAATAAAATATAAAAAATTTATTAAAAAATACACGTGTACATGTTTGTTGTGTAGAACAAGGAATGTGTTTCGATAAACTAAAAAGTAATTAAAAATGATCGGACGGCCATTCCGCCATCCCGCGGACGGAATGTGTTAAGCTAGAACGATCTGACGGCCAGCTATGGAGGACCGGCATCCGACGGATGGAATGGATGCAATATACCAAGCATATTCCACAGGAAATAAGAATATTCTACACTATAGAAAGTAGGTTTTACATTAGGTTTCTATACATTAAGTGGAGAGGATGAGCAGCCAGGGCGGTAGCGGTGGGCGCGGCAAGGCGAAATCGGCCAAGTCGGTGTCTAGGTCGCACAAGGCGGGGTTACAGTTCCCCGTTGGAAGGATTGCGCGATTTCTCAAGGCCGGAAAGTATGCCGAGCGTGTTGGTGCCGGTGCCCCTGTTTACATGGCCGCCGTCCTCGAGTATCTCGCCGCAGAGGTATGATTCGTAGTGTTCTGACTTAGATCTCGCTTGATCGCGTCTCATAGAACATGTTAAAGGGCAATTGTATCTGTGGCTGGATCTGATCCGTTCCACAATTTGCCCCTTTTTTAGATGACTGTAGCATTCATCAATGTACCAGATTTACAGGACATGCATTCTGTTTCCGGTAGTGTTACTACTCTGAAGTCTTACCATAAGGACTGTGTATGTATATAACTAGACGGGGGCAATTCTATGTATGTATCATGTATATAACTCTGTGCACTCGTGTTTTTGGTTTGATAAAACTACTTAACTAACGTAGGTGTTCACTTCTATATGTGTGTAGGATGTGTGTGTTTGTGTGCATGTATATGTTAAATTCTTTTATGTATGTAATGTGCGTCTCAGAGTATAGTGATCCTTTCTCATAACTTCTATATGTGTGAGTGTGTGTGTGTTTAGTTTGCTAAAACTACTTAACTATGCCAACGTAGGTGTGTGTGTGTGTGTGTGTGTGTGTGTGTGTGTGAATGTATATGTTAAATCTTTTATGTATGTATGATATGCGCGTCTCAGAGTAGGTATTCTAGTGATCTTTTCTTATGACTTTTATATGTGTGTGTGTGTGTAGAATAGACCTTACATGTTATATTTATCATAGACGTGTGTGTGTGCGTGTGTGATATGTGGTGTAGTTACTAATAGACGTACAGGTGTTGGAGCTGGCAGGGAACGCTGCCAGAGACAACAAGAAGAACAGGATCATACCGAGGCACATACAGCTTGCAGTGAGGAACGACGAGGAGTTGAGCAAGTTGCTGGGGAACGTGGTTATAGCAAGCGGTGGTGTGCTTCCCAACATTAACCAGTCTCTGCTGCCCAAGAAGACTGGCTCTGGTAAATCCTCCAAGGATATTGAAGGTGAGTCCCAGGAATTCTAGTGTTTTTTTTTAAATCTTTTTACTAAGCGGGTGTTAAGTTAAACTACTTGTTTTAATCTACTTGAGTCTGTCAACGTACTTGACAAAAATATGATATTAACATGAATTTCACCATTATACTTAATAAATTACTATTATCTCAACCTTAATTTCGTTAAAGATTTCTAATTTTGATTTCGTATACTTATTAATATCAGTTTAAACATGAATGATTATTTTGTTATATGAATTGTAACCAGCATGGAGTGATAATGTTACAGGTACATTTTATTATTATATAATACTAATGGTGAAATATATTATTTTAATGAAACTTATTTAGATTATCTATAAGTGTATAAATTATGTTTAAAAAAACAAAATCAACGTATATTATTATTAATTTAATTTTAAAATATAATATATAAAATATATATTTAAATCTACATGGAACTTTCAAAGAGCTTGTTATACTTTAAAAAGATTAAGTATATACATTTCTTAAAGTAACATTGTAGTCTTATTTATTTATATTTCTTACGATTTATAAGTATTGATAATTAAATTATAAATGCTAAAATACAATTCAGTGTGCGTGTTATAATTAAAACCATATAAAACTTATCAGTTACATAGTAAACAAGAAACATTGTTCTAACTATAGATTAATTATAAAAAATTTATATAAAACTGAAGGTCTTACAATCCAAATAAAACTTGAAGTGGAAGAACCGATGTTAACACGTGGCTAACGATTAAAAGAAACATTGTTCTAACTATGATTATGCAAAACAACAAATATCTAATTATAAAAACATAATTTTTTTATTTTGTTACATGTCAATTTTTTTAATAATAAAACTCCAAATAAAACTTGAGGTGGAAGAACCGATGTTACCACGTGGCTTACGATTAAAGAAAGAAAGCATATACCTTGTAAGATAATAGAATATTCTTTCTTTCCGTTTAGTTATATCCATACGGGTAAATGCGCCGCCACACCATTTTGTTTTTTTTTTGTTTTTTCTTTCTCTCTTAGGGTTCTTGGAAGAATCCCTCTAAAGGAGGAGGAGGAAGAACAAGGTATCCGGCTATGGCGCCTTCCAGCTCGGGCTCGTACATTGCCCGTCTCCCGTCCGACGTCCGAGCTATCGTCGAGTCTCTCCCGGCGAGCGACCAAGAAGTGTTCATCTATCTTGCATCTTATGACTTTGGTAAGCTCTCTAAGAAGCAGCTGCAGCACACTCGACCTTCTTCTTCTTCTTCTTCTTCTTCTTCTTCTAAGGCGAAGAACGACGCCACTCATGAACGATGCTACTGTCTGGATTGCTACGGCAAGTACTGGGACGAATGGAATCACTCACCGAATGTGTCCGTCATTCAGCGCGCTTTAAGCCTCACCGAGGAGCTCAGTAGCCGCAAGAGCGCCTGGATTAGAGGGCGGAAAGAGAAGAAACGCAAGAACAAGGGTAAAGACTGCAATCCGGGTCATGTGGAGGATGGGGAAGACCATGTGGAGAATGGGGAAGACCATGTGGAGAATAGGGAAGATCAGGAAGAAACCCCTCATCGGACTGAGGAAAATCCGAAGACCCATGACAAGAAATCGTCCAAGAAGCAGCAGAAGAGGAGTCCGTGACCAAACCGAGGTCGAAACAGGTAGCTCCACTGGATTTCAAGGAAGAAACAATACAAGGGAGGAGCTTCTATAGAGGATGAAGAAGCAGGCAATGGAGGAGGAAGACCGGTAGCAAAGCCACAATCCTTTAGCAGCAGGGCATCCGAGGCTCTGGGATTTGTGTGTGAGAAACTACTTCGGATGTGGTATCCTCGTCTCCGCAGGCGGAACTGAATCCGGTCAGTAGTTAATAATTCTTAGATAAACGTCCTTTAGAGAGTCATTCATATACATGGCTCGTGTTTCGTTTTCTTATTTATAATATCCCTCTTTGTGTTTTCAGCAAGTCTCTGACATTTCCCAGTCCTTGATTTGATCCACAACTGTGTGACAGCTGCATATATACCATATACGTATACACACCTTATGTGTGTATATGTGGATATTCATATAATGATACACACTCATAATTGCATGCAGTGACGTCTCTGATAACATGTGTCCCTTATTATCCATTCCAAGTATGATGACTATGTCAACTTTATATATATTCTATTGCACATCTCTATATATATACATGTGTATATGTATATATTACATACACATGGACCCACATTAACCGACCGATCAACGCATATAAACCCACACACACGCACACACACACACACACACACTGATTCTTCTTCTACTTACCATAGACTGACAGATGAACACATCCACCTTGTCTCTTTAGTTGGTTTATGGTTGTTTAACGTATTAAAGTTTAACTTATAGGTATTATTTTAGGTTTAGTGATGGGGACTGACGTGGTCACGTCTTTGAAGCCAGTCTGTGTTGTGTCTTGAGGCTCAGATTTCAACAGGTTAGCTTGTCATCTTCTCACACATGTATGTGCACATACACACACACACACACACACACATATGTAAAGTTATAACGACAGCATATGTTAGTAGTGGTCTCAGTCATAGATTTTTTCCAGTACGTAATTATACTGGTAGTTGTTTTCTAAGGCAGGGAAACAATGAAACAAGCTGAGGACGTTGGTGGCCCATAGCTGCCTGCCTACCTTAGAAAGCTATGGTTGTAGAAAATGATAGAAAAATCCCCCTAGAAAAACGACATTAATATATATATATATATTTATAAAATCGTATTTGTCAATTACATATACGGTATATATATGTACGTGAGATATACAGACACGTATAGAGTGGTAGAACTGTCGCCCACTGTCACCTTGTGACTTGATATTCGCACATTATATTACTATTATTGTTTAAGTACATAGTTAAAATATTAAGTTTTTAATAAACAAAACATTGGAGTGTAACTTAATCTTCACATTCAAACTTTCCTATGTAACGTGTGTGTGTGTGTGTGCGCGTGTGTGTGTGTGGTTACGAAGACATAGTCTGGTATTTGACTGTAAAGTCAGGTGGCAGCTTCTGAGTGACGAGGACAATTTCAAAGTCAACTTAAAATTATAATGAACACACACACACACACGCACACACACACACACACCTTGTTGTAGACAAAACCTTGAATGGACTAAGTACATACATATATATATATAGAAAGAGATTACTTTATTATGTTAAGGGTATTAATTAACCAAAGTGAGATTAAGAAATGTAATTAGTAATTAGCAAGCGTAACATTTAATATGATTAAAGCGTAATGCGCACTAAGAAGATGCAAAGACGAAAGCGTATAGATGCCGTTGGTGCCGACCATGATAGCTCCATGTACTTTGCTGATTGTATATTATATACATACTTTAAAATATATACATATGTACATACACATTGCATTATTAGTATTTTGTACAGTAGTGTTTATAAGTCCACGCACGCACACACACACACACACACATGTACATCACACATAAACATTAGAACAATCATTTTACTAAATAATATAATTTTGATTTGTTTTATATATAAAATACTGAGCTATATTATATGTTATAAAAAGTATTAAATATTATTTATTTTATTTTTAAAAAATAAATATTTATTTAATATTTTTATTAATCTTCATGAATGTAGAGAGAGATTTTAGCTATATCGAAAAAGAAAACGAAGATACTGTAAAAAACAGGTTAATAAAACTCCCAGCGTGAAGATTAAGAACTATACTAATTAAGCAGCACTAATAAGATCCGAAATGCAAAGTGTGGAGATAAGAAGAATACACATATATAATGTAATATACTTTCCATTGCATTATGTGTATGAAGTGTATACATACGGATAGTTTAGTATTAAATTAGTATAAAGCCAGTTTAGAAAATATATCTCTATTTATTTTAATGTAGAAGTTTCGATTAATGTTATCATTTATCAATAAATTCGTTACCATCTATTAACATTGAAATATATCATATTATACTTTAAGTTCAATTGGTTTCTTATTGAAATGAACAGTTTTGTTTTTAAATTTATTTAATATTTGGTAGCTTTATATTAATTAAATATATTTTAAAAAATTTATACAAAAATAAAAAACATTAAGTCTAAACAAACAAGTCCATATTGAAAAATTCTTTTAGAGTATATTTTGAAAGTTATTACGAAAGTAATGCATGTATGAATTATTCCATAATACATCGGCTAGTTTTCATAATTAAGCCCCTTTCTTTAATTATAATTGATTAAGTTATATAATTTAATATTTTATATGTATTTAGAGGATATAAATTAACAAGACTTTCAAATTTCCATCTATATATGATTTGATATATATTAAGTTTTTCTAAAATAATTACTTTTTCTTCATTTTAGTATTTGTTAAATAATTAAGTTTTAATTAATTATTATTTTAGTATTTATTAAATAATTAAGTTTTAATTAATTATTATTAATACAAAAGAGGGTTGACTTGTGAAAGCATTTCAATACATCTATAACATTATAAAAATATCTTTTGTATAATTATAACAATGATTACTAATAAATGCTAAGATGGGCATTTCAATATGTTTACAAAATTAAAACACAAAGAGTCATAAATGCATATTGACGGTTTAACAATTTATGTATTTTTTATATAAATATCAAAATAATGATTAACGACTAATGTTCATAAAGGACAATTATATTAAATATAAAATCAATTATCTTAGATAAATATGAATCACTTATCATAACCAAGACTTTAACATTTCTTTATAGTTTAAGTGAATGATTATTCACTTTAACATGTTACAACATTTCTTTTTTCCTTAAGTTAATAAGACAAAGGGCCAATTAATGTTTATAAGAGAGTCCCTGGTCATGGTAACCTATGTCTGTTTAAGTTTTTTTTTTAATATTCCATAAATTTTATCTAGATAGTCAACTTATAAATCACTTATCATAATCAAGACTTTAACATTTCTTTATATTTATTAAGTTTACTATTCATATTACAACCTCTTAAATAATGACATAACCTTTCCTTTTAAGCCAACAAAGCAAAACTAATTAATATTTTAAAAGGACCAATTGATGTTTATAAAAGGGCTCTTGGTCTAGTTCAGTTTTGATTTTTTTTATTTTTTTTACATATCCCACAATCTACCAAGTTAGAAATATAATACTCATCACCCCTTTGAGAAAGTGCTACTATCACCTCCCTCCTCCTCAATCAGTTATAACAAACCTTACATTAACAAATTAGAATTACTCATTTGAGAAAGTGTTATTATTACTTCCCTCTTTAATAACTTATGATTGACCTTATATTGGTAAGTTAGAATTATGACATTCACTATCCCTTGAGAAAGTGCTATTATCACCTCCCTCCCTCCTTAGTCACTTATTACAGGTATTACATTAACAAGTTAAATTATGACACTCACCCCCTTTGAGAAATTATTATTATCACCTTTCTCCTTCCTCAATCACTTATTACAGGTTTTACATTGACAAGTTAAAATTACAACACTCACCACCCCTTTAAGAAAGTGTTATTATCACCTTTTTCTTCATTATGACACTATATATAAATAGTTCTATTTTTATTTATGGTACAAAAGTGTTATTATCACCTTTTCTTCATTATGACACTATATATAAATAGTCTATTTTTATTTATGGTACAATATTATGGGTTTGATTCTTATAAAGTTTGCAATAAATTTAATTGACATATTTATTAAAATGGACAATCAAAATATACTTTATTTTTTATTTTTGTTATTACACAAATGGTTCATAGCCTTGCATTTTGTGTTATTTAAAGTTTAATGTTTTGCTTTAAGGTTCTAGATTATAAAATAATATGAGATTTAATTAAAAATAATTTAAGTAAATTTAAGTTATAATTAAGAATATTTAATAACAAAAATAAATAAATAAAATATACTTTATATTACTTTAAATATCTATTATAATTATATATTGAGTGTGCCAAATGTAAATTTTAATATAATATTTTTTATTGTCTAAATTATTGTATTATTAATTAATTAATAAATATATTATAAAACAATTTAAAAACTAAGATTTAAATGTATCACTTCATTGCACATGCTCAAGCACGTACACACAATGTACATACATGTAGCAATTTGTGAAGTGTAATTGAAATATAAATAACACAGTAAATATAAAATAGGGCGTGCTTTGGACTTCCAGTGATGTTCCTTAAACGAAGCTCAAGTATACTTTATTTTCTATTTATTATATAGTAACATATATATATATATATATATATATATATTATTACTAGCGATTGGTTAAGATGCAGAAAAGAAGGGGGAATAAAAAGAGCCAAATGATAAATTTTATTTGCATAATACACAAATTTTAAATACTCACTTTTTCTTGTTTCTAAGATGCATATTGTAACAAACTTTAAGACTTGTTTATTTATAGAATTAACTTTTTTTTTCTAATAAAGAATAAAGTATTTCTGAAAGAGTTTTTATTTATTTATTTTAATTATACATAAACTTTCATTAAATTTAAAGCATTATAAAGCCCACAATAGAAAAGCTAACAATAAAGGTGCTCTAGAGCATCAAATATGGTTTACTTATCCATTTAATATTTAGTTACATTCCCAAGGGTAGATAAATAAAATATTTAAAGAATATTTTGTAGTAACACGCACTCTTTAATCACCAAATGTAAGGGTCCTTTTGCACCAACACTTAATTTAACTTAAATAGGATTAAATAAGAATAAAATGGGTTTGCACTTGCTCTCACCATTTACTTAACTTTTTAAAAGGTTTAACTATTATTAAAGACATTGAATTCGCACCAACCTTCAATTTAAGAAACCACTTAATTAAATTTTTTGAAGGGTTTGACAATTAAGGACCCTTAACTTAACTTATTTAAAAAAACAATAACACTTTACAAAGAAAATTAAAAATAATAATCACCCTTAATGTGTGCCTCTTTTCAATAATGGAATTTCATACCACATTTTTTAACAACCTTTTGTATTTTTTTTAATTAAAATAATCATTTTTCTTGTGCAATGTGTATTATTTATTTTATATAATTCACATCATTCGTTAGGCATTAATTTGAAAATTGTTAATTCTCTTTTATTAAAATTATTTTTAATTATTTTTATTTTTTTGTGACCAATATAAATATCATGTGTTCAAGATAAACATGAAATATGAAAAAGGATGTATATTAGAAATATAATATATTTTGCATTTTTAAAATTAAATAAGTAGAAATATGAAATGTAAATACATGTATACACACATGCATATATATATTTCTTATGAAGTTTTTACTTATTTAAACATATCTAAAATATATAAATAAATTTTAATTATCTAAAGAATGTGCCCATATACAATATATATATACAAGTATATAAATTGATGAGTATAAAATCCAATATGTATTGCATAAGTAACTCATCATATTTTATATTTTTATAATAATTGAAATCATTTAAATGTTAATAAAATTAAGGATGTACATATTATTTAGATCATGAATATTATAAATATATTTTAAATATACAACTTGACATAATAATGTTAAATTAAATGTAAATATGTTAAATTCATTATATAAATAATTAAGCTAAAAATCATGTAGATATAAAAATATGTATTAATGGCAAATTCATTGTCCTTAGTAACTGTAGGACTCTGTAGAGAATCAGCTCCTGAAACACAAGATTTCACAAGATTAATAACAATACATGCAAAAATTGAACTTGTATCTGCCTCCGCCTCTGCATGCGAACTGGTTGCCACTATTTGGTCACTCAAACCAGTACCGACCTCTGCATGTGAACTCGTACCTCCGACTTGGTCACTTAAACCAGCCTCTGCCAGCTTCTGAAGACTACAAAGCAAGCAAGATGATCCTTAAGGCATTCATATTTTAATACATGTCCATACATGGAAGTGGGTTGTAGGTCGCTCGGTCTCAATGAACGAAAAACTGGATTGCCTTTTGTACTCTTTCCATATATTTCTTGTGATTTTTCAAGAGCTTTGAATTTGCTCTTGAATAATCTGCTGAGTTAAAAGGGATAACCCAGTTTGAAGTTAAGATGCGAGCATGTCCTTGAATAAACAAGATAACGTTTTTCTTGGGCAGCAGTTACTCTCCTATACAAAGAAAAGGACCGTATGTATAACTGAAAACCATATAGAACGGATGTAAAAGGTGATTAATACATTGACAAGTAGATGAGTGATTAATACATTGACACGTTCATACGGTGTGCATGTACAGTTAATATTTACAAAGAACAGTGTCTGTAGACGCATGTGCACACATACATATCTAGGAATTGCTTATCAGCAGTTTATATATATAAACAGACATACCACTGGGAAGAAAAAAAGATTGAAAATCCAGATAGACTATTCCCACGGGGAAATCTTCCACACCGTGCATAACTCTGCATGGAACTTTTTCTGTATGACTTGCAATTGCATCATACAAGATTTGCAATTCCTCCAGACTTTTTGGACACCTGAAAAAAGATTCTTCATAAAATCCCTTCTCCCATAGATTTCGATGGAACTTTGTTATCTTTTGATAAGTTTCCAAAAATTCCGTTGTGACTTTGTCATTCACCACAGTCACGTAACCAAAAATATCTTGAATTCTATATAATGTCCTTACTATACCCCACACCTACAAAACCACAAAAACTTGTCAAGTTTCACCTCAAGATAAACATGTATCCCTCTCTCTCTATGTATATTCACGTTCACATTTTAAGTTTAAACATTATTATGTTGAAATTCATTTTTACCACTTACTTCAAATACGAACGTCCAAAATGTTTATGATCTTACACAGAGACTTAATAAGTATTTCCAGCTATTTGTAAAATTAATTAAGATACACATCAACCTCTTTAGTCTCAATAAACACACGAGGCACCCAAATTTTAATTTCCTAACCCAATATGGAGTTAGTCATTATGACTTCTGACAATAATGCATTTTCTTTTACTTTTATTAATAATAATTTCATTAGCATAACAAAACAATGACAAACTGTACATACCTTAGATTTTGTTCATCATGAGACAGTTCGGTACTCAAATGTTTAGCTATCGCTCGTGATTTCATGCATGGAGGTGAAACTTCAATGTACTCGTCATTATCACTTACGATAGAGTATCTAATTGAGGATGCATTTACAATAACATGTAAATAAGCATATGAAAGCATCAATTTTAAATAGAACCAAATACCTTTTCATCCCCAGCAATAACAAGATAAGATCTTCAATGAGAGAATCAACTATCGGCCGGTTTTGCTTCTTATTATAAATTTCGTTATAAACATGTTCAAAACAAAGTTTAATTTGAACGGTGCTTCCTAAACAACATTGGTTATAACATCGTAAACAATAACATATTGATAGGATTCAATTTATTATTCTTGACATGTCGTTGTAGACGACTTACATTACGTACACACGCATATACATAAATACAAATGTGAACATTCAGAATACATGTAGTAAAATATACATGTCATACACGGTTAATCTAAAAAGTATACATGTGCGTATGTGTGTTGTATATAAGTAATTACATAACCATAATAGAGAAACTTATATATATCTGTTATAGTTATAGTTATTAGAAAACATGCACCTATAGCATATGCAAAACTATCCATGAATAAGTAAAACATATATTGTTGTAGATTAAACTGTGTTCAAAACTTAAGAAGTACTTACATTTAGAAAATAATTGAAACATGTGAGTTTCTGTGAATATAAAATTTAGTATGCAGAAATTACATATCTTGTAACCTTCAACTTCTTAAACGTGAATGTTACTTATGAACAAAGAAAAGGACGAATTCACTACATATTCAAAACTAAATTAAATTTACCTCCGGCTTTGGTGGTTATTTTGATGATATTCGTTTGCCTCATCGTAGATCTTGTGAGTTAGCGATTTCCCACTCAAGCATTGCAATAAAAACACTGCACATTACACACAACCCGCTTCTTGGACATGAAGCTAGGGCAAAAAACTATCGTATTTAAATATCATGGCCACGTGGACGAATGGATTTGGTATCCCATATGTTTACATTAATCACAGCCGTTGGAACGAACTAAGAATACGCTTCTCATTCTTAAATAGGAAAAAATTCAAACTAAAAAAATAAATTTACATAGTTATATACATAGTACATGTTTTATAATTCTGTATATATATACATATATACGCCTATGTACAGAAACATACCTCGATTCAATGTTGAAACTACAGCCGGTGAGATTACAACCACTAACCATGAAACAATCCCATCGACTACCAAAAATAACAAATCAGAACAGCAACAAATACATATATATGCAAATAAATACTACCTACATGCACTGTATGGAGTAACCTACATCAAATAATCAGAATGGACCTTATCGCCTCCCGAACTTTCAGAATAGACCGCATCGCCTCCTGAACTTTCAGAATCGCCTCCTGCGCTTTCAGAATGGATCGCAGTACCAGCTGCTGAGCTCGCACATGCTTTTGCATAGACCATGGTATCAAAAAGATTTGTACTAGCAGGACCACCAGAATTCGGACTAGCTCCCGGTTCAGAAGCATCACTAGCAGTAACACCCTGATAATACAATGTAATAAGAAAAAACATATACATATATAAATGCAACACACACCTTTGGAGAATCAGCAGGAAGCTCCACAACCTTGTGAATAAGGACATCTTTCTCCTTATCATACAAAGTACTGGAGAAGTTCTTTGAGCCACCAAGAACAGAAGATATAGCTCGCATCTTGGTTTGTTCATACTTATCTAGATTCCCCACTCGTTTATGCCCAGTTGAATAAACTTGATAGCACATAACGTAGACATAGGATTACACACACAAGAACATAGACATACTAGCTTCTCTGCATGACGAATATCTTTATTCGTCAAGTCCTTCAACCCTGTATAAACTTTAAGCACACCTCGACAATACCACACATCGGTAGCAGGGTCTGTAATGGCAGCACAGACTGTCGTCTGGATCCTCGTGCTCAGAAGCTACAGGTAGAACTCCGCCATTGTATCATAAACGTCTGCAAAGTTAACACGATAGAACTCAACACGTCATCCAGACGCTTCAAAGTAGCCTTGTGATTCTTCCCATGGCCCTGCTCGAATCTGCAAGCATATACTGTTAGAGTCTGCATATACACACATGCTATACTCACATGATTTTCTGTCCAATGGTATCAGAAGCAAACCGAAAATTCCCAAACTTCAACCTATGAACCTCACCACGAAGAAGACCGGCATTAAGTACATTAGGACTCGGTTCAGCAAACCTCTCGACCAAGAACGAGAAAAATCAAGCGCATGAAGTATATATTCCCCAACGAATCATGTGTTCAGCAGTTGCCCTAAATAAACAAGAAAACTTATACAACACACGTAAAACATCACACATTTACCTTGCTCCTTCAAAGAAGCGATGTTTAATATATCAAACGGCATTTCAGCTACACCTATTCGCTGAATCCTCCTCCTTCAAAATACGGCCGAGTGCAAGTAGAAGAGACTTAAACAATTCACCTCCTTCACATAAACAATTGCAAATGTTAACCAAGAATCTGAAGAGAAAAACAAATCAAACATAAAAACATTAAATAACAGAACATAACCAAGAATCTGAAGAGAAAAAACAAATCAAAACTTATTGTTGTCGCCCCGTTAAAAGGATAAATGAGGGTGATTCTTTAAGGGTAAGTGACGATGCCTTAGTTTATTACGAGATACATGTTTTTTTTTCGTGAGGTTAGGACATGAACTTGTTTAGATCTACTAACTCATGTTATCCTCTAGGATTTTGCATAGTCGTTATATAAGACTTAGGGTAGGACTCTGAGTATTTAGGCATCTAAATTAGACTTTTAAGGTGTTTTATAAGACATAATATTACTCATACAAGGTGTGGATGCACTGAATAGACACTCGACAACCCAAGTTAAACCTTGCATTGAAAAATTAAGACACTTTGGGATATGCATTTGACTTTAGTGCTTGGCTCATTGATTGTTTATGAAATGTTAGACGCAGGAAGTTAATGTTTCCAAGACATGAGTGTTGCTTCAAATAAATATCAAGTTCCACGAGAAGGTTGGATACGTTCTATACAACTAGGTTTCAAGTCATTATTTTCGGGAAACATTTCGCTCATATAATGATGTTTGGACCTTTTTTTTAAAAGCTTCTAAGGTCAGCATGACATGCAATTCGATGACATTTGGTAGGTTGATAGATAGAACTAATTAGCTACTCAACGAATTTCAACTCAAATTGTTTAGGAACTTCTCTAAGAATTAATCCATAAGACCTACACAAACACTTCATACATAAGTTTACTTTAATATATTGACATCTTTCTTTTTTTGCACTTGAGTACTGCTAAAGTTTTTTTTCTTTATGACGTAATTAGTTTTAGCTCATTTCTAGATTTTGATGCTTTGTTACTTTTTGAAGGCCTTGGCGATTATGAATTGTGAAAGAGCAACAAGGAACATTGTCACAAAACTTTATTAGTGGAGAAACATTTTTAAACATTTAGCTTTCAACTCACTTTGTGGTCCTACTGAGTAGGTATTTCATAGAGTTTTATCTAGGACTTAATATTTCATTACCAAAGATAGTCTCTAATTCATGTGGGAATTTCTTTTTAAAGGTTGATGGATGATTTGGAATGAGTGGCCATTTGATGGTAAAGATATATGAGATTGCACAATGGCGCTTAATTAGGTAGGTTCTTATGAAGAAGCATGAGATTTGAGGTTCAAAAAGCCTCATACAAAACAAGAAAATATATGGGCACAACTAGAACATAAACATACTAGAATAACAAATTAATAACATCATGTTAGTTATGGGACGGATTTAGAGTAGCATGGAACTTTGTTCAAAGTTGAAAATATGTTGTATTTCAAAGAGACTTGTGAATGGTCTTTCATACATGAAAGTGTCTTGAAAATATGAAAACTTTCGAAAGAATATTGTTAAGGCAGTAACCATAGACAAGACAAGTCAAATGAACCTAAATTGTAAAAGATGTAAAAGAAATTAAAGATGAAGAGCCGATTGATAAGACAAAAATGTGTCATGTGCTTAACATGGTTATTAATAATAATGAGTATTTAGAGAGATGTACAAAGTAAAAATCATAATTACAATTAATGGAAATCAATTGACAAAAGCACTTTGGTAAGTTAGTTAAACATGAATTCATTTTATCAAAAGATTGATTGACTCAAGTGAGAAATCAATGATGCTTTCTGATTATACATTGTGGTTTAAAATAAATGGTACTCAACAAGTACAAGCTAGCAGAGGAAGAAGAAGAAGAAGATGTAACATGTCACAAACTTAACTTGTATGTATGTTGGTTGTGTTTTCAACATAAGAAGAAAGTAGGAAATGCTTGGCGAAATTCCAAAAACATCATCAATATATTGGATTTTTCCACCTTTATATATGAAGGCCAAATGGAGTTTGTCTTTACAAAGAGATATAAGTAGAGTTTGTTATGACCTAGTACTTTTATGATATCATGACAAGAACATGAGAGTTAGAATTAATAGTTAATTGGCTTTGCATTTTTAACATACGATGTTCTAAAAAGGCAAATATGCATTATTAAATAATGATTAACGTAAATTTAATAAATTTGTAGCTAATCAATCTACTCAAGCAATAATTAAAAGTCGTTGTAGTTTAAAAAATATATATAGTATTTTCTAGGTATTGTTTAGTTAAAATATATAAATAATAATTTTACGTATTTCTAAGTTTTTAGGCCTAGTTTTAATGAAAATACTTGTAAATATTTAGTTTAGAGGTCAATTTAATTTACTTTAAATATTTGAATAAGTATGAAAGTTATTTTATAAGTGAAATTTTGCATATAAGTGGCGAGCCTAATTCAAGGGGCTCTATACGCACATGATGTACAAAGTTTATAATAAGTAAATCCCTTGTGAGTATAATACATTCATAAACCATATAAACCATTACATGGTTAATGTGATGCCTTTATTTACTTCAAGATTTAAATAATTTAAAATGATTTGTAATATATGATTGTTCTTACAACGTCATTTCTCAATTGAAATCAAGGATTTACAAATTGTATTACCTTACATTTCATTATAATTGAATTTTCAATTGAGATTATATAAGGAACAAAAAAAAAAAGATTAGATTTACTATTGATGTCAGAAGTTTTAACCCAAAGGGCCAACACATGGCAACACGTGGCTGCCAGGTGGCCATTCGGCGTCATCACCCTGTGTGAGCAACGCTAAGTTTCCCAGAACAACCCCAACGACCCCTAGGGTTAGACTCTAATGCCCAAGTGGACAGAGACTTAGGGTTTAGCCTAAGTCTCCCTAGAATGTCTGCCCCCAAACCCTTGAGGGATAACCCTAGTTGACTTAGGGTTTAGCCTAAGTCTCCCTAGAGTGTCCCCCCAAAACCCTTGAGGGATAACCCTAGTTGACTTAGGGTCTTGCCCTAGAAGACCTAGACAGGCTCATGCCCTAACCCCCATCAAGGAGACGTGTGTTCCACACATACCCCTGACAGAGCTAAGGCATCGTCACTTACCCCT
The DNA here is from genome assembly GCA_003024785.1 of Selaginella tamariscina. NCBI lineage: Eukaryota > Viridiplantae > Streptophyta > Lycopodiopsida > Selaginellales > Selaginellaceae > Selaginella > Selaginella tamariscina. The sequence continues at coordinate 220,611 of PUQB01000175.1, read as the reverse complement.
TGAGGAATCACCCTCATCCGGGAGTACAACCCCTTTAGGGCGACAAGGGGTACCCTGAACCACGACTAACCCCTAAGGGTTTGAGTGGCCAAGTTATACCCTAGACCTAGGGCTAGTACTTAGTGAGGACACGAGTGTGCGCCGTAGGCGGACACGAGTGTTCTGCTAAGCAAACTCCCTAAGGCTAGGTTTGGGATAACCCTAAGCACATGACCTTGCGAGTGCCTCACGAAAGGGCTCTGCTAACAGCTTAGGTTGTTCAACCCTTGAATTCCAAGGAGAACACTCCCCTAGCCAAGTGTGCCAAAGCACACCTAGTTATGAGACCTAACCTCCCTTGAGCGGATGCCCAAGGCTTAGCACCCTAGTGCAAGCACAAGCATGTCTTTGCTAAAGTATCCAACCCCTTGGCGACAAGCCCATGACATAACCCCAAAGGGCGTGCCTCAGGCGTTGTACCATGTGACGTTTAGCCCAGTGTCACATCTCCATGTGACACTGCCTTCCCCGATGTGGGCTATCATGCCATAGCCCTTAGATTCAAGAGTTGCACCAAGTGCCACAAACGTGGCTCCTAAATGCCAACTCTAGAACCCCTCAATGAACCCTCAGGAACCAAGTAACATGAACCTGTCAAACAAGATCCCACGCCACAGTTGGACAAGGACACGGATGTGCCTTGCTTGGCCGTGAGTGCTACACCTAGCTTGACGTGGAGGAGGAGGCTGGAGACAAGCCTCAACCTCTGCCTCTTGGAACGTGCATTCCGACAAGACCTCCCAGGCATGGATTCGCCAACGTTAAGGGTAAGCTACCCCGAAGGTGGGACGTACCCCTGGCATCTGGAAGTTAGGGCGGCACAACAGAGGGTTGTGCCTTGACGACACAAGCTAGAGCTTGCACCGGGAGAAGAGTAACGAGCTCAGTCATGAACCCAGGAACCCTCACTCCTATATACTACCTTATTTATGTGACAGAGGCCCCCCCCCTGTTTTCCTGTTTACATAAGTGGGCTAGCACTGAAATCTCATTCCCAGAGGGAACATACTTGGTGAGTTATCCATCGACCCCTAAACCCTAACCTGTCAAACCTGGGGGTATTTCTAAGCATATCCGACATGCCGAACTCACCGGAACTAGCCATTAATCCAACCGGGACACGGAAAACCAAGGTAAGAGTTTTCTAGATGGAAGTGCTAGCTTCGCCCAGAGTTTCTTGCAAATACCTAATGACACCCGGCCGGACCATCACTAGATATCCAAGTGCACTAAGCGGGCCTGTTTCTTCTACACCTAGGGCTTATCAACATAGTACAGTAGGTAACAACAGTCAACGTCCAAAGTAAAGGGTGAGTCATAGTAAAAAACTATGACATTGAGGCCTATTGAGGATAACACATTGTTTTTTTATTATTCATTTTATCATACCGATTTTAAAATTCTAAAAACTTTTAGAATTATTCATTTCATCATATCAATTATTAAAATTTTAAAAAATTCTTTATATTTAATTTTAAAAGTCATAAAATCAACTATGAGATCTTTTTTGAACTTATCTATATTAAATTGTCAATTATCAAGGATGAAATTATAACAAAATTCAATAAACAAATGATATTATTAAAAGAATAAGAAAATTTACTCTTGAAATAATTAAAATATTTAACCATAGGTTTTAATTTTCTTTATATACTCTATATTTATTACATACAATTATCATGTGTTACAACTATGTATCACAATTTTAAGATTATGATTGTTTATCATAATTATGTAATAAATAACATTTAAGATTGATAATCAAAATTTAAATATTTTTATTTATTTTTACACGTGATTCTTGATAGTACATATCAATGTGCTCTATGCACACTTATTTATCTCCATAAAGATTTATTACCAAATTAACATGTTTATTTATTTTCATAAATAATTCTTAATAATGTTATTAATATGATTTATTTATACTCTCCACGAGGGTTTGTTACCATATGACATTTATTTGAGCTTATGTTTATGTTTCTTAAGTATTTATTTATTTTATTTGACTTTCATTAATCTTAATTCATCCTTTTAGAATTTAAATAATTGGGGCTAACTTTTCTTTACTCTTCCATTGTTCCATTTATTATAAATAAATATATATTATAATTTTAATAAACCATGTTATTTACCCATTGTGAACTTAAATGTTAAAGTATTTTTCTTTGAAACTCATGATAAATTAACAAATGTTATAATGCTCTTTCTTTTTAAACTTATTATGAATCGATATAAATCAAATTACCAGCCATATTTTTCTTTATTTACGGGTACGTAATTAATGCCAAAGTTTAATGCGTTGAATCGGTGTGATATTTTCCTTTTCACCTAGCCTACAAATATACGTAGATCACTACGTAGTGTGTGTTTTAAATGTATTTAATTATTTGTTCGAACAATAAATAACATAAACTATTTAATTATTAATTCAATAAATAAACAAGGATTACATCAAGAATTATTGTCAAAATTAGTAAACTATATTTATTTATTGAACTAGTAATTAAAAGCTCATGTCACTTACTAAACAAACAATTAAGAACATTATTGCTAATAAGTAATTCAATTTATAATAATTACAAATGATAAATTAGTTTATAAATATTTAATATCAGATTATTCTTCAAAACATTTGGGTGACCTCCAAACACATTTACATGTTTTTAAAAATGTATTTTTAATTTTATTAAATTATAAAAAAGAAAGAAAAAAACTAAAAACTATACACAACATAAAACCCTTAAATGAATTTTATAACTACTTTGACTTATTATTCTTAAATATACACATTTATATAAGTTACTTCAGATAGCTTAAACAAAATAAAAAGGGCCATTGTTATTTGAATTCTCATTTCAATTATATTTATTTTATATCATCATTTATATAATATATAAACATATATCACTTAGTGAATTTGTTAAAAATAACAACTATAAAACTTTAAACTTTTTACACAATTAAGTAAGTCAACTATATAAATACACTTTAATAATAACGTTAAAGTGTTACTTATGTCATATTGTTATACACTATGAGTTATAAAATCCATGATTTTTTTATAAAAACATAAAATATAAGTTAATAAAACACAACAGAAAAAACAAGACAGATTTATCAGTAATTTAATTATGATGTATCTTATATTAAAATATGAGTAAAAATTAAAGATTTAATAATATTAAGTACTTTATGTTATAAAATATGAGTAAGATTAAAATTTAATATAAATTAATGTATCTTATGTTGAAATATGATCAGAGGTTAAAGATTGGCCTAAAGTTTAATTTAATTATAATTTATTTATTTGAAAAAAAAATTCATATTGTAAATTTAGGATAAGTTTTTATAAAGTTTTTAAAATAAATATATATGTCTTGAAAAATCTTTACATTTATAATTTAAATATGTTTTATTATTATTAACTTAAGTGTTATATCTAGCTTTTTAATGTTAATGAATATGAGTGTAACTTAAATAAGTTAGAGCGTTTATAAATTTTCTTGTGCTTCCTTAGTACATATAAATAAAATACCATATGGATTTAGAAAAAAATTTATCAAATATTAATGTAAAAGAAAATTAAGTTAAAATTTTACAATTTAAATGTCTTGGTGGTTTATAAATAAAATACCATATAGTAATTAAGTAAAATAATTAACTAAATATTAAGGCAAAAAAATTAAATAAATGCAAGTGAATTTATTTACGAATTATGTATAACAACAATAATAAATAATAACCAAGCAACACATGTTCATTACAACATTTTAAATGTAAATTTATAAATTTTAATTATAATATTCAAATTAACAAGAGGATTTACATTTAAACATGAAAATGCCATTATTAATTTTAAATTAAAAATAAAATATTTAAATTTATAATTTATATTGGAGTGTTTACAATTTGTCTTGTGTTTCCTTGATATATATAAATAAAATACCATATGGAATTTAAAAAAATAATTTATTAAATGCTTTTCATCGTTCGTTCTTTCGGTACTTTGCAACGATATTAAAGAAATTAGTGTAAAGCAAATTAAATTAAAATTTTACAGTTTAAAATATGTCTTGATGGTTTATAATAAAATATAATATAGTAATTAAATAAATAATCAATTAAATATTAAGACAAAAGCAAATTAAAGTAGATGTAATTAAATTTGTTTTCGATTGTGTATAACAACGATAACAATGCAATAACTTATTAATACATATTCATTACAACATTTTAAATGTAAGCTTATAAATTTTAATTTTAATATTCAAATTAACAAGAGGATTTACATTTAAACATGAAAATGCCATTGTTATTTTTAAATTAAAATTGAAATATTTAAATTTATAATTTTGATTTAATTTTAAAATTAATAATGTGATTTTAATAAAATGTAATATATGTAATATAATATTATACTATATCTAATATAGCATTTAAATTAAAACCACGTATAATTCAAAAATAAAAAGATACTCTCTCTTTATAAATTTTAAATTAAAAATAGTAATAATATAATATACTATTAATTTTGCCTACGAATGATGTATCTAAATCTCATTGACCCGTAATAATAACAAACCTTTAATATATACATGTATATTAGGTACTAGAGGTTATTTCAGATATTAGTCTTATTTTAAATTAATTAAATTATTTTAATATAATCCCTGCGTACTCTATGTCATTAATAAAAATACTAAGTATATTATTAAAAATACGTTTTATGATAATTTGTTTTAAACGTATTAACTAGAGCAATTTCAACACTGTTTCAACAAAATATCACCACATACATACAGACATATATAATATATGATTGTGTGTGTGTGCGTGTGTGTGTGGTGTGTGTGTGTGAGAGAGAGAGAGAGAGAGAGAGAGAGATCGTATAGCAGTATTCTGGAACTTTTCTTTAAAAAAAATTCCCTGCATATCTTTTATTTTTGGATAGTAGAATAAAATATATTGCAATTATTATTTAATATACTAAATGATGTTAAAGTCATAAAGAGATGAACACTTTTTTTCTTTTGTTACCTGTAAACATCTCTTTCCACGTTAGATGCGTGTACACACACACACACACACACACACACCATCTACTTTTTATTATCACAATTTTCATTTATTTCCAATATATATAATCTGTAAATACATAACTCATAAACTATTCCATGTGTTTATAAGTCCACACTCTCTCTCTCTCTCTCCTCTCACACACACACACACACACACACGCACACAAATTAGGAACGTTTACTTTTATTACGTGTTTTTAATAAAAACTAAACTATATAATCTCATAAAATCCCATACAATATCTTTTATTTTTTAAATAGTAGAATAAAATATATTGTAATTATTATTTAATATACTACATATTATTCCCCTTTTTCTGCCTACCTGAAAGCATCATATGCCAAAACTTCATAAATACCTTCTTTTTCCTTTTGTACTTGTGTACATCTCTTTCCACGCATATGTGTTTACACCATACACACACATACGCACGCACGTAAAGCAGTCTTTATAAAAACAGTCACACTTTTGTATTAACATAATTTAACGTTGACATGTTATTAACAACATTAAAAAACATATTAAAAACTGATTAGAATCTTCGATGATGTTAATTATATTATCTAAACGTATTTTTAATACTTTCTAACGTATCATCTTAATATTATATATATAAACTGTAAACTCACAGACTATTCCATGACCATGACTTGAAGAAATTCTTCCATCGTGCCTGCTGCATTTAACTTAAAATACCTTAAAATATACACATGTAGTGGATTTATGTTGTCAAAGTTCCCGCCACCAAAATCTGAAACATAAAAGCGCATTACAAAGAATTTTAACATGTATATAAAGTGCATTATATACATTTTAAATATATATTTACACAGTAGATATAAGATAAAGACTGGTTAATTATCCCATCCACACACACGCACGCACACACATGTGTACTTGTTTCGTACCTCAACGTGTTTACGGCCGAGTACAAGATTCGTTAAGCACTCTCGTCAAACCCAATCATACACTTGCCACGTCCCTGTATGTATGAAAACTCTCTGTCACTACTAAGCACCACTAAAAACTTCCTTTGTCAAACATAAGTTATTCTGTGTGTGATAGGGACTCTAGTGGCTTGTGGAATATATTGATATTAAATCCATATATATATATATATATATATATTGAAAAACTATTCACGCATTATATATAAGACCCGGGGAGTTCCCGTAATCCCAAAGAAATTCTTAGTTCAAGTCATATTAGAGGAAGAAATCTAGCAAGTTGATACTTACAAGCAGCGAAATCGAAGTGTCTTGATAGATGAGCATAGTTCTCAAGCTGATGCAGAGGAAGCTCTCACGGTCCTCGAGCTTGAGTACCTCGTCGAGCTCTTCATGGGACTTCAGTGACTGGACGAGCAGCGATGACGAGGACGGGTGTCCGAGCTCTCCTGCAGATGTGCCCGAGGGATACCTGGCTGTATACGTGGGTGAGGAGAGACAAAGATGCATCATGAACGCACAGTACCTGAGCCATCCTTGGTTTAAGAAGCTCCTGGAGATATCTGCTCAAGAGTTCGGGTTTCACTACAAGGGAGCAATCATATTACCATGTGAAGTTACCAAGTTCGAACACATGATCCAGATTCTAGACAGGAAGTAGCCTTATTACTAACATTTAATCTTAACAACTGATTAATCAAATGCTTGTTTACATATTTATCTCATAATTCTTGATAGAACGAAGGTGTACCCAGTGTCAATTGCTGTTAGTGCCACAATGAGAAGAAATGATAACACAATCACAAAGACACTCGTTTTCACCTGTAAAGAACACATCATGTACACATGTGTGTGTGTGTGTGTGTGTGTGGGTACCGTGTTTTCAAAAGATGGCCACTCTATCTTCTGGAACTCGATGCATTGCTCTCTTACAAGACCCTTCATCTTTTGAAATGTCTGCCATCTGAGGGTATATACACATTAACACGCACACGCACACACAGAAGCACTTACATGTAAGATTGGAAGTCCTGGGCAGGAAACTGAGAAGAAAAGAAACATTTATATTACAGATTTTGGAGGAATAAATGGATTTACCTCGAGAGAAGTCTGGATTGCGCCATTGGCCGAGCAACGAGCGAGAAATGGATGATTAAATCGAATCCTCTTAAGAGGAAAATGCTGTGTACTCACTAATCCTGCTCCCAACATTATGACCTAAAATGTCATCCCTAAAATCAACCACAACTATATACTGCATATGCCCATCAAGGGCATCTGCAGGAAGCTGATGTTATAACGAGAGAGAGGGGGGGAGGAGAGAGAGAGGGGAGGAGAGAGAGAGAGAGAGAGAGGGAGGAGAGAGAGCGAGAGAGAGAGCGAGAGAGAGAGGGAGAGAGGGAAGGTGGAGCAGGCTTATAGTTGGCTACTTGAGTTCATTAAAGACCACTTGTGCTGATTCTTTGAATGACTAGAGAGAGAGAGGGGGAGAGAGAGGGAGAGGGGGAGAGAGAGGGAGAGAGGGAGAGAGAGGGAGTGAGGTGGAGCACGATGCTTAGGCTTATAGAGTTCATTTGAGAAAGAGAGAGCTGATTCTTTGAATGACTAGAGAGAGACAGAGGGAGAGAGGGAGAGGGGGGAGGGGGAGAGAGGGGGAGGGAGGGCGTGAGGTGGAGTACGATGCTTAGGCTTATAGTTGGCTGCTCGAGAGAGAGAGCACTTGTGCTGATTCTTTGAACGACCATGTAGGGGAGAGAGAGAGACAGAGAGAGTAAGGGAGGGAGGGAGTGAGGTGGAGAGCGATGCTTAGGCTTCTACTTGAGTTCATTAGAGAGAGAGAGAGAGAGAGAGAGAGAGAGAGAGAAGAGAGAGAGAGAGAGAGAGAGAGAGAGAGAGAGAGAGAGAGAGAGAGAGAGGGCTCCTGTCAACAAGCCACATTCAAGTTGAACAAAGTGTGAGTTTTTGAAAAATATTACAGTAAGCATTAATTAAGTCACTGTAATAGATTGTGTGTGTGTTTATAAGCATTAGAAAGCAACTGGTAACTACTAGACCTCTCTGGCTTGACCTCAACCAGTTTGTCAGCCACCACCTTCCCTCTCTGTACATCTCCATGCATCTTACACGCGCCGAGAACAATAGTCCACGCCACAGCGTCAGCAACAAACGGCATACTCTCCACGAGTTCTTCTGCCTCACGTAGCCTCCCACTCTCCCAAACGCATCCACAATGCAACAGTAATGCTCCATAAGAGGCTCGATCCAGTGATCTCTACACATAGCGAACAAGCTCTGTCTTCCAGCTTCCGCCAAACCACCGTGACTACAAGAACCGATTATCCCGATAAACGCGATGTCGTCTGCGCTTACACCTGCCAGATTCATGGAATGGTAAAGCTTCATAGCCTCATCGCAATCCCCCTTTTGGGCAAATGCAGCAAGAATGCACGACCACGTTACCATGTTCCTCTCGGGCATGTTATTAAACATCTCCACGGCTTGTTGAACATGCCCGTTTTGGCATACGCACTAGTCAGGGCGGTCCACGAGATAGTGTCCCACTGAGGCATTAAATCAAAAGACTCTTTCACTTGCTGCAGATGCCCATTCTGAGCATATATCCTCAATAGTGCAGTCCAGGAGACTACATTCCTCTGCGGCATCGCATCGAATAGCGCCTCTGCTTCATCGATATGCTCTTTCTCTGCATATACAATCATGATGTTCCACGACACAAGGTTCCTCTTCGGCATCCTTGTAAACACACCGTTGGCTTCCTCCATGTGACCATGGTGGGCATATCCCTGTGCCATCGTGCTCCACGCCACTACGTTGTGGAGAGGCATGGAGTCGAACATCTCCTTTGCATTCTCGAGCTTCCCATTCTCTGCATACGCAGAAGCCATGGTGTTCCACGACACAGAGTCCTGCTCAGGCATGTCATCGAAGAGACTCCTCGCTTTCTGTAGATGCCCCTTATGGGCATATGCAGTAATCATTGCATTCCAAGTGATGGGACTCCACTGAGGCATTCTGGAGAAGACACCCTTGGCCTCCTCGAGATATCCTCCTTGGGCATATCCAGTCACAATGGCAGTCCAGGAGATTACATCGCGCTCGGGCATCCCATGAAAGAGCTTCTTTATCTCGCTCATGTACCCACTCTCTACGTATGCCTGCATTATGGCATTCATCGTAACTACATTCCAGTGCGGCATCTTGTCGAAGACTTCCTTCGATGGTTTAACAACTGCTTCCTCGGCGTACATGGAGACCAGAGATGTCCAGGAGATCACGTCTCTAGAAGACATTTCATCGAAGAAAGTCCGTGCACCGTGGAGATAACCTGTCTGGGTATACGCAGCAAGCATTGCATTCGATGTCACCAAGGATCTCTCCTGCATCTCATCGTATACACTTCTGGCTTCTCCGAGATGCCCATGTTGGGCATATGCAGTCAGCATTGCAGTCCCCGTAACCAAACCCACTTCCGGCATCCTGTCGAAGGTCTTCCTGGCCTCCAGCAAATGCCCGTTCTGGGCATATGCAGTAAGCATGATGGTCCACGAGAATTCATTCCTGGGGAATGTAGCTTCGAACACTGCCTCTGCATCACTCGCGCTCCCGCACCTTCCGTACATCTCCACCAGCAAGTTCGACAGGTACACGTTCCCTGCAGAAGCCATCTCCGAGTATACGCGAATGCAGCTGCTTCGCTTGCTTTAGATCCTTAACACAACCACACGACTTGGCTAAACCAGCGTACAGGTTTACACTTGTCTGCTGTGAGTTCTTGTACATAGTATGATCGTCATTTATATAATCTACAGGAGGATCAGATACTGTTAATGTACAAACTAAACTGGGGAATGTGCCAGAATCTTAACCTTACTGGTTTACGTTACACGAGTTAATTGGTGGTTAATTAGTGGTGAAATTGACCCTTGAGGTCATATACATTTGTCTTCTTGTCTGTGGAAAAGTTCAGAGATAGGAATTTCACCTCTTTTTCTTACATCGAGCTTCTGGGTACATTGTTTTCCTCCCATACGACGAAGAAATGAATGAAATCACAGATTTTTCTGAAAAAGATTTATAAATGAAGACATCCTTGATGAGTTCTTCATCTCTTGCAGCAGCAGCAGCAGCATTGTAATCTCCAAGCGGTGTTCTCCAGCAAGAAACAGCAGTTGTTCCAGAGGGCTATGAAGAAATCCAGGCTTACCGACCTCTGCTGCTCAGGCCGGTCGTCAATCGGCGTGATGTCGAGCTCCGACAGTGAGGAGAGGCCGATAATGGTGTCCAGCACGAGCAGCTGCTCAAGTAGTTCAACAGTTTGTCCGACAGACTCTTCTTGGTCAGTCACTGAGATGCAGAAATCCCCCAGGAAGCGCGTCATGGTGGTCGTCGATCACAGCCAGGAATCCAAGACTGCTCTCTTATGGGCACTCTCTCATCTTGTTCACAAGTCAGACATTCTTACATTACTCCATGTTCTTCACAAGGATCCTTCCCACGTCTACGACCCACAAGTGTGTATACACAGTTCGTTGCAGTGTGTGTAATTCAATCTTTACAGATTCCAGAGCTGTCGTACCGGAGAAAGCACGCTTAAGAAGCGAAGAAAAGAGCTGCGAACTCATCTCGTCTTTGAAGGCTCTATGTGCAGTAAGACAGCCAGAGGCAAGTCAAACACGCACACACACACACAGGCACGCACAGTGTGTATAACGTATGTAGTTCTTAAACAGATGGATGTGGAAGCGGTTGTAGTTGCCGGAGAGAAAGGACCGACTATCGTCCGTCAGGCGAAGAAGCTTGATGTATCAATACTTGTTCTTGGTCAGAAGAAACTTAACTTCTTACAGAGGTACTTGTACTCTTATGTAATTAGTGGTATAATTATGCATAATCGCAGGTGTTTAAGATGGAGTAGCAAGGAGGATCAGGTAGCCGAGTACTGTATACAGAACGCTGATTGCTTTACATTATCCGTAAGAAGAAAGAGTAAACAATGTGGTATCTCATAAACAGCAAATGGCAAAAGAACTTCGGCTGCTGGCATGAGAGGGAATAGATCTGTTACTTGTATATTGGTTGAAATTCAAAGGGCTAAAAACTTGTGTGTGATCTATCGTGTTCTACGTAGAGGAATACGGTACTTAGTTGTATAGAAATGAGCGTGGAGAGTGACCTTAATCCTCAATTAATTAATTATATAGAGCCTCCCTTCTGACTCAAGTTTCTTTTTATTGCTCATTAATGACTAGTAAATGAGACACTCTTGGATTCTTTGAGAAATGTGCGACGTGTGGTTGAAGATAATTTATACATAAAGAATACGCATTTTTTAATATATATATATATATATATATATATTCCCATTTAACCTAACTGTAACGCCTGGTACCTTTAAATGGGTGCTTCTGAAAACCACAGGCTGTAAGGTACTTGAATAATTCTTTAGGGCTTCTTTATAAACTCCACCAACTTTCACGTCGTTGTATTGCATTAGTCTCTGTCCTCAACATTCACTAGGCTATATATATATATATATAAACGTTGACAATGGCTTGTTAAGTTAGGCTGGGTGTACAATCTATTGACAGTGGCAACCACGTGAATATCAGAATACCATGCAAAAGGGTACTACTGTACTTACACAGAATACTAGAGAAATACGTATAAATATACGTATATGGTCATTTTCTATAGAAACAAACAAAGATGTAAGTCTCACGCATGCATGCTTTTGTGCCACACAACAGAGGGTGGATATGTGTCCTAGTAACCTACATTTGCAGTTGCAACAATGCTACATATTCGCTATGGAAAACATATATATTGGTTTCTGGGATATACACATTTTTGGGGTTACGTGTTGTTTTGTTATGGACAATATGGTCATGAAATTGAACGCCAGTGGTATTTCTGTGTGGTATATAGTACGGTACTTATACGTATTATAATGTATAGGATACGGTTAATACTTAGATTTAATACTTAGATTTAATACTTGTCTCATGCTTATGTCGACATGTGTTAATTCATAGAATAGACATTAAGGGTTTAAAGAATGTGAAAAGAACACTCGCCATGTGTGTGGTGCCTGCTGTTCTCAAAGGACAATGATGCGAGTAACTACATTGTATTTAATATATTTAAAATCCATTATAAACGTTTAAGGGTTTAGGGTTTAGGGTATAGCGTTTAGGGTTCTTCGGGCATGGAAGCGGAAGCAGGAGCGAGCGGCTGCTTCAAGGAGTTCATGATGAGGTGAGAAAATCCCAAGAATCCCATGGAATCGCATAGAATTCCGGAAATGCGCCACACAAATTCCAGATTACCAACGTTTTCTGTGTTTCAGGGCTGCTTCTTTACAGGATTTGCAAAGATCAAGCCGACAAATGCTGCTCATTTTCCAGGAAAATCTTGGTCAGTATTACTCTGTTTTCACACACACACACACACACACACACAATTTACTTGCTAAGTTTGCATTTTATGCAGATTCATTTCATAGGCCTTCTGTTGAGGAAGGCTCGTCTCTTTTAAAAGAGATCTTCAAGAAAACCAAAGCAAGAGATTAACAAGGTACATTGAAGCTGGTTGTCGGCATCTTAGCAGAGATAAAAACATTACAACTGGTTGTAAGTCTCTTCTCCACACACACGCACACAGTTCACTTAGACATTTATATCATCCCATACATATACACGTGCATATACACAGACAAGACAGACACATTTAAATTTATGCATATATTTGCAGTGAGCTCTTCTATCCAAGTTCTTGAAAATCATGTTAAGAAAGGTACTCTCTCTCTCTCTCACACACACACAACACACACACAAATTAATCTTTGTTCTATTTTCTATCATAGTACGTAAATGTTTGGAAGGACTAGAGGAAATGTTAGATGCTTCAATGTCGATGCTGCCTAGTATACATAATCTACCTCAGGGCAAGAACTCTGAAGATGATACTAAACTGTACACTAAAGCTGAAGAAGCTGCAAATTGGATCACTACAATGGGGCTTGTATTTTCCATGTTTCAACAGGACTATGAAATGCAGGTGTGTTTTTGTACCTTTTGTTACCGTATAAATTATTACACGCACATATCACTCACAATATGTAGATATACAAACATATATATGCATGACTTATGTATTGGTCTACGGACAGGCTAGAATAGTGGATGACCTTCGGCTTGACATGCGTTTAGAAATCCTTCAGAATTACTGTACAATTTGGGAATTGCGACCCTTCATAGATGAGGAAGTACTGGAAGGCGCTTTCCGTCAGTACCATTAAGGTAATAAAAGAACTTTTGTAGTATGTTTTATAATGTTATACTCTCTCTTATATATATATATATATGGCAGGACCATTCTAATTGTTAAAGATGCTGGCCCCATTCTAGTCAATAAAAGCGTGATTAATTTTCCTGCAAGAGCCACTGAGGAACCACTCAGGTGTTACAACAGATGGATCAGTGCAGAGGTCCCCACGTATGTATGTGTTTACTTGCGTATGTGTGTTCATTTATACATCTACATATGCTTACAAGTAGTACATAGGTGGGTGAAGAAGTATATTCATGTTTCACCTAACAAGTTGACCATCTCTCAGGTAGCAAGCGAGACGTCTTACAAAACGAAAAGAGAACGTGTGTCCCTTTTCGATAAGCCACATGTACATGTGCAGTGTGCAACAATTGATCATGGTGGCTATTCAGTCACGTATCTCAATGTTCTCCTTTTACGGCTTGGTTGGTACAGTTTACATTTCTTAGCCTGACTACTTGTTGGTTGGAATGGCAGGTGACTTGAGTTCAAAACACGTGAACTATACAAACCTTACATGTGTGTGTGTGTGTGATAACGCTTGCTAATGGATGGTTTTACAAGTACTAGACAATATGGTTTTACATACAGAAAACTTTGAGATACGAGTAGTTTATTTATTTTTCTTCTATATCGACTTTTTGGTGTTCTATAGATGGCAACGAGTTATTCGGGTGGCTTGGTGATGTTGTCATTTGCTATGGAGTGCACATCAAAGATGCATATGGGTGTCCTCGAGAGGATGATACTTGGATCAAAGCATTGGTATACCAAACAACAGTTCCTAAGGTCTTGAACAGTAGATCGAGTTTTATAACTCAGAAGCAAGATGGGCTCAACATATGTTACAAGAGAAATCCTTCTGTAGATCACCATTGACCTCCTGCAGGTAATATCTTTCTCTCCCTCCCTCTCTTTTATAGACATTAGATCAGTAAGTGTAGAACCATATACAGATTACGGGAGGATCTCACATGCAAAGCACAACTGATTTCAGAGGAGAGTGTGGAATGGACAATTACTACCACTAAGCCTGCTTTGCCTCTAATTAATTCGGAAAGGTTCAAAGTAGTTGTCACGGTTGCATGGGCTATGGGACTCTGCAATGCTGTGAGGGTGATTATGTCGGTCGCCATTGTCCCACTCTCGGCTGCTCATAATTGGAGCAGTGGGTTTGCAGGCATTGTTCAGGTAATCAATTAGTAATGTTTTAGTAAGATTTCTATAGAATACTACTATATGTCATTGTATGTACACTTCTCATGGTTGTGTGTAACCAAACCAATGGCATATTTACTCTTATTCTAGCATCTCACTTAAATAACACGCACGCGCGCGCGCACACACACACACGAACTTATTAGACATTCTACTTCTCTGTGCAGTCGTCCTTTTTGTGGGGTTATTTGTTTTCTCCGATACCTGGAGGAGCATTAGCAGATAAATGGAGGAAAATGTATATGGGATGGGTGTTTTGTTTTGGTCATTAGCAACTCTTTCAACTCCTTGGGCAGCTAATCGTTCTTTAACTTTGCTTCTGGCTGTACGTGCTGTTATGGGCCTCGCTGAAGGAGTAGCAATGCCTAGCATGAACAATATTGTTTCCAGGTTAGTACCGTGTGCGTGCGTGCGTGCGTGTGTGTGTATGCATAAGCTTAGAACTATGTGTTTTTTATAGATGGTTTCCTGACTCAGAGAGGGCAAAAGCAGTGGCAATTGCAATGGGGGATTTCACTTGGGTAATGTATGCGGGCTTCTTCTGACGCCATTGTTCATGGCGAGATTCGGCCTCGATGGACCATTTTATGCATTTGGGATAGTGGGAATAATCTGGTTAACGATCTGGTATAGGTATATTTCAAAGATCCTCAGAGCCATCCTAGTATAAATAGTCACGAAGTATCGTACATTCAAAACGGCGTCATTTCCAGGTTAGTTCAGTTTTAACCCTCTCTCTCTCTCTCTCCCCCTCCCTCCCTCCCTCCCTCCTCTCTCTCTCTCACACACACACACACACACACACACTTTTTTTTAACAATGCAGACACATTAAACAATGCAGAAGAAGTGTTCAAGAAATCTGGTTTACCACCCTTTGGATTGCTGCTGTCCAAGCTTCCATGCTGGGCTATTATCATTGCGAACTTCGTAAATAACTGGGTGAGTGACCTCTTTATATGTGGAAATCATAGATAAACATGATGAATTGTGCCTGTGACTGTGTATATGTACGTGTAATATGTAAATAAGAAGCTCCAGAATGTACCATCTCAATATATAATACGCATTCACGTGTCATGCTTTACGTGGAATATGTATGCATATATCGACTGAGTTTAACATCTTCGACAGGGATATTTCATCATCTTGAGCTGGATGCCAGTTTATTTCAATACGGTAAGCATTAGACATACTCTTGTAGGGCGTGAATGTAACCTTATCTCCCATGCAGGTTTTAGGTGTAAACCTTAAGCAGGCTGCATGGTTTAGTGCTGTTCCGTGGGCTACTATGGCCATTGCTGGCTATGTTGCTGGAGCCTGGTCTGACTTGATGATATCTTCTGGCATGCGAGTTTCCACAGTCCGGAAAATCATGCAGGTATGCATGTATGTATGTAATGTGTGTGTGAGAGAGATTTTAAAATACACAGTCATTGTGTGTGCATGTGTTCTATATATTTAAATATTTCCAGTCTATTGGCTTTATGGGACCTGCAATCGCTCTCGTTGGGCTGAATGGTACTAGGAACCAGCAGTTGCCTCTATGTGGTTAACTGCGGCTGTTGCTTTGAGCTCCTTCAGTCAAGCGGGCTTTCTAGTAAACTACCAGGTTTGTGAAATATATTTATATATTGTGATCCCATTGCTTCAACACTTGTTTTTCTTCAGGAGATTGCCCCAAATTATGCAGGAGTTCTTCATGGTATGCATAATCTCTCTCTCTTTCTTGCACAAGTTTCATGTATCTGCTGCAGGTATCTCTAACACAGCAGGAACACTGGCAGCTATCATAAGCACAATTGGAACAGGATACCTTGTCCAGCGGTTTGGATCGTTTCAATCCGTTTTGTTTCTAACATCCACCATGTACTTCTTCAGCACCCTCTTCTGGAACTCATTTGCTTCTGGCGAAAGATCTTAGACTGAAGTTAACAGCATGATCAGGCTCTAGTGAGGAAGTTTGCCATCATCATATACGATGCAGATGTATCCGGCACGAGGTGAGAAACAGATTTGACACCGATATCAATTTGAGAGTGCATCTCACTGGCACCCAACAAGCTCCCCCATTCTACGCGAGTTGGGCTCACAGGCATCTCAGTAACAAGCTCCTGGCACGATCTATTTGCCCGCTCCTGGCAAGTACATCAACCATGCATCCGTAGTGTTGAAGTGAAGCAGGTGTCCACAGTCTACATGCATTGATCTGAAATAGGACTGGGCTTGATCGACCAACCCCTTACGACTGCAGGCAGAGGACACTCATGAATGCGAGCTCATCCGGGTTAAACCCTTCAACGTGGAGAGCAAAACAGCTGGATGGTCTCCTCGGTGTGTCCGTTTTGGGTATATCCCGCAAGCATTGCTCCCCACGAAGACTCATTAATCAAGGGAGCAGTTTTGAACACTTCCAGGCCTCTCCAAGATATCCATTACGTACATACCCAGCAATGAGCGTGTTCCACGACACAACACACCTCACAGGCGTATTGTAGAACACGTACGTTGCTTCTGACATGTAGCCTTGATGTGCATAGAGTGTCACCATGGCATTGCGTGAGACGACATCGTGGCGTGGGATTGTATCGAACACACTCTTGGCATCCTCGAGATGCCCGTTCTGGGCATGTGCCATGAACAGTGCGTTGCTGCACTCCGGTATCGAGCCGAACATGCTCGTTGCAAGCTGTGTTTCTCCGTGGGAGGCCAACGCCTGGATCATAATCGCTAGCGAGACGCTGTCGTGGTGGGGCATGAGAGTGAACACCTCTTTCGCTCTCTGCAAGGAAGACCAGAGAGTAGGCATGCAGCAAGATGTTGGATGATACCACGTTGTGCTCGGGCATTTCATCGAAGAGTTTCTGAGTTTGTTCCAGTTTTCTTCTGCTGGTGGCGTATCCCGATAACAGAGTTGTCCAGCTTATTATGTCCAACACGGCATTGAACGAAAGTTTTGCTCAAGTTCCTTGAGAAGCCCGTTTTGGGTGTACACCTTCAAGAGGAGGTTCCACGACACGAGTGTCCTCTCCGACATGCGTTCGAAGAGTTCCAACGCTTGTTGCATATGCCCTTGTTGGACATATGCAGCTATCATTGTATTCCACGTGATCAGGTTGTTCTTGTTTGGGATCTTATTGAACAGTATCCTTGCTTCTTGTAGATTCCCATGCAACACAAGCGCTATCACCATTCCTGTCCACGATACGATGTTCTTGTCCGGCATGGTGTCAAATAGAAGCTTAGCGTCTTCCAGTTGCCCGTTTTCAGCATACCGTTGAGCAGGGACGTCCAGGAAACAACGTCTCGGTTCGACATCCTGTGGAAGACACGTTTCGCTTCGTCGAGGAGGTGGTTTTCTGCGTACGCATTTATCATTGCATTGCTCGCCACTAGACTCTCCTTGGTAGGTCGTCAAACAAGCTCTTTGCTTCCTGTAGATGCCCGGCTCGGGCGTATGCTACAAGGAGCGTAACTCTGGATACATTGTCCGGCTCCAGCATCCTGTCGAAGACTTTCTTGGCTTCCTCTACATCTCCCGAGCGAGCATACATTGATATGATTGTATTCCACGAGACAGTGCCTGGAACTGGCATCTCTTCAAACAGACACCTGGCTTCCTTGATATGCCCGTTCCGGGCATATGCACGTATCATCAAGTTCCAGGAGAAGTCAGTCGGACGATTAATTGTGTCGAACACGTTGCGGGCTTCTCCGGGACTCGAACACGCGTCGTACATTTGAATGAGGAGATTTGCAAGGTACTTGCTCGAGGAGAGGTTCTTGTTCTGGACTATCTGGGAATGTACTCTTCTTCCTTGTCTTAGATACTTGGGGTGATCGTATGATCTCAAGAGAGCTGAGTATTTATCAATCTCATACTGGGACATGTAGAAATGTATTTGTACGTACACGTACAACGTACATTCTTTTATTATATACTGGTGGTTGGTTGGCACAAACTATGTGCAGGTATTTTATATATAAATTCTGGTTGGTGTGAAGCAGCAGATATAATGGTCAAAGTGAGTGAGTTGTGAATTCACAATGGTGCGAGGGATCATCATCACTCTCATAGGTACGTTTCATTGCAAATACAACACACACACACCACGTTATCAGCAGGTCTTGCGCTGGTGAATTACACAGTTTTGCAATATCATTGTGTACATGGAATGTCTAGCAACAACAGGAGGGCTTTGTTCAAATATTGGATGATTATGATCCGTTGGATCCACCCATAAGAGAGTCGCCGGTATTTCATAGCCCGGTGCCGTATTTGAGCCACGAGCCACCGGCTCCGTTCCCTCCATTGTAGAACCCTTTTCATTGTGGAAAAAACATGCAAAGCGCAGCTAGTGTAGTGGTATCATAGTACCCTCCCACGGTACTGACCGGGGTTCGATTCCCCGGCTGCGCAGTTTTATTATTTTAAAACCCTTTATAATTTTATGAACTGAATAATTACTTATATCACAAATCTATTAGTGAATCCTGTTTAAGAACACTGGGCAGTCTCACAGAAACCATCTCACCCTCCTTTCCTTCGGCAAGCCAGGCCTGTAGTAAACCATCCCCAGAGTACATATTGGCCAGTAACAGATAAGGAGCAGAAGTGGCACTAGCAGAAGCCAACTTGGCTGCCCTTGTACCACGCTCCACGTCACCATGAATCCTGCAAGAACTCAGCAACGTGGTCCATGCAACACTCTCCTCGTCAAAAGGCATATTCTTCACGAGCTCCTCTGCCTTGTCGAGTTCCCCGGCACGACCAAGAGCATCGATCATTAACCAGTAATGCTCGACCCTCGGTCCATGCCAGAAATCCATTGCCATCATAACCAAGAACTTCCGGCTGTCCTCAACCCGTCCCAGTCTCGCACATGCGCTTATCACGCATCCAAACGTGACAGTAGTCGGCCATATCCCTTCGTGGTTAAGCGCCTCAAAGAGCATAACAGCCGTCTTCTGCTTCCCTGCCGAGCCGTAGCCCGAGATCATAGCACCCCAACAAGCCACATTTCTCTCTGGCATTCTGTCAAAGCTGGCTTTCGCAAGCTCGATATGCCCGTTCTCAGCAAACACATGCACAAGGGCGTTCCATGTCACTGCATCCCTCTCAGGCATGTTGCTTAACACATCCCTTGCCTTAGACAGCTCTCCATGTTGCAAATATAACACGATCATCCCTGTCCACGACACCACTGTCCTGGCAGGCATACGCTCGAAATGACCTCCTGCACCGTTCACATCCGCAGTCTGTACATGCGCCATAAGCATCTCGTTCCATGAAAGCATGTCCCTCTTCGGCATGTCCCGAACAAAACACATGCTTCCGCTGTTAATCCATTCAAAGAGTAACCCTTCAGCATCACGTTCCATGACGCCACGTTCGGGTACGGCATCGCCTCGAAAGACTCTTTAGCTTCTGAGATATACCCGCTCTGAGCATACGCTGTCACCAGTGCAGTCCACGCGACCGTGTCCGGTCTTGGCATCCTGTCCAAGAGTCTCTTGGCCTCGTCCACGTTACCAACCTCTCCGTATGCACTGATCATCACCGTCCATGTTATGACGTCGAGCTCAGGCATGCAGTTGAAAACTTGCCTGGCCTTGGCGAGATGCCCAGTCTCAGCACAGCAGCTTATCCACAACGTTGAAGAGGCAATGTTCCACTCAGGCATTCTCCCCAGGATACGAATGGCTTCCTGGAAATAACCGTGCTCGGCACACGCAGAGACGATGATGATCCACGAAACAACACTTCGTTCCGGCATTCTTTCAAAGAGTTTCTTAGTTGACTCTACTCGACAGTGGTCTGCAAACCCCTTAAGCATCGCGTTCCAGGTAACCACGTTGTGTTCTGGCATTCTCTCAAACATGAATGCAGCCTGCAGAAGATGGCCTTTCTGGGCATATGCTGCAACCAAGCTAGTCCATGTCACAACATTCCGCTGGGACATCTGTTCAAAAATCGACCTGGCTTCCTCGATATGATCGTGTTGTATGCACGCAGTCATCATGATTCCAAATGAATAACAGTTCGGGTCGGGAATACGGTTGAAGACAGCTCTTGCCTTGTCCAGGTTTCCACATCTTCCGTACATCTCCACTAGCAAATTCAGCAAGAATGTATGTGTGCGGTGCGGACTCTCGAGTACTATCTCTCTACACGCTTGCATCTCGGTAAATCCTTCTGTGACTTACATAAGCGCATCAACTGCACATAAAAGTCGAATCTGTCCCTTCTTCCCATAAAACCGTAATCTCATTAGTCACATCTTAACTGGAAATGGTCATATACAAATATATACAGAGATACATACTAGCATAAGTACACACACAAGAGTTAATATGTATATAAATAAATAAATTGCAGAATTTACGAGTTTACAAGCATCGTTAATGACGATGCATTTCTTTTCATTGTACCTGAGTGTATAGTGTACTATCTTGGTGCTGGATCTTCACAATGCACCTGTTATTACACTGGTTCTTCAATCTTCTTCACAACGAACCTGTTATTCTATACGAGTTTCAGCATAGTAAACGAGCAGTGGGCACCCAGGACTGATCTGATCCAGAACCATCCTAGTTGTAGCAGCTTGCTGGACAGGAACCCCATGTCTCTCCACAAGAACAGCGTACTCAATCTCCTCGTACCCACCTCCTCCGTTAACAACAAATGCAACAATGGCTGCTTGCAGCGGGGGCAAGCTCGGATTATAAGCAGCGGATTCACAGTAAGAGCCAGCAAACACCTCGGATTTTTTCGTGAGAATCGCCAAACCTGACGGACAATTCGTGTATGGAGCATAAGACTTGTTTGCAGCATCCAATGCGGCATCCCGGACGGCTCTCTTCTGCGCCTTTGTCACTTGCCGATCGCCTGTTCCGGGATAGAGTCTCTCTGTAGGCTGATAAACACGATTGATCGACCCATTGCTCATACCGTCGTAATCCACTAGAGATAATCCGTTGTTCCTGGGCTCCAAGAGAAGAGGAAAGTCGAGATTCTCTGCAAGAAGGTCATCCGGACCGAATCTGTGAGGGAGAAAATCAGACAGCGGTTGCGGATCGCAGTTCTTGCCGTCTACAATGAGAACATCCAACTCGGGTGCTCCACGGAGCTCCTGGAGGAACTGTCTACAATGGCCACAAGGAGCAGCGGAAACAGCTAAGTACCTGACGGATTTCTCCCCGTTCTGCGCCATGTTTGCGATCAAGAACTGCTCGGCGTGAACGGATTGTTGCAGAGGCAAGCCGGGGAACTCCAGATTGACGCCTCGGAAGATCTTCCCGCTGGATCCGACTCCGATCGCACCGACTCTGAACCTGGAGATCGGCGGACGTGCCAGCGAGCATGTCGGATGAACGAGTGAGGCGAGAAACGGATGAATTTCCATGCCGGACTCGGACTCGAGGCGCTCGGCTTCGACTCCATCGATCATGAACGGGATCATCGTGTTCAAGAACCCTAATCTGATAGCAACGTGCTTGGGGATGTTAGGAGCCCTAAACGAACACAGACGCGAGGGTTTGATCCTCGGAGGAGCTACGGATGGCGCTAGCGGAAGCGGCGAGACTTACATTCATGGCGATGGAGGTCGGATTGAATGCGCAGGTAATGGATGATGATCTAGAACAGGAAGAAATAGGGCCGGAAGAGATTCAGCAGGAAGACGAAGAGATTCAGCAGGGGGAGCAGCAAGAACAGCAGCATTCTCCTATTTTTGGACCTGTTCATCGCCAGAAGAGACGCCAGGACATTCCTCGGATGCGCCGCCGGTGTCTGCCCTCGTTTGCCGAGCAAGACTCTGCTTTCCGTGATCCGTTCTCTGGTATGTTCTTGGATTTGCTTGCTGTGAGTCTAGATTCATGTTCTTCTACAGGTAGCCATGATTCCTTCATGTTATCAAGGTGCAGCTATAGAACCGTTGATGATGAGGCTGCAATCTGGAGCACAGTTGCTCAGTCGAATTCACGAAGGTTGTGTGTGTGTGTGTGTGCGTGCGGGTGGTGTGTGTGCGTATGTAGAAAAGAGCTAGATTTGTTATTCATAGTGATTCTTTAAATGCAGGGATTGCATGGGTACCCGGTTTCAGGCTGCTTAAGCAACTCTACGAATGTGAGCGAGGATGGAGATTCGTCGCTTTCTTGTGCTTCATGGTCATCTGGTCAGCTTGTATGGGCAAAATTCAGCCGTTCCCCATGGTGGCCTGCTCAGGTGTGTTTATACATACTTTGTATATGTGCATAGTTTATAGTATAAGTATACTTAGTTCATAGAGAATGCGTATATATACAGTGGTTTTGACTTGGTTACAATCCTGCAGGTGGTCGATGACAGGGCAGTTGGTTCGAGCAAGCGGGCTCACAGAGAATCGGAGAATGATGTGTTAGTCCGCTTCTTCGGCAATTATAACTAGTTTGTACCTATTCCCTTCTCTATTCTTCAGCGTGTGCGTGCGTGTGTGCGTGTGTGTGTTTCTAGGTACTGACATAGTGCTGTTGACAGTGGATGGGTAGATCCAGCTAGTAGTTTATCAAAGTTTGACACGGTGAGAATTCATAATAACTTCTGTTATCATACCAAATAATTCTGAAAAGTTATAACATGACAGAACTTCCATGAGAGAAGCCAGGTTTTGACGAAGGCCTTCCAGAAAGGGCTGAAGGAGGTACTCAAGTCATTATACACATGAAGCTTAAGGGCAGTTTAGTTGATATTACGTTTATCATTTGCAGGCTTTAGAGTACAGAGACTTTCGCAAACTTCCATTGAAGTGGAGACACTCTTCTCAAGATGAGTGTCAGACACCGCATGCAAATGGTAATATATATACACTCTCACATAGACACACACATACGTTCTAAGTTCTTTAATGTTTTATGCTTGTAGGAAAAGAATCTTCTGATGATACATGTAGTGAGGCGCTCGATTCCGAACGCACCACGTCTGCACGCAGAAGGAAGCCCAAAGTGCTCTATGAGGTAAGCATACGCACACACACAACATTGTTTATGAGAAACCTTTAGCTATCTGATATGTAACAATCACATATATAATATATACTAATATATGTTAATAAAAACAGGATGAGGAAAGATTACATCAAAAGCCAAAACGTAATTTACGGAGGAAACGGATAATGCGGGAATTAGGATTATGTGCACCATACGGGTCTCCGTTCACGTTCAACTCCATGGGCACCAATTTCTGAAAGCGACGGTATACCTACGTAGATACTGACAGTATAGAGAGATTTTGACGGCATATACCGACGGCGTACAGTAGTATATTCCGTCAGGTAATAACCTGAATCAAGTGCCCTATTCAGTGTAAGCCCAATAGGGCACAGACACGTGACAATTAGCCATGGTCAAACTTTCAATGTGACACGTGTCCTATACCGCAGTTCGGATAGGTTTAATTACCGCCGCCGCCTCTATTTCTCGATGTTTAAAAATGCGGTCGTTGAATTGACGTACGGAGGATCTTGGGTCTATTTTCCGTACTGAACCCCATTTAAAGAAAATGGGTGCTTTGCGGTAACGGAAAAAAGGAGTGATTTACGCATCCAATGGTTGTTTTATCGCCACGTGGGATAGATCTTTTCTTTAACCATGGGTTTTACTTTAACCGCATGTGAGAGCTTAATTTTTTTATTTTCTTTTTATTTCAATTTGTAACAAGCTTATGGCGATGGCGGCAAAGGCCGCACAGCAAGAAGACGATGAACGGAGGATGGCGATGGCTAGGTTGATGTTTAGCCGGAAGCAGCAGCAGGAGGAGCAGCGGTTCTTGCAGAATCCGACTCAAGTGGCCGCACATCGCGATGTTCATCAAAATCTTGTGCAGAATCCAGTACCAGGCGTTCCGGTGCACGATCGTCACAAGAATCTTGAGAAGCATCCGATTCAAGGTGAAGATCGTCATCAAAATCCTGTTTTGCGGAGCGGCGGCAAGTCGGCACCATGCTTGGATCTCGGAAGAACGCAAGATTCATGCCTGGCAGCCGGAACTGATTCAGAGAGGGTTCCGGCGGCGCCGGAGGAAGAAATCACAAAGAATGGCGGGGCATCGTCTTCTTGTGAGAAGGCAGGAGAGACGAGTCCGAGAATGCTTGCTTTGGGATTGCCAGGACCTGCATTGCCGCAGGGTGCGATTTCACGTAAGCACGCCGGATTGTGCAACAGCAAGGTGCGATTTTGGAAGCGGAAGAAGCGAGGCCTCTTGCATTTCGTCTTGCTTCCTCGCCTGGATCATCTCCAGCTCTCGTGACACCTATTTGTACTCGCGGACAAGTCTATCCGCCTCCGCTCGCAACCCATGAGGAAGTTATCAGGGATCCGGTGCTCTTCATGGATACGCTTTGCAAGTTTCACGAAGCAATGGGGAGCAGAATGACGTAAGTTCTTCTTTTCCTCCATTAAAATACGGTTTTTTAAGCAGATGCTAGATCCTCCTATGAACTTGAAGAATGATGTGACAGTTCGGTAGATAGATTGCATTCTTTTTTATTTTTTCCATCAAGAACACGGTGATTAAATTAATTGGTGGAGAATGCAAGCTAACTGTTCATTATCCTTCTTACAGTACTCCGAGAATGGGAGGAAGTCAACTGGACTTGTATCGTCTCTACCAAGAAGTTACTGCACGAGGAGGACTTGAACAGGTTTGTTCACTTTGCAAGCTACGTATGTATTGTCATTTATACAGCGTGGTATTTGGCTGAGGGATTGGAATGCATCTGTTTTAATGTTGTTGTATACAACTGTTCTGTGGTTGATTGAATAATTCGTCTAATTATCGATTTTGAAATGTTGTTCTTGCATCTGAACAGGTTATCAAAGACAGGCTGTGGAAGGACATCAAAGCTGTTTTCAACTTTCCGAAAACAACAACAAGTGCATCCTTCGTTTTGAGGAAATACTATACCAGCCTTTTACATCACTACGAGCAAGTGTATTTCTTCAGAACCCAAGGCCAGCTTGTGTCTCCTCCTGGTAAGCTTATAATCAATACTTCACTAACAGGAACTTAGTATAACAACGAGAAAGTTTTGCAGCACCTTTGCCTGCACCAAGCCCTGTTTTGCATTCCCCAGAAAACGGTACACACTCGGAGGACTCGGAACTCGGGCCGAAATTGCAGAAGCGACGGTTTCACCCGCCAGTTGACAGTATGAGACATAACAGACTAATATATAATTATATGCATAGCATATATATGGTGTGAGTGTGTGCGTGTGTTATGTGTGTACATATATTGGGAGAGCCCGATGAACGACGTCAAAGGTTCCAAATTTTGACAGATATATATCTACACGGCGTGCCTTCATACGTATGTATGTAACATAGAATTGCATTTATACATCTGACAATGGGGAATTTGACTTTTGTTTTTGTCTTCCCTTTCTTTCCTTCTGTAACAGTCTGGGTAAGGCAACCTTGGTGTTTGAAATGTTGTAAATTCCCAAGCTATCCATGCACACACAATTACACTACACATACATATACACACTGGAGTGTGTGTGTGTGAGAGAGAGAGATATCTGTTTAAGTCGCCACATATAATATGTTTATATAAGTGGATTGCCAATAATTTCTGTTGTACGTGTTTCCGGCAGTTGATCCAGCAGCCCACATAGGAGATATAGTGACCGGGTCCATTGAGGAGAAATTTGAACACGGTTATTTAGTGACGGTGGTAGTGGGATCTGAGAAGTTCCGGGGAGTTTTGTACCATGTTCCTGCGGGATCATCTGCTCAGCAATTCATAGCTGCACCAACGACGACGACGATGGGGAATGCAGTTATTTCAGAGGCTAATGAAACGGCCAATGTAGGTGTTCGCATTAGGAGGCGAAGGAGAAGGCTAGGTTTACGTAGGAAAGATCCCAGTGCACCCAAGTTGAACAGAAGCGGATACAACTTCTTCTTTGCAGAGCAGAGGGCCAGATTGAAGCTTGTCCATCCGGACAAGGACAGGGAGATCAGCAAAATGATTGGTGAATCGTGGAGTAGCATGACCGAGGAACAAAAATCTGTAAGTAAAACCTCACACATACACACAGGTATTCTGCGTGTATGCTTGTTTGCCTTATGTATGTAAGCATCCGTGTAAATTTTCTTTAGTTTGTTTCAAACATACGTAGTCTAACTCTGATATTCGTTAGTCTAGGTGCTAAGTGATTAAGATGATCGTACTTAGACCTCCCTCTCTCTCTCTCTCTCTCTCACACACACACACACACACACACACACATGCGTATTACGAAACAGAATATATATATACATACACACACACACACACACACACATACATATATATACCTGGTCTAGTTAATAGACCAAGTCAAACATCGAAGTACGTACGAGTAGAATGCCCTACCAAGATTTTACCATACACATCAAGGAAAAGCATGACGACCACGGACTTGGCTATGGAACAATAGCCAACTAGTATCACGTATATATCCTTGTTTGTGTATAACGTGGCCCCTCATTAGTTTTCTGTCTCGGACTTATTCTGTAGCTAAATGTGTGTTTCGTACTTTTTCCCTTTTTGTTTTAATTTTCTCGTTTCTTTCTTGTCCGTGTTTGCCTGTATTCTTGTATATTCATGATGTACATATATTGGCATGTGTGCGTGTGAAGTTGTTAAGTGAGAGTTATATATCTTACAGCCATATCAAGAACGGGGAATCAAAGACAAGGAACGGTATAAGAGGGAAATGAGGGACTACAGAGAGAGGACGAAGACGCCGCAAAAAGGGGAAGCAGAAGGAATGTGTACCCAGCAACCACAACAACAACAACAACAGGATCAGGTAAGAGTTAATAATCAACAAATAACAGCAGCAGTAAGAGTATCTGCAGAGGACCATAATAATATATCCCACCCCCACCAGGACATTAGATTGAATAGCAGCGAAGTGACACCTAGTAATGTATTATCACCATCACCATCACAACAGCAATTCCAAACAGAGACGTCTGCAGTCTCCTAGGGAGAGAGATGTTTATATATTTGTACCAAGTTGACGTGTGTATGTTTATTCATCACAGCTGACATGTTAATTTAATCCATTTATTTCCGTCTTCGTGTTTGCATATATTTGTACATGCTTGTACACCCTTTAGCACCGGTTTTAACTTCAATATGATTTCCTATGTTCTCATGTTAAATCTTTGTTTAAGGTCTGTGTGCGGCTTGTACACCCTTTAGCACCGGCTTTAACTTCAATATGATTTCCTATGTTCTCATGTTAAAGCTTCGTTCAAGGTCTGCGTGCGGAGAGAGAGAACATAGTATTTTAAAACTATGTATATACGCATATAAACATGACAGAGTGGGACCCATTTATGTGTAACCATGTAAGTTATTATCTAGTTACTTGTATAAAACACACACAGTGCGTATGTGCCTGTGTACAATGTACATACTATGCACGTATATTGGGTGCAATGTAATAATCTTAATTAACATATGATCATAAACATGTATAAACGTTTGCATGAGAAATGCAGTGCGAAAGCGAGAGGCTCGTTACATAGGCAGTAGTGCAGTAAATATATAAGATTGTATACATATACATACATACACACAGCTGTTTTGGGTACAGAGCCACGTTGGATATCTATTTAAATATGTAGCCTTTCCAAATTCTCACCTAATACAAGGAATGTGAGTCAGCATATCACGTGATATGTGTATGACACGTCAAACCCGGAAACCCATACACCACCAAAAGTGTACCTGCACTGCATTATGTAAAAAGCGGGGTTTGTGCTCCTTGCCTTTGGTCTCCGCCAGCGTGTAATATACGGTCTCTGTACGTGTATGTATACGTGTATAAGTACTTTTGCACATGTATATGCAAATATGATATATATACACATCTTCTATGTGCTTGTACGCGTTGTAGTCCATGCTCAAAAGATGCTTTATGAAAAAGTGAATATTCGCCATAATTATTGTATTAACAAATTGGCGAGCATCAATCAGACAGAACTGACGGCCATACGTGCGAGGCGTATATTCTATACAGCTGCAGCTACAAATAGCCGGTAATTGTCTGTCATTAAAATCTAAATGGCAGGCCCCTACAGATATTCCTTTGTGGAATATAAACTGTCACCAATTATGTTAACAGATATATAATATAATCCTGCTTATGTTTTATTTTCAAAACTGTTCATTCGATAAATGCTTAACTAACTAACAAGCTACTAACGGAACTACAATCTTTGTTAGTTTAAGATCGTTAACTTAACTAGATGAATCTCAAGTTGATCATCACATGAAGTATCATCAAGCTCCATGCAAGTGAATATTCCAATCCATACTGCTCGGAGCCATTCTTCACATTTGTACTCGTTGAATTTGTTGTATTAGCCGGTAAACTGCATTATCTATGTCATACAACACACACACACGCACGCACGCTGAAGCTTACCTCGAAGGGAACGTACACTGGCCCGTGCCTGAATATACACACAAAACTCAGACAAACTTAACACTAAACTTCGAGACACACTTACTAGGATCAGTAGTAGTGACAGTCGCAACTCCAGCAAAATCGCAGCTCCCAGAAGCCATGTTATTCTTCACATAGTAGCTG
The DNA here is from genome assembly GCA_003024785.1 of Selaginella tamariscina. Classification (NCBI taxonomy): domain Eukaryota; kingdom Viridiplantae; phylum Streptophyta; class Lycopodiopsida; order Selaginellales; family Selaginellaceae; genus Selaginella; species Selaginella tamariscina. The sequence goes on along the minus strand of PUQB01000175.1, from coordinate 191,346 downwards.
TTAAAAGCATAGGAAGCATGAGCAGCAATAGTGTCCGGAAAGAAGCACAATTGTCCCGGCTGTATCTTGGAGCAGTCAGCACGGCCTTGTCCGCAAGCAAAGTCGAGAGCCGCCTGAAGACTGTCCCCGCTAACCCCCTGCTTAGCAACACACCACGTCTTAACCGAGGTGTTCCCTGTGGTGTTAAACCGTCTCTCCCAGTAACATCCAGAGAATATACAGGAGTCTGATCCGGATAATATATTCCATAGTTCTTCTCCGAAGTCGGTCCCTGCCTCTTATCCTCGTTGAAAATCTCGTATATGTAAGTGTTTACCGGGATACCTGGCCTCCGGGGAGTCCCGGTGTTGTTAAGCACATGCTTAACGAGGTTGTTGTTGTAAGTCTCTGCATTGTCCACCCCCACTCCGACTTCGTTCATGTCACCACGCGACGGCCATCCGGTCTCCGACACAACTATGGTCACGTCTGTGTGGTTTAGTGCCGCCATTGCACTGAAGGCTGCGTCAACATTGCATCGAACACGTTTGTGTAGACCAGGCCTGTGATTGTATCTCTGTGTCCCAGGTTGTCGGAAGAGTGCGTAGTCTACCGACATCACTTGCTGGTTCTGCTTGGTATATGGAGAGTGGTAGAGGTTGAGCATGAGAAATAAGAACTGTATAAATACGTCTAAGATACACACACACATGGACAGCGTATATACACACACCTGATGTGCTAAGAAATCCAGGAGCGGCAGCATGACGGTCTTGTCATAAGTCTGATTGAAGAAGGCCCTGGAAGGCGGAAAGGGATCCATAATAAGAGCAGTGGAGTGCGGGGTGGAGATCTTTATCTGGCTATCGAGATTAGCAGCAACGAGAGCAGAATGTAAGAACTTCACAGCCGGAACAAGAGCGAACACAAACGGAGCCGCCTGGCTGTCCGTGAGCACCTCGGACCCGACGGCAATCCCAGTGATGTTGGTATTGGGCAGGAACTGGATAACATGCTTCTTCACCCAGTTTGCGGCATCCGCACTCGAGTGCCCCACACTGAGTATCTCCTCGTTGGTGATGCCGACTATAACCTCAATGTTGCTCCCTGCGAATGCAGTGAGTGTGTCCGAGTCCGTGTCGAAGATCCGGACCTGGTTAATCCCTTGCTTCCTCATGAAGTCCACTGCCTGCTGTGGCCTGGGAAGGTTGTCGCCGTCTGTTCCATAGTTTACTCCTACAAATGCCCCTATATGGGATCCCAAAACAATCAGTCGGTTACGTACAGGAAAGAGCGTTATTTACCTGAACTCCTCACCAGGAACAACTGAACATGAAGAGTATTCCTCCGCATCCGCGTGCCAACATTACAATACACCGATCGTGTGTATGTGTGTGTGTGTGTGATATATACACAGAACAATGCTTATCTTCTTACATCTATTAATGTACTGGTCATGTCTGAACGGACTAAGGAAGGTACCTCTTGCGGTAATGGCGATTCCTGCACAAGCGCCTGAAGAGAACACAAAGGTAGAAAAATCGGTAGATATCCTGAAGATTTTTTACCTTAGAATGAAGAGAAACCGATTAATAATACAAGCAAATAATGGCGGATGAATACCCCTAAACCAGGCGCGTAAAAAGATAAAATCCACTCTTACACTATAGGAATGGGACACTAGTTCATGTTTTCTTATTACTTTATTCAATTGAGGCTCCCCGGATTCGAACCGGGGACCTATCAGATCTCGCTAGCATCAACGGTAGGATTACTTTACGCATATACTGCAGGCTCCTTTACCAACGGTAAGCTACCTTCACCGGACACAATGATATGACGCCCTATCAACGACACGTGTCTGGGCTATGCACCTATGTATGTTTTAGGATCAATATACATTATATCCATAGTATGTTTACCTGTGCAGAATGCGAGAACGAATATTCATACACGTATTATACTCGTGTTGGTGTATACGGATGTCTATATATATACATATTAAATTACTAGACAGCATTATAGTAAGATCTGTAGTCTTCTACAGAGAATCACGAGGTTATGTTTGAAGAATACAGAAAACAAAGACCTGTGATATATGAATATAAGAATATATAAGGACCGATTTTGTGTGTAGAGTCTATATGTGACAACAGCTGGACTCTCCAAGTCCAAGATATATATATATATATATATATATAGAAAAGACCTGCACGCTCTCACACGTGTGCGTGCGTGCGTGTGCGTGTGCGTGTGCGTGTGAGAGAGAGCTGTTTTGGCACCCATATGAAGAAAAACTATTACATAATACGTATATTCGAAGAATATGCCCAGTTATAAAGGAAAATACCAGCTAACCCAAAGCATATGCCCAGCTTTTGGGCATTTCATTTCCAAACACAAACTTTAAAAACAGATAATTGCTCACCTTGTATTTTGGTGCCGTCGTAGCCCCTCACAACAGGCGAACTTAAACTCTCTGCACAACTCTCAGCCTTCCTCTTACGAGCGTTAACCAGCTGGGTAGCATCTTTGACGGAATCGGAATCTGGAGACGGCTCCTTATTGTCGTCGATTGACTTCCCCCACCAACGGTCGGATGCCGTTTCCAGGCCCTTCAACGGAAATCCGTGCTTGAAGTCGTCCAAGAAAGACGGCATTGGCATCTTGGTTCTGTATGTTGCCGTTGTGCTTATTCGTAAGTTGGTTCGGTGTTGTGTGGACTGCATTATTGTCTGTGCTGCCGTTTGCGGCATACTGCTCACCAAATGAGGCATCAAAAGTTAGTAATCTTGTGTGTGTGTGTGTTGTGTGAGAGAGAGAGAGAGAGAGAGAGAGCTCTACAGTTAACGCGTATTTTCTCTAGTAAAACAAGTGAAGAATACACACACGTAAGTAAATACGGAACAACATGAACAACATGCAGACTATGTACATGTAGGAACGAACATGTGTGTGTGTGTGTGGAGAGAGAGAAGCATGCACAGGCAAACGGGAAACAACATTACACTGTATGTGAGTATGTGAGAGCGTGCGTCTGCCTGCGTGTGTGTGTGAGAAAGAGAGAGAGATGTATCTTGTATACACAGATTATACCGACCAGAAAAGATTGACGCTTTAATATACACCAAAATTTAAAAGAAATATAGAGCCAGACGTGTGTGTTGGAGAGAGAGGGAGAACCATGCACAGACAACATTACTCTGTTCAGCGTGCGTCTGCAGTGTGTGTGTGTATGAGAGAGAGAGAAATGCTAATGTATCTTGTACACACAGATACATCCAAATATAGATAGTATTTGATACTAGATACTAAATAGTAAATAAATGAGAACCTGTTAAATGAAACTTATTTATCAGTACTTACAAGGTGGCCTGGGGTGCATACATCTGCTGTTGAGCAGCCAGCTGCTTAGCTTGCAAAGCTTCACTCTTGATTTCTTCCACAGTTTTCCCACCCAAGAACTAAAAATAAATAAAAATCAAATGTGTCGTAGCGTAAAGGAGCACACATATGAGATACCTTGCGATGCGGCCATCGATGAAGCCATTTTCTCTACATATTTCCCTTCAATGCGGAGGCAGAGACACCTAATTCAGCTCGAATTACTCAGTACGTGTGTGTGTTGTGTTTATGTGTGCATGTAACATACCTAAAATGTGAGCCTCTGCAACTGGCATTGAGAAATACTTGGCGACCTCGTCGAAGTCAGAGCTTCATCTCCCCACTTTCTGCTCATGATTAGGGCTTTTCCAAACCCTAAATAAATTCTGGGAAGATTAGGCTTTTCCAAACCCTAAATTGAACAGAGCATAAATTGTTTGGGAATATCCACTCTGCTCTATAAAATTCTTATTAAATTCATATGAATTAATTGAGTAAATTAATATTCTTATTTAAACACTTGTTTTAGTTATGTTTAACCCAATATACCATTATTAAAAAACCATATTTTAAATATTTATTAAACTTTTCCTTACTAGGATATTATCGTATCCTTCTTACGAGTTTGAAACATATAGATAGTATATATATTACCTTGACAACTTTCACATTTATAATTAAAAGTTGTTAAGGTAATATAAAAATGTGAACTTAATTCTACTTAAGCACTTTCCCTTGTCAACCTCTACTTAAAAAATATTATAGTGAACGACGTTATATATATATAATATATAATAGAGAATTATCTTATGTATGTATTGATCAATGTAAATGTATATGAATAATGTATATATAATCTATATATAGGAATATGTGCATATGATTCACTTAAACAGGAGGTTTACTCTAATTCAAAACTTCAGTTATAATATCTTCAGCGTTACTCATAGAACATTAAGTTTTAAAATAGAACATTTGTTAATTTATTTTCATAGGATTATAATATTCTCGTATACTTGTTTAATCAAGGAACTTAACATCAATTTCATATTTCACACAAATTTAATGTTTCAATTGATATACTGGTGAATTTAAATTAAAGGCAACGATACATAAAATTAAAATATATCAATAATATTTTATATTTGATCATATAATATAATTAATATTTAATTTTAAAAATAATAATTATATAAATTTTTGTTTATGTAATTTTGCCTATTTCTTAGTTATATAATTATTATTTTTAAAATTAAATGTAAATTATATTATATGATCAAATATACGTAAGCAAAATTTTAAGGAAATAAATTTTTTTATTAATTTTTTTAATTATACTTATACAAATGTCAGTTTTTGCAATCAATTGAATGTTAATTATGTATAAGTGACTTACTAATAAAAATGATCATATTCAAATTACTTCAATGACCTTTTATTTAAACAATTGTATGTATTAACTCTTATTCCTTATGGCATTTAGAAATACACTCTGTTAAGGCCAAGAATAACATTATGACCATATTCTTAAGAATATTTTAAAAAAATATGAAATAAGAAGTTACAAAGTTGTAATAAAATTTTATAATAATTTTTTTCAATTTATGTTAACACCATTCTTTAATACTAATATTGCCCTTAACTAGTTCTCAAGATTGATAATTGATGCCTTTTTTTTTAATATCCTCACAAATGAGAATTTGACATATTCAAAATTTTGGTATCTAATATAAACATCTCATTTCTTTCATTGAGTCTACACACCAGCTAATTAACTTTTATTTATTAATTTATATGCTTAATTATACCATGTTAACTATTGTTGTGAATGAAACACATTACATTTACATTTGATTAACCCTTGTTACACAATATGTTATGTCAGTTTCACTTTAACATGTTACTTGTGTAAGTTATGTATCACCATTGTCTTGTATTATAATTGCTTTTAAAATGAAATCTTCAGTTTTAACTCCATAACTTCATTTTTTATTAAGCTAATTTTTATTATAAATATACTAAACACTACATAACCATGTGAATGTTATTGAATAATTATAATTACTTAATAAAATAATCATAGCATTTGCTTAAGAAACATATAAATGCTCTAAAACATTATAAATTATTCTTTTAAATTACTTTACAAGCATTGGAGGAGTTTTTTTTTTAAAAATTAATCTTGCATTTGAATTAAAAATATGTATAATAACGTTCATATTTAGATAATGTGTATCTTTAAAATCGATATGATGATTGTGTTAGAAATTATAAATTATATATTCATTACCACTTATTATTTCTTTATTCATAAACCTTATTTAAGTATATCCAATGAAAACACCCATTTACCACTTTTTAAAACTTGTGAGTGTATTTGATCTTCTAAATGACATTAAACAATAATTAATTATTTTTACATAATTTTATGATTTAAGAAATCCTTGTACCATGTGCTTCAATAATGAATAATGATAGTAGTTGAATAATGTTTTGGTAAATAATATAATAAATTTAACCTTGCATATAATTTATTTTTTTAATGAAGCTTTTACATATCATCAAAACAATTAAGAACCAAGGTAGTACTTATGATTTTTAATGTTGTCTTTTATTATTATTAGATTTAACTAACATGGATGTCATAGTTTTTATTACGATTCCTCTTTATTTTGAACGTTGACTATTATTACCTATGAATGGTCCGGACAAGTGTCATTAGGTATTTACAAGAAACTATGGGCAAAGTTAACACTTTATCTAGAAAACTCTTATCCTAGTTTTTCATATCCCAATTAGGTTTTTGGGGTTCCAGTGAGTTCGACATGTCAAATATGGGTCTAGGGTTGACCTAACCTTGTGCCTTGGGTTAACTCATCAAGCATATTTCCTCTAAGAATGAGATTTCATGTCAGCCCACTTATATAAACATGAAACAGGGAGGCCTCTGTCACATATATTAAGTAGTACATGTAGGAAAGCTTCTGTGTTCATAATTGAATTTGTTGCTCTTCTGCTGGTGCAAGCTTTAACTTGTGTCGTTAAGATACAACTCTTGTTGTGCCGCGCTAACTTCCAGATGACAAGGATATCCCACCTTTGGAGTAACTTACCCTTAACGTTGGCAAATCCATGCTTGGGAGGTTTTGTTGGAATGTACATTCCAAGAAGTAGAAGGCTTGTCTCCATCCTCTTCCTCCTAGGTGTAGCACTCATGGCCAAGCAAGGCACATTCATGTCCTTGTCCAACTGTATGCATGGGATCTTGTTTGACAGGTTCACATTACTCAGTTCTTGAGGATTCACTGAGGAGTTCTAAAGTTGCATTTAGGAGCCACATTTATAGCACTTGGTGCAACTCTTGAATCTAAGGGCTATGGCATGATAGCCACATCACATAAGGCAGTGTCACATGGAGATGTGACATTGGGCTATACATCATATGATACAACACCCGAGGCACTCTTTTGGGGTTGTGTCATGGGTTGTCACCAAGGGTTGGATACTTAATAAACAAGCTTGTGCTCGCACTAGGGTGTTAAGCCTTGACATCCACTCAAGGGAGGTTAGGTCTTGTAAAGGTGATTTAGCACACTTGGCTAGGGGAGTGTTCTCCTTAGAATCCATGAGTTGAACAACCTAAGCTTGTTAGTAGGAGGCCTTTCGTGACATTGCATGTCATGTACTTAGGGTTATCCAAACCTCACCTAGGAGTTTGCTTAATAGAACACTCATGTTCGCCTACGGCGCACACTCTGTCCTCACTAAGTACTAGCCCTAAGTGTAGGGTATAACTTGACCACTCAAACCCTCAAGGGTTAGGGTACCTCTTGTTGCCTAAAAGGGTTATACACAGGATGAGGGTGATTCCTCAAGGGGTAAGTGTTAATGCCTTAGCTTTATCATGGGTATGTGTGAGACACATCTCCTTTGTGGGGTTAAAGCATGAGCATGTCTAGGTTTACTGAGATAGGATCCTAAACTTAACTCGGGATATCTCTAGGGTTCGAGGGATGATTTTAGGGACTTAAGGTATACTTTAAGTCTTCTGTTTAATTAGGCTTTGAGTCAAGACTCTTACTTAGAAGACTTAGCGTTACTCATATAGGGTGATGATACCGAATGACCACTAGATAACCACATGTTGCCATGTGTTGACCCTTCGGGTTAAAACTCTGATAATGGAAGTAACTAAGCTCTCGTGTGTGTGTATATATATAATATATATATATAAATAAACAATGTAACTTAAAAAGAGAAGCATTTCAACTAAAAAGTAACTACAAGCGTTAACAAAGATAAAAATATAACATTTAAATAGAATAATAAATAAAATATGTTTTTTTTTTAATGTCTACCATCGAAATAAACATTTTTAACTATTTTATATGCCATAAAGCTTTCTTTCTATATTATTATTAAGTTTTACAAACTAACATTTATAAGTTGAGAATCATTATTATATAAAATTCAAAGTGAAAGTTGTTGATTCCCATCAAAACAATAATTTAGTTCTTTTATTGACATTTCATTATAAAATACTTCCTTTGAATTTGTTAATCAATATGAAAATTAAGATTATTTATTTTAAATTGTTAATTAATATAGAAATCAAAATCCTTGTAAGAGAAAATACTGTATTTGATATATTATTAAAGTTAAATGATACTTGCAAATTTATTTGTGTTATATTTTTTTAATGTTTTAAACTCATTAAGAAAAAAAACCTTTCAAGTTGGAGTGGTATCCACTTAATCAACTTTGAATTCATTTAATTAAAGCATAATGTTATTTCTTTTTATTCTTATAAAAAGAATGTGGTTAATTAGTTTTTCTTTTTTTTTTTAATTCCCTATCTATTAATAAAGAAATATGGTCAAATGTTAAGTGTTATTAGTTCCTTAAGATTTTAATGATTTTAATATCATGAATTAAGATCATAATTATAACTCTTTTTTAAAATCTTATTTCTTAAAATTGTTTCAAGTGGTCTTTTTTTAAACCATATTTTTTTAATTTGTAAAACCCTAAAATAAGGAGGATCAATTTCAAACCATATTTTTGTAATTATTATATATATTTATTTTTAAATAATCAAAATTATTATTTAAAACCATTCGAACTAGTTATAAATAATGATTTTGATATAGGTTACAATTTTGAGAAACTATGAAGAAAATGATTTACGATGATAATTTTTGAAAACTCAAGATTTATTTTATTATACTCAAAAAATTTTAATATACAATTTTATGTTTAAATTTTACTTGTTTAATTTATTAAAACTGTAGTTTATATTTAAAACATGTGGATAAAACAGTTATAAATTACAATTTTAAAAATCTATGATCTAAACCATTTGACCTAATATGTCATAAATTGTATTTATAATGTTTTTAAATTATGATTTTCAAACCTTCATTTGAATTTTAGTAATATAATGATTGTTTTCATGAACATTTTCAATAGATCATATTAACATAAGTACATAATATAAGAAGGACTATTATTATGGAGGGTTGTAATATCAAGAAAGAACTATAATATTAAAAGATGACCATTATACTACAAGAAGAGTATTATGAAATTTTAATACCACGTTATTATATTATAGATTTTTAGTGCTTAACACCTTAAAATGCGACCCTTTAAGCAACGGAAGGTAACTTGATCCACAACTAACTCTTAAGTGGATAAACCATACCCTAATTATATGGTTAGTACTTAGTATCGTACAAGTGTACATTGTTAATGGAGACAAATGTTTCCCTAAGCAAAACCCCAAGGCTAAGGATGAACATACATGAGCTTGCATCCACTACAAGTGACCATGCATGTGTGTATATGAAGACCTTACTAAAGAACTTAAATTGTTCAACCTAAGACATGTTCACACTAAGGTTGAACAACCCTAACCATGCGTGCTAATAGGCACACTTGGCCAAAACACCTAACCACTCTTTAACTAATGCTCGACCACTCAAACACATGAATGTGCTTGTTAAAACCAACCCCGATGTTAAACTCATGACATGACTTTAAAGGTTGTGTCTTGGTGTTGTACTATGTGACATTTAGCTTAGTATACATATACATGTGGCACCGTTTCACAAGACATAGATTATCATTGTAGCCCCTCAAAAACAAAGTTACACTTGGTATCACAACATGATTCACATATGTTAACCTTAGAATCCCTCATTATAAACCTTTAAGAAACCCTACTACCAAGAATTCCTAGGTGTTGATGAAATAGGCCCACTTAATGTACTTGGGTATTTAGTGATGATCCGATTATGTGTCATTAAATACTTGCAAGAAACTTTAAGCAAAGTTAACTTTTATTTAGAGAGCTCTCTTGTCATTTTTGATGTCCCATTTGGTGTGTTTGGTGTGTTATAGGTAAATGATAGGTTAAATTCACATTTTAATTTAGGGATTGGATTTCTGTGCTAGCCCACTTAAGTAAGACTTAGTAGGAAAAGACCCTACTAACCCACTTAAGCAAGTAGGAAAAGAGGGAAGGTGAGGAGGGGGTAAATTAGGTAAAGTGTCAGAGTTTTTACTTGGTGCCACAAAGGCGGCTTGCCAGGTGCCAATCTTAGAATCCCCTCTCTAGAAACCCACGGAATCTGGTAAAGTAACATTTATTAGAACCCAACCCTTAGGAACTTAAGCCCTTAGCTACCAAGTCTACGAACGAGGCTCACCTTGTGAATTAGGACACGTGGACTAACCGAGCTACAGGTATGTTTAGCTTGGCGTGGTTGAGGCGGCCGAGCAAGGCCTCACCATTAGTTCTGCAGAACGTGAACTCGGGCAATGCCTTTTGAGCATGCGAGTAGGTTTTCGGCGAAGGACTGACTAACTCCTTGGAAGTAACGTACCACGTCACAAAGGCATGATCCTGCCAACGATAAGGATAGTTTAACCAAAGGTGGGACGTACCCCATCGTGTGGAAGTTAGGGCGGCACAAAGAGGGTTGTGCTTTGACAACACAAGCTTAACTTGCACAGGTAGGAGGTTAATAAGCTCTCTTTTGAACCCAGGAAGCCTCACTACATATACTCTACCTTATTTATGTGACCCCCCCCTTTTCCTAACCTAACCTAAACCTAACCCTTAGGGGGTCAACCCTAAGGGTGTCCCTAACCCTTATTTTGACAAGATATACTTTGTGAAGAACCTAACTTGGAACATCAAAATGGGGGAGAGTTTCTAAAAGGTAAGTTCTAGCTTCACTTAAAATTTCTTACAAATACCTAATAACACCCGGCCAGATCATCTAAATACCCAAGTGCACTAAATGAGCATGTTTCCTACTACATCTAGGGTTCATCACACAACTCGGTAAGTAATAACAGTCAAACCCCAATATAAAGGGTTGAGTCATAGTAAAAACTATGACATAAAGTATGTAGTAGTGAGAGTTCCTTGATTCATAATTGAGTTCGTTATTTTTTTACTTGTGCAAACTAAACTTGTGTCATCAATGTCAAAACTGTGTCTGTTGTGCCGTTTCTACTTCCAAATAATTATGTTCCACTTTTGAGGTAACTTACCCTTAACGTTGACGAATCCACACTTAAGAAGTTTTGTCAAAGTACACGTTTTAAGAGTCATAGGTTAAGACATGTCTTTAACCTCCTCATCCATGTCAAGTTAAAAGCAACACTTGCAATTAAGTAAGACACATTTGTATCTTTATTTAATTATAAGCGTGGGATCTTGGTTGACAAGTTTGTTTTACTAGATTTTTAAGTGTTCACAAAGGGTTTTGGAGTTCGCATTTATGAGCCACATTTGTGGCACCAAATATAACTTTTTGAGTCTGAAGGGCTATGAGAAGATAATTGACATCTTGAGAAACAATGTCACATGAACATGTAACATTAAACTAGATGTAAAGCAAGTTGTGTCATGGGTTTAATGTTGAAGGGTTAAATACTTTAATAAGTAAACATGTTTGTGCTTGCATTAGGGTGCTAAGCTTTAAACATCTGTTCAAGAAAGGTTACATCTTGTAACCATGTGTGTTAGTTAGTTCACTTGATTAGGAGTCTTCTTTTTAAGTCTAAAGGGTTGAACAACCTAAACTTGTTAATAAAAACCCTTTATATGAAGGGCTTTACCTGATTGCATGTTAGGATTATCCAAACTCAATTTTAAGAAGTTTACTTAACAAAACAATCATGTTTACTAGTCCTAGGTCCAGAGTATGACTTAACCACTTAAAACCCTTAGGGATTAATTGTGGGTCTTGTACCCTTGTTACCATAAAAAGGGTTGTATTTTTACACAAGGGTGATTCCTCAAGAAGTAAGTGATGATACCTTAACTTTGTCACAAGGGTATGTATGAAACAAGTATCCTTGATGGGGTTAAGGCCTAAGTAAGTAAGACCCTAAGTTTCATGCCTTTCTAAGCATTTGAATCGGATTTTCGAGGTTGTCTTATAAAACTTCATATAAAATTGACTATTTATATATATTGTTTTCAAGATATAGGATGCATATGTAAATGAACACACACAAATATATACACACACACACCAGGTTAGACTGAATCTTGCTTTTTATTATATTATATATAAAAAATATCCATATAACTCTTAGGAATTATATTTAGTTTATATATATATATATATATATATATATATATATATAATAGTATAATTCTTACATTTTCTTATGTCCGGTCCTCATCCTACATCCATTTGGTGAAGTCTTTACCCTCTCCAAACATGCATTTGCTACATAAATGTTGGGGCCTAGTTACATATGCATATATTGAAGTGCATATATATAGTTTCTATACAATATACACATATCTTGTACATTAAAAGTGAAATAAAATTTAATATGATTAATTCTTCACCTTAAGCAACCCGCTTAGTAGTCTCCACAGCTGTATGTACAGTATATATGTATACACATTTCATTCTGCAGTATAAAAGAACAAAATTAATATCATTAAAGTTATACGAACAAGTACGCAAGCATCATGTATATGTACGTATTCTTCTACACACATATAATATACACACACATGTACATACACACATATCCACGTAATTCTATAGAAGCTGACTACAAACATTTAAATGTTATTGTTATCATTATCTAGAACTACGCTCGTTAAGTATTGTGTGTATATTGTGCATACGCGCGCGGGGAGCGAGAGAGATGCCTTCTTAACAGACAATGCACACACATATATGCACAATAGAGTTATAAATAGACATGCATATAAGCGCATATGTATATATGTGTGTGTATAATATACGTATAGTGTGTGTGTTTACCTTCTCTCCTTGGAGGGCTTAGTAAGTCTAAGTTGGTTGGAGCTATTTCCCCACGTATAAATGCAGCTAACTCAATTGGAGCCACCACTAAGTTTAGCCACCTTTGTAAGACTTCCCTTCTACTTTTCCTCCTCTGGAAGAAACTAAAAATCTATACACACATTCATGTATATCTTGATTTCATATAGTATGAGGTATGTATACTATGTGAGTGCATACCATATGCTGCATGGGCATGGGCGCACACGTACATATATACACACACGCACACGCATGCACAACCTTCAAGCTGGGCTCCCAGTCCTTCGAGAACATTAGGATTCGATCGAATGACCAACAAAGCCATTGACAAAGCTGATTGAAGTAGTGATCTTACTTCTGTTTGCACAACATCCACCATATGACCCTGTACATACAGAGACAAATGCACATACAGATTACATACATATTCAAAAATTGAAGTATATAACTATACCAATACAAACATAGATACATGTATATCCACACATATATACTGCATATTACATACACATGCATACACACGTATACAGCATCTTAATATGTATATATCTTACTTGGTCTTTGGCCCAGGGAAATGCAGCACCCGAATCATCAAGTCCCCACCAGAGAGAGTCGCGAGTGAAATAGGTCCAACACTTGGATGAAGTCCGTATTCTGCAATTGCCTTGTATGCTACATCTGTTGCCCTTTTTATATCATCCAACGCACCTAATCATAAATAAAACAATGTATACATATACCAATTGTATATTGGAAGGCTGTTGTATATAACTATTATATACATATAAGAGAGAGAGAGAGGAAGAGAGGAAGAGGGGGTGGCTAGATACATCGCGTCATGCTAGTATTACTCTTAGCCTAGCACTTTCGGAGATTTTTGTAAAACCGTATATAAATGCAACACACAAAAATTAATATGTACATGAATACACATATACATATGCCGATTTCCATATATAGGTCTAGTGTACTGTATATAACTACTACATACAGAAAAGTATGTTAGAAGTAACTTAGACACACAGGGGCAGTCGTGTTGTGTGTGTGTGTAAAACTATGTATACTTAGACAAACGTATATTTGTATATAACCAAAATTACGTTAGACACATCTGTCCTTGTAGAGAGAGAGGGAGAGAGGGAGGAGAGGGAGAGGGACAGGGACAGGGACAGGGAGAAAATCCTGTTATATACAGATGACCGCATATACTGAGAAATTTTCGATAAAACTACATATGTTACATAATATATACATCAACATCGAAACATAAACATATTCTCACATCAAAACATATACATACGCATAAATGGATACACACACATACACCGATTTGTAACACAGTTATGTGTTTGTATATAACTACAGACACATGAAGTATGTGAGAGCGCGGGCGCACACACACGTAGTGAATGTATCTGAAGGAGCTAGATAATATCATCACGTTAGTATATATACAGAACCCCGGCATATACCGACATAGATCACACACACACACACACAATGTACCTGTTGACACTCTACCAGAGTAAACGACTTCTTCGGCTGCTCTTCCACCCAAAAGAGTAACTAAACGACCACGTAGCTCATCCACAAATAATAAATAACGATCTTCAGAAGTAGGTGGTATATATGTAAAACCCAGAGTTCCCCCTGTTTCGGCAATATACTCAATTTCTGCATAACCAAAAACATACACTTTATATGTACAGATAAAGAAGTGTGTGTATCTGTATATATGTATGTATAGATTATATCCACTTCAATTATGCTCTCTCTCTCTCTCTACACACACACACACATATATATATAGACACAACTGTACATATATGCATCGATATGTACATGTGTACATACATATCTATGTATATGCTTGTATGTATGTATGTGTATATACCTCTACTCTTGTTTGCCCTGGAAGTAAATTTGCAACAGCTGTCCCGACAACTGCATGTCCGGCTTCGTGTCTTGCCACTACACCTTTCTCGCTTCCATGAAGCATAGATCTTTTTTCTCTATGCCCTAGATATATATCATATCACTTAGTAAACGATGTATGCATAAAAGCTAATATAATATAGTATATAAAAGATTATATATCAACGCTTATTTACCGCAACCGCACGTTCAACTGCACGTGAAAACTCTTCTTTTCCAACTTCTAGCTTATTAGCTCGACCGGCTATAATGCAGCCTCATTAACTAGGTTTGCAAGGTCCGCTCTGCATCGTATTTAAATTATATTATCTGGTTAATCAAAACATTGTATACACATACACATACATGCAAATGTATATACAGCCATATGTATGCGTTTCTGTACATACATATCTCATATGCATGTTTGCTATGTTCTCATTATATGTTCTTATCAATATATACGACCGTAAATGATTATGCAGCATTACAGCATATGGTTAACATGTGTAATATAATTATTAGTGGTAGTTTATTGTTTATGTTCTACAAGAATCTCCTGTTTTATTTATATTAATATAATATATATAACATTTGTACTAATTATGTGTTCAATTACCCGGTAAAGCCAGAAGTTCCACCAGCACCACGTTGAGATTCACATCTTTTTGCAAGAGGCAAACCTTTTCTTCGTCACATGCACTCTGAGTATTCCTCTCTTCCATGCCTATCAGGGGGTTCCACCTATACAACATCAGAAGTTATGAATATACTGTAATAGGTAATAGTTTAATATAACATATATGTATATGTACGTGTACAGTATACATGCGTATAAATATGTATACGTATACATGTGTAGATTTGCATACCATGACAATACGATCGAACCGTCCAGGGCGTTTAAGAGCGGGATCCAAAACATCTGCACGATTGTTGCTCCAATAACTATAACCGTTGATGTGGATTCAAAACCATCTAACTCCTGGAACATAGATGTGTAGATGTGTGTTATACATTGCATTTATAAATACATATAATATACATCCTTATATGTATAACACAAAAATATATGTACACAAAATGCTAACATTGATTGCCATGCTCGTGTGTGTGTGCGTGTATGTGTTTTCTGTTTACACACCGTGAGCAGCTGATTGAGAGTCTGTTCCCTCTCGTCGTTGCTAACACTACGAAAACGACCATCACGTCCCTTTGCAACTGCATCAATCTGTAAAGAATACAACAATAGCGTGTGTGCGTGCGTGTGGATGTGAGTGTGAGTGTGCGTGTGCGCAACTTGCACATGCGAATAGATGTCTTTTAGATAACCTATACGCAGTATATATATATTAATGCATATGTATGTAACTCGGTTCATGAGACGTGTATAATGAGCGATTATTTAGCCATTGTAAACTGCATGATCATTCATGGTTGAGACAGTACATAAAAAGAATTTGTGCTTATGAATATATATACTGTGTAAGTAACTACTTCCATATAATGTATAAAATACTTAAATATTAAACACAAAAATACATCCATGTTCAGAGCATGTTTGTGTCTGTTTATATATGATCATTTACCTCATCAATAAATACAATCGATGGTGCATTTTTCTTTGCTCTTGTAAAAAGCTCACGAACTCTAGAGGCACCCATTCCCACGTAAAGTTCGACAAACTCACTCGCTGAGCAGCTAATATAACAGATTATGTATTAGATATATGTATAAGAAGATACGTATATAAATTACAGATACATGTGTGTGTGTGTGTGCACATGCTCACCTTATAAAAGGCACATCTGCTTCTCCAGCCACTGCCTTTGCCAAAAGAGTTTTCCCTGTACCAGGAGGACCAACCTGCATATTGAAAACTATGAACATATATAAAACCATATATATATATATATATATAAATCGTAAACATATTAAGAATTCTTACCGTATAATAAGAAAGTGCTTAAATAACTCATTTACAAATATTTCAGCACAAGATCGTATACTTACTAGTAAGACTCCTCTGGGAGGTCGTGCACCAAGCCTCGAATATCTCTCTGGGGACTTCAGAAACTCCTATATATGTATGCATATTAACATGTATATAAAGACATACATATACACATTACACGCATACAATACACATTTGTCATAACAAAAAGCATGTGTGTGTGTTTACCACTATTTCTTGAAGCTCTTCTTTAGCTTCATCAACACCAGCCACGTCGGCAAACATGATTGGACCATCGCGATCTCTTTCCTTGCTATCCTTCTTGTTTCTCAGCCGCCCAGTTGTCCGCTGCAAAACTGCACGGTTAAACAACACTATCACCACGACAAATTATTGCTTACAATTTATTAATTAATGATTATTGAATACCTATAATTTTTAATTACTTCTATCTATTTCAATAACACACGCACACGCTCACACAAGATACCTGAGGAAACTTGATAGGAAACCTTGCTAACAGTCCCGCAACTAGTCCAATGTAAAGAAGTCCAATCTGTAAGGTGTGTTTTACACACACACACACACTCTATATATACTATATTATTTATTAATTAAGCTTACCGAAAAGGAGTTAATTGCACCAAATGACCTCTTATCAGGTGCACCAAACTCTACACCATTTTCAATCATCTTCTGATAAGGTGTAACAATATCACTTGGCCTCGTTGTAGTGTATAACAGCTTTTTGGATGGTAAACTCTCGGACTATTATGGACAAAATTAATAAAATAACCATAATATATACGTGTACGTTTATATAGTATAAGTTATATATATGACTGCATATATAGACTCACCTGTACTGTTTACTTGCAGCATACTCTTTCATATCAGCAATTAATTTAGCTCTCTTACGCAAAGAGAACGTAAAATGCACTCCATCAACTTCTACGTTTTCCACCTCGTTTTTGTCAATCCTATGGAATAACAGTTTATTGTATGTGTGAGATAGTGCAGAGGAGGTGTAGTGGATGTTGAAGCAAAAGAGGAGGTGCACCTCCACTTTTGCTCCCTTTTTTTCTGGGGTTCCAGTACTTGAGTGGTCCTAGATAACGATTGTGTGTGTGTGAGAGAGAGAGAGACAGAGACGTTTATGCAAATGTATAAATACATGGAAGTAACACAAGAAACATATAAACTCATGAATATATACATAAACTAATGTGAACTAATATATATAGCAAGATGGTGAAACATAATATAACCTGTGCAGAAACTCGCTGAAGGCCACATTCATATACTGCAAGTTAGACTCTGGAGAAACCGACGTTGAAGATGAGCCCGGAAGTGGAAATCCTGGCCGTAGAAATCTCATCAGCACTAGCACAACTCCCAATTGCAATAGCAGCGCTCCGATCTCATGTGCCTGAATTTCCACATTCTAGTATATATATGTGTGTGTGTGTGTGTGTGTGTGTGTATCAGTGTGTGTGTGTGTGTGTGCGCGTGTATGAGATAAGATTATGTATGTATATAGTGAAGTGTTACCATTGGAAATATAATGTAAGAACGCCACGCACGCACACACACACATTATAAACCTGAGTACTTGCCCACGACCAATTCCACCATAACCACTTAGGTCTCCTCCACCAACGTTGTGAATTAGAGTTGCCGGAATTGCTACCACCATTTGAAGATGTTCTAGTCTCGTCTGAGTTCTGCTGCTGCTTTTGCTGGAAAAATAAATAAATATATAAATAAAAAGGAAAGCATAAACACACACACATGCAAAGATATAAATATCAGTAATAACAGTCGTATGATACCAAGAGTGACGCCGGTCTCTTGTATATTCTATAATAGTATATAAGATAAGTACACATTTGGCCTTGATAAATATACAGGCCAGAACTATATACTGTTATTATGGAAATAAGTGTGTGTGTGTGTGTGTGTGATATGAAATATAATTAAGTATAGTTACATTATGTTTATATTCATTCCCGAATAGGCTTATCCCATACGCAAGTCAATTCGCATTAAACATACATGGATACACATACATACATGCATGCATATATGTCATGAATTTATGACTATAATGATGAAAAGAGTAAAGACCATATTAACATGAATATATTACGCAAATGTTATATATACATGGTCAAATAACATGTGATTAACTTTAAAATATACGATGTTAATACCTCTTCATTTGAGGATGAGGAAGAAGAATCTGTCGCACTGTTCCTTATATGCAACTGACCTAAACTGAGAGACGGATTCGCGAATATATGCCTCCTGAATCTTCTTTCTGTGATCGATACATGGACTTGTACACCGATTTGGGGCGATTTTGATGAAGATTTCAATGCGCACCTGTGATTATCGAAAAATCGCGAAAAAAACAATGTGATTTTTGAGCAAAATCAAGCATTTTTTAAGTAATGGAATTTATGGATTTTTTGAGGAGATCGATGAGGAAATATGTACCTGAGGAGTGAAGAAGGCGATGAGTGATGAACGAGAAACGCGGCACACAATGAACAGCCTCCCATTTCCTTGGACCTAGCTCTGTGTAGTGTAATGGACGCTTTCGCTCGCCATATCTCTTCCCTAAAACACAGGGGTATATTCCTCTTATACTTTACCCTTAACTCAGTACAAATTGAATATTCGATTTTTCAGTATCTGGTTTTGTAAATTTAAATTAATGATTTTATAAAAAATTTAAATAAATATTTATATATTCTCTATATATTCTGTAATTTATTCACTGTGTATATACAGGACGTTAGCAAACAAGGATATGTTAATGCAAAACAAAAACCATTCAAATTCATTGTGGAATTCATTATCAATTTAATTTAAAATTTAAAATGTAGTTTATAAATTTTAATAATTCTTAATTTTAATAGTGGGATTTATGTTTGAATATGGAAAAAAATCCCATTGTTGATTTATAATTCTAATTTTAAGTCAGCAATGTGATTTTACTATACTTGAATATATGATATAATAATATAATATTTAATTGAATTTATTTTTTAAAGTGTACACAACATATAATGTATTATATAATATATTAATTAATATTATATAAATTATATATAGTTATAAATAAAAAATATAGTCTCTCTCTAAGTTTGAGATTGCAAATAAAAAATAATCTTTATCACAATTAAAATATATTTGTTAATGTGTAGCATCTACCCATATCATCTTTGTTTCTTTCTTTGTACATACATAATACTAATCATAATGCACTTTATATTTTGGATATGGTATACACAATGTTATTAATTAATGCATTTTCTTAATAATGTGTAAATTACGCGATTGAAGTAATTTTATTCAAACCTTAAAGCAATATCTTCAGTATTTTACAATTATGTCGAATTTTTATTTTTTAAAATGTATTTCTAAATTATACAGATCAATATTTACAATTTGTAATTGACATGTTTGTTTACCATAACTTATGCTCTAATATCATGTGATTAATTATAAAAACACTATATAACTCAAATCATTATTACATTATATAAATAAAAATGAGTGGTGAAGGTGAAGGGTCGTGTCTATAAATTAAAGCATCTTAAAACTAGTATATATTATGTTAAAAATCTTAATATTAAGAAAAGATGGACATGAGGTTCGTAATATGTATATCACACAAATGAAAGTACCAATGTTTAAAAGAATGTCACATTATATATATATTTGTGTATGTAATGGCTCATTACACACACACATATATATATATATATATACGTCTTTATGTGTGTGTTGTTTGCACATGTTCATAAATTGTCAAGTAAGAATTTATTTATATCTTGATTTATATAAAAATATATATAAATCATAAAAATTAATTTTAATTTATAAATTAAAGATATATTTATCATATTATGACTTATAAATCATGATATGCATATATTAAAGCACATATATATGTATTGTTTATATATGATTTATTAATGTTCTTATTTCATGTATTTATGATATATTGTGTGTATTTTAAGTTTAAGAGCAATTTTGAAGGAAATTTAAAGAAATAAGACTATATAGTATGTTATAAATGTAAAAAAGATAAAAAAGAAAAAAGAAAAAAGAAATAACAAATACTTTTGACATACAAATATAAATATAACATTGTTACTGTGTAATTTAAACATAAAAAAATTTGTTACTTATATGACTACACATATATGTAATAATTATGTATATATATATAGTTATGCATATATAACATATCATGTGTGTGTGCGTGTTTGTGTTTGAAAGAGAGATGGATTATATATAACATATATATATATGTGCATGTGAGGTTACATAGAGTAGTAATAGAATTGTATAAATATGTAAGCATGCATGAACACATACATTATAACAAAGAATAATAAATCTTTAAATAAAACCTCATTTATTATTTGTTCTTATAACTATGTTTTAAATTTTATAGTTCATTACTTTATGAATTTCTCAAACATTGATATATAATGACATTGTATTTGTATGTGTATGTGTTATTTGTGTGTAATGAAACTTAACATGTGAATAGATGGTTTATATGAATATGTATAAATACACACACATATACCACATAAATAATATTATATTCATTATTGAGTATAAGATTCAAGAAAATCCAAATATAATATTATACTCATTATTGAGTATACGATTCAAGAAAATTCAAATCATTACAGTAAATTTTTATATTGATAATGAATTTCCTAATTATAAGAAGTAATATTACATTTTTCAAATATATCGTATTGTAAAAATTAGAATTAAAGGCTTTGTACATAAAAGAAAAGAAAAAGTCGAAGGATCATTAACAAAATAAAGAGTGAATTCAAAAAAATTGTACTTGAAAAAACATACACAAGACTATATATGAAATTCAATAATGTTTAGTTAATATTTTCTTTATTATTTTTAATTATAATTTTTGCCAAAGTTATGACAATTTAAATGAATGGTATTGAGCAAACAAGAATGTATATGTTATTAGTTGTGGTTAAAAAGATGTTAAAGCATCCTGTTTCAATGTGAAAATTTACACCCATTAAGTTATATTGTCTTAACTTAACTTATTAAATAAATGGATTATTACATAAAAATCGGTACTCAAAAATTAATTGTTTTCTAACATATATTTATATATTTTAATATATTCAATGTTCTTTGTAAACTTGATGTAAAAGAATTATAAAAAAATAATATTACATTATTTTTATGCAAGCCCATGCAATTGAAGTACATGTAAAAAAAATGCCAAATAAAACAGCATATTAATATAATATTTATTCAATATATCACATGTATCATCTATATATATATATATATATATATATATATATATATATATAAAATGTTATTATAAATGATAATGGTTGGTAAATACATGTCCCAAATGTCACAAATGAAAAGAGGTAAATAAATTATATATTCTAAAGTATATTCTTTTATATAATGCATTAATACATTTAAAAACTTTAATATACTACTTGAGTCATTAATAATCTTTTACACCATCATCATTAATAATGAAATAATTAAAAAAGTTTCACAAGAATTATTTTCTTATATCTAATTATCTTCCACACTAATAGAGTGAATATTATAAAGATGTGTGAAACCTAAAGAGTTAATGAATTTTTTTAAAGCATTAAAAACAAATATGTGCATAAGTATATTGAATCATGATGTAATCATTTCATTAAATATCGATGTTAATGAAGATGCTAACACATGTGATGTGATAAATTAATTATATTGTTAAAGATATACAATAATGTTAATGTAATTAAGCATTTCTTAAAGTTACTTTAAAAAAAATATACACCATGAGTCTATAAATATTTTAAAAAATTCATATTACTTTTACATGTCTTTGTTCACCCTTTATATACTAAGTATTGTATTAAATATAACATTTACAAATTTATATTATACCAAGAGAATTTATTATTTCCCGAGATTTTCACATCATTATCAAAAAACTTATTGTTATTTGCATCAATTTGCAAATTTGAGAATTAAAATAACATGTCTTATATATTGATCTAAAAAATTAAGTTTGATTATAAATGTAAAATGTAATATTATCTGAACATTCATTACATTAATGAAAATAAAATTCAACACATGCTGATCAATACGTAAATCAATGTTGTTTTTACTTAATCATTTTCAATGTGTTTTTTCATTTACAACTAGCACAAGCCATTACCCATGATAGACCCTCTTTTATTATATGTGCTCTCACCTACACTATGATAGAAGTTAAAATATTATTCTTTACATATTTAGAAATCACCTTTACTTGAGAGTAAAACCAATTAAATAAAGTTAAACCTTAGACCTATATTAAATAAAATGAAAAGAAAAAACAAAAGAAGAGTGTTAAACAAATGAATAAGACATTAAAATAAATCTTTATAGAAAATAGTCCAAAACCTATACAAAGAAAAAACTTAAGAATTATGTTTAATTTCTTTAAATATTACGATGTCAGAAATCTGTATAACTTGTATTGAATCAATTTTGAATTTCATGTGAACTCGATGCATATATAGAAACGAAGATATACTTATAATTAATAAACTTAATTCATAAAAATGTGTGTGTTCAGCATGACCACATAGAAATTACAAATACATATTGTGTCCAAGCAGGGCATCACGTTAAAACAAGATATAACAAAATTGTAATATAATTTATATTCTCATATTTAGTTATGTAAAAGATAAAGTTCTTTTGCTTAGTAAAATTTTAAATGATTTATTTAATTCAATAAATTTATAATGACTAATTGAATGACTTGGGTTGGATAGATATTTCATTATCGCGTGAAGGATAAAGATTTTCTTGTATTTGTTTGTTGTTACAATGATATCAATATAATTATATGGTTATTTCTTTCTCAATCATATAAATAACGCATTAATAAATTATTTTCATAGATTATTATCCTTTAATAAACATTTTATAGGTTCCAGCAATAAGATTTCGCTTGCTTTAGTTATCAAAATAAATTTTAATCTTTAAAATGTGTATTACAATATGTCAATCTTTTTTTAGAATGAAATATCATACTTTCTTAGTCTTTCTATAATAATACACTATATGTTGTGTATAATAAGCATGCAACAGTTAATTGATATATACGTAGACAAAATATATTTCATATACACATCCATACATATAACTTCATTATGCAACTCCACAACATAATTAAATACAAGTCATAAATTTTACTGTATTGTCTATTATTAAAAATGTTAGTCTACTTTGTACAGTATACTAAGTACTCATGTGGGAAAATGTAAGAGTTTACTTAGAAAATATCTTGGTTTAGCTTGAAAAAAGTAAAGAAAAACACCGATCACGCTGACGTAGCCGCTACAGCCTTCTTTAGTACCTCGCCTGCAAGAAAAAGCCATTAATAATCTAATCCTTCATACCTATATGTTCTCTCTCCTCTCTCTCTTTACACACACACACACACACACACACACACACGTACCTTCTCTGAATCCACTCTTGAAGCGACGTGATACATGCCTCAGGTAGCGCATCCTGCCTGTTCCGGTGGTCTTCCTTCGGATTGCCTTCTCACTCCAGTTGTCTAAATAAATATAAATATTCTTAATGTATGAAATAGCTAAAACTCATTAAGATTTCGTATATGTATATATGTATGATATACATTTGTCTGTGTAGTACCAGTATATACTTACAGTGGCGGATGCGTTTAGCAGGGTAAGCACAGGAAGCACATCGGCTCTTTTGAATGTGGAAGCTCCGGCGGCCGCATCTCCTGCAGAGCGTATGAGATTTGTTCCGGCGCTTGCCGAAACTCCCCGTTCCTTTTCCCTGCATACACACACATCTGCATCAATCGAAGATTGCACGCAGAGAGAACTCACCATTGCCGCCGGCTCAAGAACCCTAACCCAAATGCGATGAACCCTAACATGAAACTTCAAATAAGTCTTGGTTTAGGGTAAGGGTTAAAGGTGTTTAGGGAAACAAACAATATCTTAAGCAACCCTGTGCAACCTATTGACAAGTTCTTCACCAACAAGGCTCACCACCTTATTAATAATCCCATAATCCGATTCTTCACACGGAGAAACTAATGCAAAAACTGCATAGTTCTCTCCGTCGTTAATCTCAATCTCATAAACCTGCTTAAAACACCTGCCAGATCATTAACAATCCCCTTATACATGAGACCATCACGTGGCATCACATTCATCATAAACACTCCATCCCTTCGAAGCGCCATTTTCACATTAAGAAAGAACCTCCGCTCCAAGAAGGCCGGAGTCGGACAGCTTAGTCCGTCTCCGGCACTCACGTCTACGACTATGACGTGTTTCCGACTCGTGTCTCTTGTCCTGTCTGTTTCCTGTCTCCCAGACACCTGTTTTACTTGGGAAACAATCCTGTCTACTGTTAGCAGACCGTCTTCCACATGTACACGTAATTTCTTGTTTTCAACCAGTCCGAAATGTGCTTTGCCACATTCACTGTCTCCCGGTCGATGTCCACGGCCTCGACGTGGAATGACTCCATTGTATTCAAGAACATGGGCAGTGCTCCGCCTCCAACTCCAATACAGAGGACTCGGACAAGCTCTCCAGACTCTACACATGTCTGTACTGTCCGGCTTATCAAACAGAGCCCGGCAACTAAAGGAGCTAAGTAAACATGTACAAGCTCCGAGTGGTTAACTACGAATGAAGGACTGAGTGGGACTTCTGTTTGTATAAGGTTGGGCATGCTCTTGAACCGGAGCCTAATTAAGCAGTAATTAGTGAAGCGATTTAACTAAACTATCAAAGTACCTTCTACGGAGATGGTTTGTGTCCAGGAGTCTCACGTCTTCCACTAGCATTTCGCCTATCCTGTGGGAATATGCCTTCTCCACTACTTTTCTCCACACAATGTTGTCTTCGTAACACATAAATGGTACAGTAGTCCCAGTGAGTGCTAGTAGAAGAGGCTCCAGGTGCTGCTTGAGTGCTTCTTCACTCTTGTTGTCCTTCACCAGGTGCCATTCTTCACCTGCGTGTGTGTGTGTGTGAGAGAGAGAGAGAGAGAGAGAGAAAAGCATGCATATGTGAGCGCTTTTTCACTCTTATTGTCCTTTCCCAGGGCCATTCTTCACCTGCGTCTGCGTGTGTGTGTGTGTGTGTGTGTGTGTGTGAGAGAGAAGAGAGAGAGAGAGAGAGAGAGGGGGGGGAGTGTACATGTGTAGTTACCTTTTCTGTTTGCATGCTCCCCGTGAGAGTTTCCAGCTCTGATAAGAAGGACAAGCTTGGGAACACAGGAAGAAGCAAGAAGTTGCAATTGGCCGGGCTCAGTGGAGAATATCCAGTCGTTTTCCCGGCCTATCGGCACCAGCATTGCCGCAGATCCAACACCCTGGTGCTCATATACTCCTGAAGTTAATATAAACACCTCAACTCTGATATTTAGTTCTTCAATTTCCCACTGCAAACTTGCTGTATTCATCTGTATGCAAGCATCTCAATACACCCACACATACAAGAACATATGTGTATAGTCTCTCTCTCTATATGTGTGTGTTGTGTGTGTGTGTGGTGTGTGTGATACACAGATGTCAGTCATGTGCTTATATATGTGTTTGTAGCATATAAGGGCGCATATGAGAATGTGTGTGTGTGTGTGGAGAGAGAGATGTTTATACCTAATATAATAGATGTATATACACTAAACAATTAAACATACAACAACACACGTACGAGAATGTAGGATGTGCTTTTTGTAATACGTATGTAGCTACACAAAAGGGCGCAAACACATATGAGAATGTAGGTGTGCGCGTGTGTAGAGAGAGATGTTTATACCACATATATAGATAGATAGATAGATACATACATACATACTACTCAATTAAACATACAACAACGCACATACACCAGAGACATGTCTATCAATATCTACATGTACAATGTATAATTGAATTTACCAGTTGCTCCGATCAAAATAGACTGCCCATGAAGAACCCTAATTTTTAAACAGGGCATAATAGTTTATTACTTTAACTCTTCTTTCACGGGACTAAACTACGTTTTCTTTAGTGATTTGACCGCTCCCTGTTGTTGACTGGCCCTGGTCCTTGGCTATGGCTAGGGTGTTAGCTATGGCGGACGATGCCGTAAGGCGCTAAGCACACTCCGGCGCCTGTGTTCATCTCAATATGGTAAGTTTAGGAAGAAATCGTAAAAAAATGCATATGAATTTGCTAGATCATGTTTAAAAATTCGACATTTCTATTTTGATGTAAATTTTGTGTGTTCTCTCAAATCCTGTAGTTCGATTGTCTTCATTTTGATGTGTATGTATGCTATGAAGCTGTATGAGATAAGTATACATATAATATGGAGATAATATACATTTGGTTGTGTTTATGCTTCATTTTACTGGTGGTTATGTTAATAATATATGTACAATACAGATTATCTATGCTTTTACAGAGAGTGGATTTGACTTATGTTGGTCGTATTTTATGTGTCTGTACTCATTTATATGTATGACATACAGCATTGAATACGATTGTATGCGTGTGTGACTCATATTTTAGCAAACAGCTGTAATGAAGTATTCCTGCATTTCTATGTTTGTATATGACATTGCTTATGAAGTTATACTACAACATGTTCATGTATATGGTCTGTATTGTATTTATATATATGAAATAAGTATACTGTGTTTGCCTTATTGTGGTTATGTATGTGTGTAGTCATTTACATGAATGTCACACACAGCATGGAATATGATACACTTGAAGCATGTATGTGCGGGTACACAACTCATATTATAGCTTTGAGGTATCCGTACATTTATGAATTATACATACAGATACGTCGATCTATCTATGTGTCCATCTATTTATGTTCATATATAAAGTTGCACTTCGTCTTATAGTGGTGTTGTATTGTGTTGTCTTATTATACTTGTGTGTGTATACTTGTTTCTATGTATGATACAAAGCATTTATATTTAGCATGTTTGTATGTGTGTATATTTTCAATATTCTTACATCGATGCATACATTTCTCTGACAACATTCATATTGTCATGGTTATGTGTTATGTATATGAACTGGTTTGTATTGATTACACATATCGGCAGCATACAAGCTCATATGTATGTTTGCATACATACATATGAAAACACACCCACATACATACTCATACATGTGTTGTTTTCCAGGTAAAGATGGATTTCGTGCTCATTTTGAGCATTTTACTGCTAGTGATAACAGGATCCATTAGTCAGACGGATATGGAATGCCTAAAGGATTTCCGTCAGTCAGTAATAGACACACAGGGTGTTCTAAAATCATGGGATAACGGCTCATGCAGCTCATACGGAGTTCAATGTTTACATCAGTCGGAGCTCAAAGTGTATACACTTTCACTGCCCGGAGCTGGTTTAAGTGGTAGTTTCCCTAAAGGACTTGAGAAGTGCCAAAGTTTAACAGGTTTGGACCTCTCCAACAATAAGTTTACTGGTCCCATTCCTCCGAATATCTCCAAAATGCTGCCTTATCTTGTTAACTTGGACCTTTCCTCCAACAGCTTCACAGGTGCTTATTATATCTGCGTGTATATACTATTATGTCTTGTAAACATCCGGATGCACACACAACCGCATTGATTTCATAATAAGTCTCTCTCTCTCTCTCTCTCTCTCTCTCTCTCTCTCTCTCTCTCTATATATATATATATATATATATATATAGACACACACACACACGTTTATTGCAGGGACGATTCCCAAGGATCTGAGTCAGTGCCAGTATATAAACAAACTTGATCTTCACCATAACCAGTTGACCGGGTCTGTTCCTGGTGAACTTGGCCTTCTTCCACGTCTTAAAACGCTCAATCTTGCCGAAAACTCGCTGTCTGGTGAAATCCCGTCTACTCTTGCTAAACAACCAAGCTCTGCTTTCGACGACACAGACCTATGTGGAGCTCCGCTCAAGAGTTGCGGAGGTTTGTATCTAAGTAATACGTGTATGATATATAGTTTTCCACATTATGATTGTACTTGTTCTTCAAGGATCCAAGTCGAAAACCGGACTCATAGCGGGGTTAGTGGTTGCGGGAACCGTTCTTTTAGGAGCAATAGCAGCAGTTTTCTTAATCCTGAAGAAACGTCCAACCACGAAGATGAAAGACGACGCAACATGGGTCTCGAACATCAAGTCCCCGCGAAGCATAACTGTCTCCATGTTCGAGCAGTTCCTGGTAAAGATCCGCTTCTCGGACCTCATGGCAGCCACGGACAACTTCTCTAAGCAAAGCATGATCTCCTCGGCTCGTCTGGTGTCTCATATAAGGCTACACTCCGTGACGGATCCGTACTCGCCGTGAAACGACTCACGGCCTCAACCCGGTCCGAGCAGCAGTTCCGTACTGAAGTGGAGACTCTCGGACACGTACGCCACCAAAACTTGGTCCCTCTCCTCGGTTACTGCATTGCTGGTTCCGAGAGGCTACTCATTTACAAGCACATGACAAACGGCCCTCTTTATAACTGGCTATACGGAGTGGAAGGTGGAGAACGATTAGACTGGCCTGCGCGCTTACGTATTGGACTCGGAGCAGCTCGGGCTCTCGCTTATCTACACCACAGCTGCAACCCACGGATTCTTCACAGAAATATAAGTCCTCACACTATACTCTTGGACGACGATCTGGAGCCGAGGATCACAGACTTCGGACTCATCCGGCTTATGAGTCCGAAGAACGACGGTGTTAATCAAGAAGTTGTGGCTGATTTCGGGATCCTGGACACATAGCACCAGAGTATGCCAGGATACCTATAACAACTTCGAAAGGGGACGTATACAGCTTCGGTGTGGTGCTTCTTGAGCTTTTGACAAGCCAGAAGCCGCTCGATATCTCTGTGGGAGAGTTCAAGGGGAGCCTTGTGGAGTGGGTTGGGACGTTATACAGTTCAGGGAGAAGCTCTGAGGCCGTGGATAAGTCGCTTATGGGGAGAGGTGTAGACGAGGAGGTGTTGTACGTGCTTAAGGTGGCGTGTAGCTGTGTGCTGTTTCTACCCAAGGACAGGCCGTCTATGTATGAAGTGTTTCAGGAGCTGAAGAAAATCGGGGAGAAGTATGATTTTACTGATCAAGACGACGAGATTCTTATTGCAGGAGAGGATGAGGCTGCTGCTGCTGCTGCGATTAAACGGGTTAATGCTAACAGTGTGGAAGGTGGTTAACCTTGTTCAGGTATCGTTTCCTTCGTCAACTTATATGGTAGTTTTACACACAAGATTTGAATAACTGTGTATGTTATGTTTGTTCAGAAGGTGTAGTTTGACTCATTGAGAATGTATTACACACGTATACTTGTTGTGATCTTTATCAACTTATTGTGTTGACATTATTAAACTACTGCAGTACCAAATTAATAAGTATAATCTTTACTACTTAATTATACGTACGTAGTTTTATAAAATGAGCATGCTAACATGCTGAATTCCATACCATATTGTAGAATTACAGTTTAAAATATGCTAAAATATGTCAAGTTAAATTTAAATAATAATAAATAATCTAGAAATAAACTAGTTAGCATTTTTATTTGTGTAACTAAAATGTTAACTTTTACTGCATAAATTCTTTAACTATTTAGTATTAAAGTTTAATTACATTTTGTATTTATGATGATTAAAATTATAATTTTAATTACTAAAACTTTTCAATGTTTTATTTTCATGTGTTTTAATTTGGTATTAATGTGAGTTATCGTTTAATAAGCTTAGTCCTGATAATACGTTCGACCTGTATGTGAATTTACATTAGAAGTGAATATTAAAATGGGGTGACTCAAAACTATGTGAATTTACATTAGAAGTGAAGATTAAAATGGGGTGACTAAAAAATATGTGAATTTACATTAGAAGTGAAGATTAAAATGGGAGTGACTATTTTGAGTGCTTGTACATACTTGATTGCACAATGGTATCTAAGGTATAGAGAATATTTCACTTACTAAACTTTGGTGTTGAAGTTTTCCTCATGATAGCTGGAGCCCAGTTTGCGAGTTTTGTCGGGTAAAGCGAATGATTAAAGGCATGAGGGGTTAAAGAGGATCATGGGATTAATCTAAAGATTTGCATCTTGCTGAAGACTGCAAGCCAGGGATTGTTAGGGGTATGTTTAAGATATCTTTTTTCGTAGACAATGCCAAGGAACTCTTTAGGATATGTTTAAGATATCTTTTCTTTATACAATCAAAAGTGATTATGAATAACATCAAAAATATGTTTAAGTGGAACATTAACGATCGTTGATTAAGCTTATGTACCTTAATGTTATTAGTGTTGCTTTCCAAATGATGCATGTGAAAGCATTTAATAATCGTGTAAATCAAAATTTTACAAATCCATGTATATTAAATTCGTACATATGTACAAAGAATACACGAGTTCATTTCTTCTTCTTTCTTTATCTTTATTGTTTTGATGCATGTTGTAACTAAATTGGGCATGATACATGAAAATAAGAATATAAAATAAATTATTAATTAATATTTAAGTTTTAATTATTAATTAATTATTTAATAGATATATATTTAAAGTCTTAATTATTAATTAATTATTAAATTAATTCCTAATTAATCTTACTTAGTGTTAATAAAATTAATTTTATTATTACTAAAAAATATATCTTTATTCTTTTTACACTAATATGCGACAAAGAAATGAATAAAATATAATCTTCATGTCAATATACATTTAATAAACATTACAACCTGAAATACATAAAGAGAATATTTATATCATAAAATAACTATTATATTCTAGCAAATATTCATAAAGCAAAGAATATTCTTAAAATATATTAGAATATTTATATTATTATTGAGTGTAAAATATTTTATAATAATTAAAAATATTATCAAACATAATTACAAATGAAATCATTTTATTAACTTGTTAATTTATTTGTAATTACTTTCTCCTTAACCATACAGAAAAATCTTCTGATTTTATTTAAGTCATCACTTTCAAATCATTTTGATTAATATCTTTATGTTGTTGTCACTACCTAACACTCTTACAAATGTAGTTAGAAATTGTTATCCTTGTTAATATATAATTTGTGATAAGGTTTGAAATGTATAAAGACTTATCTAAAAAATGAAGTTCCTTAATAATAACATTGTAAAGTGCCTGATTCTTCTTCTTTAATTTATAAACTCAAAATTACGAAAAAAAAAAACGTTAAGATATACTTTATATGGTGGATATTATTTATAAAAGTTTTTAAGATTCTTTTTTATGAGACACGTGTCCAAGTAGTTTACTAGCTCATCCATGGTATTTATATCAGAATATGGTCGAAAATGATTAGATGGATAAAAGCAATATTTTGGTTGAGCATAATCTTTTAAGAAGAGTCAGTTACCACTAAGATATGTGCGTTTTTCATTATTTTTAATTGATTGATATCCCAATGAAGCCTAATTATTCTCTCATTCTTAAAGAAGTTAACTTATTTTCCTTTTTTACATTGTAATACTCAAGAGGTTTATAAACATTCGCCGGTCAAAAATCCAATCTTTATGAATCATCTTTTCTGCAACATTATAATGCTTGTTAAACAAATTCAACAGTGGTGTCAAATTGTGAAATTATATACATAATTAAATCCCCACAAGTGCACATTTTTTTGAGCTTTCAAAAGAGACGGTCCAACCCTGGACGAAAAATAATATCATGTTGAAATTTATGAAATTACTTGTTTGATTTCTCTTTTCCTATCTTCAAGCCTTTGTTAATGAAGCAAACACCATTGACATTCAATAACATAATATGACTATGAGTAACAAGGGGCAATATTGCCTCTTGAATGATTTGCAATTCACTTGTTTGGTCCTTTTCACATCTATCTTTTGATGATATATTAATGCCGATCTCTTTATCATTTACTTGTATATCATTTTTATATGATTAAAATATTACAAGTGCTAGAGAAAATAATTCAGGAACTAAAAGTAATAGAAATGGTGATGCAAAAACTGAAAAGCTAATATGGTAGTTCAAAAACCTCAATAATAAACTCCTTTTGAAATTTGCCAAGACAAGTGGTTCCCAAACTAACGATGTTTTAAGCTGCATTGTTATACATTTTCTACATGAACTCTAATATTCTGACATGTGGCACAAGAAATTTTTATCATACCTTTTACTTCATACCACTGTTGAAAATCCTTGTTCTCGACTGTTTTATTATATATGTAAAATGATAGCCTTGTAATTATCAAGGTATATTATTTATCTTATTTGTTTGAACTAAAAGCTTCTTTAATATAATTTATTTTCTGTAAATATACATGAAATATACAAAAATGCTTTATATTACACTCATTTATAATATTTATCACTTTATCAACTCATTAATAATTCATTTTTTGTTGTTACATTTTGAGCCAAACAAAAAAGGTTTTAGCCGCTTGAGAAATCGTTTAACATTTTTTGTCTCTTTTATTGATATTTCATGTTCAGTGGAGTAATTAAATGTTTGAGATAACTTTCGGTGTGATATCTAATTCAAAATCATCCTCAGACTTTGATATTAAACATAATTCCTCTCAGAGATGTCGTACTTTTTGGGAGGGAACTTTCTTAAATACTCATGTATGGGTTTATTAGGGTAGTCAGTTAAAAACCTCTTTATCCACCTCAATCACGATCTTATCTTTTTCAACAGAAAAAAAACATGTATCTAAAAGGTAACACTCCTTCAAAACAGATCCTTTAGTGAAGTAGTAAAAAACCCATGCATCACTATGAAGACTCTTGATTAAGTTGATGATGTTGTGTGCAGTCTGACTTGTAATGTTTATCAAATATATTCCTCTCAGCTATATGGAGGTTCATACTAGTTGGAGCAAAAGTAAACAACTAAGTGAATAATCGTATCAATACATCTGAAATCAACATCGTTTATGTAAAAACTAGTCCAGCAATGTATGTTCTTCTTGGCGAAGATAAAAGTAAAGGTATTAGTAACATGATTAAAAATCAAGAAATAAATACATGAAGACAAAAGTATGAGGTAAGTGTGCAAAAATTAAATAATAAATACTGTTTTTTTCTGTACATGCTTGCACACCACCAAATCTTTTAGTGCCTTTTTGAAGAAGTATTTTTGACACTATCACAAATATTTAAAACGGTTTCTACATGCAATAATGTTACTTAACAAAGTCTCCAAATCCCATAATAAATATATATAGGGCTTGTTATGATTCATAACATTCTCCTTTATTAAGCTTAACTTGGTTTTCGCTATTAAAAAACTGCCATAAGAGAAATCATCATCATAATGTTCTTCTTTATAACATTGACATGCAATAGATTCTTGCTCAGATATTTCAATTAATTTATCCGTTTAATAGACATCATCATTTGTCACCTATAAATATTTATCACCTATAAAATTTATTAAATCTCCTTGTATGTTTTAAAAGTCAAAATCCAACCCAATTTATTATAATGTATTCCCAACCACTCTTTAAAGTATCTAATTATCTTATTAATAATTTCATAATCCGACTCTTCACACGGAGAAACTAATGCAAAAACTGCATAGTTCTCTCAGTCATTAATCTCAATCTCATAAACCTGCTTAAACACACCTCCTAGATCATTAACCATCCCTTATACATGAGAACATCTCGTGGCATCACATTCATCATAAACACCCCATCCCTTCGAAGCGCCATTTTCACATTAAGAAAGAACCTCCGATCCAAGAAGGCCGGAGTCGGACAGCTTAGTCCGTCTCCGGCACTCACGTCTACGACTATGACGTATTTTCGACTCCTGTCTCCTGTCCTGTCTACATTTACTGTTTCCTGTCTCCCAGACACCTGTTTTACTTGGGAAACAATCCTGTCTACTGTTAGCAGACGTCTTCCACATGTACACGTAATTTCTTAACCAGTCCGAAATGCTGCTTTGCCGTCGACGTGGAATGACTCCATTGTATTCAAGAACATGGGCAGTGCTCCGCCTCCAACTCCAATACAGAGGACTCGGACAAGCTCTCCAGACTCTACACATGTCTGTACTGTCCGGCTTATCAAACAGAGCCCGGCAACTAAAGGAGCTAAGTAAACATGTACGAGCTCCGCATGGTTAACTACGAATGAAGGACTGAGTGGAACTTCTGTTTGTATAAGGTTTGGCATGCTCTTGAACCGGAGCCTAATTAAGCAGTAATTAGTGAACTGATTTAACTAAACTATCAAAGTACCTTCTACGGAGATGGTTTGTGTACAGGAGTCTCACGTCTTCCACTAGCATTTCGCCTATCCTGTGGGAATCACTACTTTTCTCCACACAATGTTGTCTTCGTAACACATAAATGGTACAGTAGTCCCAGTGAGTGCTAGTAGAAGAGGCTCCAGGTGCTGCTTGAGTGCTTCTTCACTCTTGTTGTCCTTTACCAGGTGCCATTCTTCACCTGGGTGCGTGTGTGTGTGAGAGAGAGAGAGAGAGAGAAGCATGCATATGTAAGTGCTTTTTCACTCTTATTGTCCTTCCCAGGTGCCATTCTTCACCTCTGTGTGTGTGTGTGTGTGTGTGTGTGTGTGAGAGAGAGAGGAGAGAGAGAGAGAGAGAGAGACAGGCGTGTATATGTGTAGTTACCTTTTCTGTTTGCGTGCTCCCCTTGAGAGTTTCCAGCTCTGATAAGAAGGACAAGCTTGAAGAAGTAAGAAGTTGCAATTGGCCGGGCTCAGTGGAGAATATCCAGTCGTTTTCCCGGCCTATAGGCACCACCATATATACTCCTGAAGTTAATATAAACACCTCAACTCTGATATTTAGTTCTTCAATTTCCATTGCAAACTTGCTGTATCCATCTGTATGCAAGCATCTCAATACACCCACACATACTCTGTGTGTGTGTGTGTGTGTGTGTGATACACAGATGTCAGTCATGTGCTTGTTTTTAATACGTATGTACCTATATGTGTTTGTACCATATAAGGGCACATATGAGAATGTAGGTGTGTGTGTGTGGAGAGAGAGATGTTTATACCTAATACAATAGATGTATATACACTAAACAATTAAACATACAACAACACACGTACGAGAATGTAGGATGTGCTTTTTTGTAATACGTAGCTATATATGTGTATGTACCACAAAAGGGCGCAACACATATGGCGCGTGTGTAGAGAGTACATAGATAGATAGATAGATACATACATACATACATACTACTCAATAAACATACAACAATGCACATACACCAGAAACATGTCTATCATATATCTACATGTACAATGTATAGCTGAATTTACCAGCCATGAAGAACCCTAATTTTAAACAGGGGAGAATACTACATTACTTTTAACCCTATGTTTTCTTTAGTGATTTGACCGCTGACTGTTGTTGACTGGCCTTGGTCCTTGGCTATGGCTGGTGTTAGCTATGGCGGACAATGCCGTAAGGCGCTAAGCACGCTCCGGCGCCTGTGTTCATCTCAATATGGTAAAAATGCATGTGAATTTGCTAGATCATGTTCAAAAATTCGACATTTCTATGAAATGTTCTATATTCTGATGTAAATTGTAGTTCGATTGTCTTCATTTTGATGTGTATTTATGCTATGAAGCTGTATGAAATAAGTATACATATAATATGGAGATAATATACATTATGCTTCATTTTACTGGTGGTTATGTTAATACTATATGTACAATACAGATATGTCCATCTATCTATGCTTTTACGTGGAGTGGATTTGACTTATGTTGGTCGTATTTTATGTGTCTGTACTCATTTATATGTATGACATACAGCATTAAATATGATTGTATGCGTGTGTGACTCATATTTTAGCAAACAGCTGTAATGAAGTATTCCTGCATTTCTATGTTTGTATATGACATTGCTTATGAAGTTATACTACAACATGTTCATGTATATGGTCTGTATTGTATTTATACATATGAAATAAGTATACTGTGTTTGCCTTATTGTGGTTATGTATGTGTGTAGTCATTTACATGAATGTCACACACAGCATGGAATATGATACACTTGAAGCATGTATGTGCGGGTACACAACTCATATTATAGCTTTGAGGTATCCGTACATTTATGAATTATATATACAGATACGTCGATCTATCTATGTGTCCATCTATCTATGTTTATATATAAAGTTGGACTTCGTCTTATAGTGGTGTTATATTGTGTTGTCTTATTATACTTGTGTGTGCATACTTGTTTCTATGTATGATACAAAGCATTTATATTTAGCATGTGTTGTATGTGTGTGTATTTTCAATATTCTTACATCGATGCATACATTTCTCTGACAACATTCAAATGTGTCATGGTTATGTGTTATGTATATGAACTGGTTTGATATCGGCGGCATACAAGCTCATATGTATGTTTGCATAAATACATATGGAAACACACCCACATACATACTCATACATGTGTTGTTTTCCAGGTAAAGATGGATTTCGTGCTCATTTTGAGCATTTTACTGCTAGTGATAACAGGATCCATTAGTCAGACGGATATGGAATGCCTAAAGGATTTCCGTCAGTCAGTAACAGACACACAGGGTGTTCTAAAATCATGGGATAACGGCTCATGCAGCTCATACGGAGTTCAATGTTTACATCAGTCGGAGCTCAAAGTGTATACACTTTCACTGCCCGGAGTTGGTTTAAGTGGTAGTTTCCCTAAAGGACTTGAGAAGTGCCAAAGTTTAACAGGTTTGGACCTCTCCAACAATAAGTTTACTGGTCCCATTCCTCCGAATATCTCCAAAATGCTGCCTTATCTTGTTACCTTGGACCTTTCCTCCAACAGCTTCACAGGTGCTTATTATGTCTGCGTGTATATACTATTTTGTCTTGTAAACATCCGGACGCACACACAACCGCATTGATTTCATAATAAGTCTCTCTCTCTCTCTCTCTCTCTCTATATATATATATATATATATATATAGACACACACACACACGTTTATTGCAGGGACGATTCCCGAGGATCTGAGTCAGTGCCAGTATATAAACAAACTTGATCTTCACCATAACCAGTTGACCGGGTCTGTTCCTGGTGAACTTGGCCTTTTTCCACGTCTTAAAACGCTCAATCTTGCCGAAAACTGGCTTCTGGTGTAATCCCGTCTACTCTTGCTAACCAACCAAGCTCTGCTTTCGACGACACAGACCTATGTGGAGCTCCGCTCAAGAGTTCCGGAGGTTTGTATCTAAGTAATACGTGTGTGGTTGCGGGAGGCGTTCTTTTAGGAGCAATAGCAGCAGTTTTCTTAATCCTGAAGAAACGTCCAACCACGAAGATGAAAGACAACGCAACATGGGTCTCGAACATCAAGTCCCCGCAAAGCATAACTGTCTCCATGTTCGAGCAGTTCCTGGTAAAGATCCGCTTCTCGGACCTCATGGCAGCCACGGACAACTTCTCCAAGCAAAACATGATCTCCTCGGCCCGTCCGGTGTCTCATATAAGGCTACACTCCGTGACGGATCCGTACTCGCCGTGAAACGACTCACGGCCTCAACCCGGTCCGAGCAGCAGTTCCGTACTGAAGTGGAGACTCTCGGACACGTACGCCACCAAAACTTGGTCCCTCTCCTCGGTTACTGCATTGCTGGTTCCGAGAGGCTACTCATTTACAAGCACATGACAAACGGCCCTCTTTATAACTGGCTATACGGAGTGGAAGGTGGAGAACGATTAGACTGGCCTGCGCGCTTACGTATTGGACTCGGAGCAGCTCGGGCTCTCGCTTATCTACACCACAGCTGCAACCCACGGATTCTTCACAGAAATATAAGTTCTCACACTATACTCTTGGACGACGATCTGGAGCCGAGGATCACAGACTTCGGGCTCATCCGGCTTATGAGTCCGAAGAACGACGGTGTTAATCAAGAAGTTGTGGCTGATTCGGGGATCCTGGACACATAGCACCAGAGTATGCCAGGATACCTATAACAACTTCGAAAGGGCGTATACAGCTTCGGTGTGGTGCTTCTTGAGCTTTTGACAAGCCAGAAGCCGCTCGATATCTTTGTGGGAGTTCAAGGGAGCCTTGTGGAGTGGGTTGGGACGTTATACAGTTCAGGGAGAAGCTCTGAGGCCGTGGATAAGTCGCTTATGGGGAGAGGTGTAGACGAGGAGGTGTTGTACGTGCTTAAGGTGGCGTGTAGCTGTGTGCTGTTTCTACCCAAGGACAGGCCGTCTATGTATGAAGTGTTTCAGGAGCTGAAGAAAATCGGGGAGAAGTATGATTTTACTGATCAAGACGACGAGATTCTTATTGCAGGAGAGGATGAGGCTGCTGCTGCTGCTGCGATTAAACGGGTTAATGCTAACAGTGTGGAAGGTGGTTAACCTTGTTCAGGTATCGTTTCCTTCGTCAACTTAATGGTAGTTTTACACACAAGATTTGAATAACTGTGTATGGTTATGTTTTGTTCAGAAGGTGTAGTTTGACTCATGAGAATGTATTACACACTGTATACTTGTTGTGATCTTTATCAACTTATTGTGTTCACAGTATTAAAGTATCAAATTAATAAGTATAATCTTTACTACTTAATTATAATGAACGTAGCCTGGAATAGCATGCCAATTATTGTAGAATTACAGATTAAAATATGCTAATAATAAATAATCTAGAAATAAACTAGCATTTTTATTTGTTTAATTAAACTGTTAAGTAGCATAAATCCTGCAAAATCAATAGTATTTATGATGATTAAAATGATAATTTTTAATACTAAACTTTCAATGTTTTATTTTCATGTGTTAATTTGGTATTAATGTGAGTTATCTATATGTGAATACATTAGAATACATTAGAGTGAAGATTAAAATGGGGTGACTCAAAAATATGGTGAATAAGTGAAGATTGAAATGGGGGTGACTATTTTGAGTGCTTGACCGTACGTGTACTGCCCAACGTGATTGCGCGCAATGGTATTAAGAGAAATTCCACTTATTAAACCTTGGTGTTGAGGATCATCGGATAAATAATCTTAATTTAAAGATTTACATCTTGTTGATGACTGCAAATGTCCTTTGGTGATGCACATGGATGTTATTCATATTCCAATATGACGTTTTGAATAATCGTGTAAATAAAAATATGAAAATTATTTTATAAATGGATGTCTACACATGCAATGGATACATTAGATTTATACATTTGTACAAAAATACACAGTGAATAATGGATATCATTTATTCTTTTATAAAACATTAGTCTTTGTTTTTTTAATTTTGGTTATCTAAACAACATAAGTTAAGTAATCATGTTCTTTTTAAAAGTTTCTTTACTATATGTATGTTTTTTTTCTTGTTTAGGATTTATAATCATTGGTTGGATATGGTATTTATGATAAAGTATTTATAAGATCTTTGAATCAAAGGTTATCTAAATTAATGAATTTAAAATAGAGGAGTTCAAGATTGAATCCTTATATGGACCCACGTGAATTAAAATTTAAGGTGATAATCGAATTAGACATGTAAGTTTAACATTCATTAAATAAAGTTTTTAAAAGATTCCTTAATGTGGAGGGTTTTATTTTAGAAATTTTTTAACATCGAGGTATTTTTAAAATAACATTTCTAATGGATTTAAAAAAAAAAATTAAGATATAATTATTGGATGAACCTAGAATTTAAAATGGTAATTAGGACACATCGATGTAAAATTTATGGTAAAAAACTTCGATATAGAAGATTATTTTAAAAAAACCTCATGAGCTAAAAATAATGTTCCTTATAATGTGAGGCTAAGATTTTCTTCATTTATAATAAAAAATTTTAACCATTGTATTAACAAATATTAAAATCATTAGCTTAAGATTTAAAATTTAAGGACATGTGAGTTTAGTATTTATCATGGTTATTGAATAAGGTGTTTATAAGATTAAGGATCTTTATATGAAGTTTTTTTTAGAATATAACTTTTTCAATAGATTTAAAAAAACTTAGTGAAGTTTTTCTAAAATATAACTTTTTCACCAGATTTTAAATAAAAAATTAAATGTTGAATGGGACATGTGAATTTAGGATTTAACGTGGTCATTGTCAAATGGGGCATTGGATTTATAATTTATTATGACCATTAGATAGGGGATGTTTACAAGATTCTTGGCCCTTAATTTATTTTAAAAAAAAACCTCGGCACCAAGGTTTTTCTAAAAATACATTTTAAATGGATTTTAAAAAAGGAGTTTTTTGAATTTAAATTGTTGAATGAACATTAATATGAAACTTGATTTGTTAAAAATTTTATGACCTTAGTGCCAAGGGTTTTTCACTATGTCATAATAATTTTAGAAAATCCTCAGTGTCGAAGAGGATTTTCAAGGTATAAAAAGTATGCTAGCAATGATATGAGCCCCATTTATTTTAGTTATGCATTATAAAAATGTTCCTCTAGCTCCTCTATTGTGATATTCATTAGTAAATGTAGATTAGTTTAACAAGCCTATTTCTTTTGTAAATAATATGATCCATGCATATCAATTTGAAAAACATGTAGAAAAAGTTTGTAGGATTGTTTGACTCTTGTTTTGTGATATTATAGAAGATTGAATTTTTAGAAGAAAGTGGGGTTCTCCCTTTGTGTAGTGTTTAGATCTTTTATTAACACCCATCAAGAAGATCACCACCACATGCATCATATCGACTATGCACATCTCAACAACGAGGAAGGTAAATAAATAAAAAACAAGTGGAAAGTATCAGACAAGACGAACAAAAAATGTTGCATCTAGCAATATAATGAAATACGAACTTATTGAACACGAAGTAAAGGGACTTCTAAAGCATACACCTTTTCATTTGTCTTACAATGAAGTATTACGTGGAACATATAATGTCAGTCTCCCAATACCCTATGTTTTTACAACAAAGTAAAAGAACATACCCAACCACATTTACATGCCTAGACGTATATATATTACATTACATACTTATCTGCATAATGTCCTATGGATATTGATTCAAACATATTCATTCACATTCTAGCACTTTCACAATAAGAAGTTACACTTTTTCTAAAGTAATTATAGGTGAATAATTTTGTTCATTATCTTTGAATTTTCTTTAATAAATAG
Source organism: Selaginella tamariscina (assembly GCA_003024785.1). Lineage (NCBI taxonomy): Eukaryota > Viridiplantae > Streptophyta > Lycopodiopsida > Selaginellales > Selaginellaceae > Selaginella > Selaginella tamariscina. The sequence continues at coordinate 149,564 of PUQB01000175.1, read as the reverse complement.
TTAACAAGTATTACATTGACAAAAAACACAAAAATTATTCAATTATGTCCTTCTTGTATCTGTGACTAGAATTGAAAAAGAATAATATACTTATGTTTCCTTACTTCAAGAAATTCTTGATTTGTAAGAAGAATATTCCTCAAATATTCTCTAGTTAAAATCCAAATTTTAAAATTTGAGTTTTATAAATGAATAGTAAAATCCTTCAAATACATCTCATTTGAATTTAAAAACAAGAAAGTGCAACATATATATATATTTTGTAAATCAATTATTATCTAATGTAATATTGTAAGAGCAGTTTATATACAGGAGGCGAGTGGTCCAGATTAAAACCAATTCAACGGTTATCAAAATCCACAACGCTAATAATAGTATGTGTGTATGCAACCATACATGTGGACCTTACAGTATGTGTGCATGTAGCCGTACACGTGGACCTTACATCATCCCCTCTCGGAAAGGATGGAAGGTGGTTAGGTGGTAGATGGCTTGGATTTGGAGGAACATTAGGAAGAGGCACTAGCGGCACAATTTGTTCCTAACCCCGTTGCACAAAATGCTTCAATTACTGTATATGCACAATCTCTGGAGGATTGGGTTGAATGTTGTGCCGAACCTCATATACTTTCAGTCCTACCTGTCGTAGCACTTGATATGGTTCCCTTCCACTGAGCAATAAGACTCTTGGTGTCAGAGTTTTAACCCAAAGGGCCAACAGTGGCAACACATGGCTGCCAGGTGGCCATTCGGCGTCATCACCCTGTGTGAGCAACACTAAGTTTCTCAGAACAACCCCAACGACCCCTAAGGTTAGACTCTAATGCCCAAGTGGACAGGAGACTTAGGGTTTAGCCTAAGTCTTCCTAGAATGTCTGCCCCCAGAACCCTTGAGGGATAACCCTAGTTGACTTAGGGTTTAACCTAAGTCTCCTTAGAGTGTCTACCCCAAAACCCTTGAGGGATAACCCTAGTTGACTTAGGGTCTTGCCCTAGAACTAGAAACCTAGACAGGCTCATGCCCTACCCCCATCAAGGAGACGTGTGTTCCACACATACCCCTGGACAGAGCTAAGGCATCGTCACTTACCCCTTGAGGAATCACCCTCATCTGGGAGTACAACCCCTTTAGGCGTCAAGGGGTACCTGAACCACGACTAACCCCTAAGGGTTTGAGTGGCCAAGTTATACCCTAGACTAGGGCTAGTACTTAGTGAGGACACGAGTGTGCGCCGTAGGCGGACACGAGTGTTCTGCTAAGCAAACTCCCTAAGGCTAGGTTTGGGATACCCTAAGCACATGACCTTGCGAGTGCCTTACAAAAGGGCTTCTGCTAATGAGCTTAGGTTGTTCAACCCCTGGATTCCAAGGAGAACACTCCCTAGCCAAGTGTGCCAAAGCACACCTAGTTACGAAACCTAACCTCCCTTGAGCGATGCCCAAGGCTTAGCACCCTAGTGCAAGCACAAGCATGCCTGTTTGCTAGAGTATCCAACCCTTAGCAATAAGCCCATGACAATAACCCCAAAGGGCTTGCCTCGGGCGTTTGACCATGTGACGTTTAGCCCAGTGTCACATCTCCATATGAAACTGCCTTTCCATGATGTGGGCTATCATGCCATAGCCCTTAAGATTCAAGAGTTGCACCAGTGCCACAAACGTGGCTCCTAAATGCCAACTCTAGAACCCCTCAATTATCCCTCAAGACTCGGTAAGGAAACCCTGTCAATTAAGAACCCATGCCCACAGTTGAACAAGGACAACGAACGTGCCTAGTTAGCTGTGAGTGTTGCTCCTAGCTTGACGTGGAGGAGGAAGGCTGGAGACAAGCCTCAACCTCTGCTTCTTGGAACGTGCATCCCAACAAGTCCCCCAGGCATGGATTCGCCAACGTTAAGGGTAAGCTACCCTGAAGTGGGACGTACCCCTGGCATCTGGAAGTTAAGGCGGCAACAACAGAGGTTGTACCTTAACGACACAAGCTGAAGCTTGCAACCGGCAGAAGAGCAACGAACTCATTCATGAACCCAGGAGCTCTCCTACGTATACTCTACCTTATTATGTGACGGAGCCCCCCCCCCCCCCCCTCTTTTCTTGTTTGTGTTAGTGGGCTGGCACTGAATTCTAGCCCCTTAGATAAATTAGCAATATGAGCCTATAACTCACCCTTACCCTACCCCTAAACCTACCCAAGGGGGTGGGGGTTTTAGGGCGTGGGTTAGGGCAACCCTAGGGTTAGGTCAACCCTAGGGGTGTTCCCAACCCTACTTAACACGCCGAACTCATATGCAAAGACCAATCAGCCTATTCGGGACGTCAAATTTGGGGGTGGGTTTCTAGAAGGTAAGTTCTAGCTTCGCTTAGAGTTTCCCTGCAAATACCTAATGACACCCCCGGACCATCCACCAGATACCCAAGTGCACTAAGCGGGCCTGTTTCCTACTACATCTAGGGTCCATCAACATAGTACAATAGGTAACAACAGTCAACGTCCAAAGTAAAGGGTTGAGTCATAGTAAAACTATGACACACTCCCCTCCTTTGAAAATGTCAACGTCCTCGTTGACGTCACAACTCCAAGACTAGATAATGTTAGAAAAAACTAACCAAAACTAACATAATCACTCTATGCGGAGTTAGTCAAAATTCACATAATTTCATTACCCCCCTTGCATTACGCGAAGCCAAGTACTTCAGAACCGTCGTTCACTGAGTCGTAAACCCAGCTGCCTGAGGCACCACCTGCGACATGAAGTCACTTGAAGACCTTTTGCACGTCTGCAAAGTCTGTCACCCGACGCACACAACACTGGTTAATTTCTTACTTAACTAGAATTTATATAGGAGGCCTCTAGTTAGTGTTGTTGCCAGCCCCTTGGTTAATAAGAAATAAAGACTTACTTTATTCCTTAATATTAAACACTATTGATGACCTCTGTCATATAGCGCATAACAAGCATTTCTCAAATGCTTGACCAAACATCTTTGATTTTTCCAATGGTCCCGCATTTCCACATGTTACGGTATTATAGCCTCATATTTTGCATCCCTCGGTGTTTCTCATTACTCCTTTACATAAGGGTCTGCTACTATACCTATCCCTTGTTAGTATATAGCTACGCTGTTCATAGTTTTTACTATGGACTGACCCTTTACTTTGGGGTTTGACTGTTGTTACCTACTGGATTATGTGACGAACCCTAGATGTAGAAGAAACAGGGCATAGTGCCTTAGGTATTTAGTGATGGTTGGCCGGGTGTCATTAGGTATTTGCAAGAAACTCTAGGCGAAGCTAGCACTTCCATTTAAGAACCCTCCCCCATTTTGACGTTCCAGGTTAGGGTTCTTTGCAAATTATAGCTTCAAAATAAGGGTTAGGGACACCCCTAGGGTTGACCTAACCCTAGGGTTGCCCTAACCCCACGTCCTAAACCCCCCCCCTAGGGGTTAGGTTTAGGATTAGGTTAGGACAACCATTTTCTCTAAGGGCTGGCATTTCCGTGCCAGCCCACTTACTCATTTAGGTAAACAGGGGGGGGGGGGTCCGTCACATAAATAAGGTAGAGTATATGTAGTGAGGCTTCCTGGGTTCAAAAGAGAGCTCGTTAACCTCCTACCGGTGCAAGCTAAGCTTGTGTCGTCAAGGTGCAACCCTCTGTTGTGCCGCCCAAACTTCCACACGACAGGGGTACAACCCACCCTAGGGTTAGACTATCCTTATCGTTGGCAGGATCTTGCCTTTGAGACAAGGGCACGTCACTTCCAAGGAGTTAGCAGATTCCTTGGTCCGAAAACCTGCTCGCAAGCTCAAAGGTATTGCCCGAGTTCACGTTCCGCAAACTAGTGGTTGAGGCCTTGCTCCGGCCGCCTCAACCACGCCAAGCTAGGAACGACACCTAAACTCGGCTAGTCCGTGTATCCTGATTCACAAGGTGAGTCTCGTTCGTGGACTTGTCAGTTAGGGTTTGAGTTCCTAAGGCTTGGGTTCCTAATACGGGTTACTTTACCAGATTCCGTGGGGTTTCCAGAGAGGGGATTCCAGGGTTGGCACCTGGCAAGCCGCCTTTGTGGCACCAGGTAAAAACTCTGACAATTGGTATCGGAGCAAGTTCTCTGCGGTCAGTAGGACTACCTTAAGTCATAGAGTGTTTCAATGTTTAGATAACTCTAAATTCTTGATCTATACTCTATTGCTTTTAATTGACATGTCTGTATTCTGCGCAGAGAGTTTGATCCTGTGAGTTGTCAAACTTCGGAGAACACTTGCTCAGTGAGTCGGCGTGAGATTCTAGGTATGTCCGAAAGTCTTATGCTAGTTTAAGCTGATGTGTGTGGGTGTACAACCTGTGCAGGGTGTTTCCAATTTCATTGGGAATATTCCAGCATATTCTCCGAGTGTTGAAACTAGGGTTCAATACGATGAGCAAAAGAAAGCAACCAGAGCCTGAGGCAGAGAGGGCTGTCGCAGAGGCTCAAAATGAGGAGATGGATGAGGCTGATCCAGGTCGACCCCCTAGGTTAGGCAACGACCTGGTTGGCGAGAAATAATGATGGATGCCCTAAACGAACTTCGAGGGGATGTTTTGGGGTTGAACGATGAATCGAAATGTTGCCGTTCGGATTCCAACGAATACTACAGTGCCAGATGTTCCGCAACCAGACACACGGAAAAAGAAGAAGAAGCATGACTCAGAGTCAGGTTCCTCTGAATCAGATTCTTCGACGGAAGTAGTTGAGGTCCCAGTAAATTCAAACCGGTAAAGCCTTCGAATTTCATGGGTTCAAAGGATTACAAGGTTTTGGATGACTGGTTGTATGATATGGAAAGCTATTTCGAGGCTGCTTCCGTGAGACAGAAAAGGTTGCATGTGCCAAGCAGTTTCTTAAAGAAGAAGCTAAGACTTGGTGGCGAATTGTTGAAGGTGAACGTGGATACCGAAACAGCTGGAAGCACATGAAAAAGGAGATCAAAAAGCAGTATATGCCGGATGATCTCGGTTTGCGATTGTGCTGACCTGGCACTTTGTCAACAGGGAGTTCGGGGAAGTCCAATGGACCACGTTTATCGATTCGAAAGTGTACGGCGATTGGTGCCAAATATGAGCGATGATGAAGCTCGAAGTTGCTTCATGGCTAGCTTGAATGAGAAAACGAAGAGAGAATCTTAAGGTACAAGCCAACAAGCTATCGGGAATGTCAAGAGGCAGCTCAAAAAGGTTGCTTATGGCATGTCGTTAGAAGACTTGTACAAAGGGGAGGAAGCAAAACCTAAACCAAGGAGTTTCCTCCAAAGTCTGGGTTCAGAAGGTTTGATAGGCGACCAGATCAATCGCCATCAATTCGAAGTGCAAGTCCCTTTGTGGCAGTTCCAAGTTTTCGGACACATCAAGACCCACCGGATTTCGGAAACCATTGGCGTTACCACCTCCTCAGCAGGCCAAAGGATCGGCTCCAAAGTCTGCTCCCCCGCGTTCCGCAGGCGGGGTGTGAAATGTTATAATTGTAACAAGCCTGGTCATTTTGCTAAAGAGTGTGGCACCCTCACAACAATCAGGACATTTCAAGGCGATGGTAGAAGAGGAAGTTGCTGAACCAGAAACGCTTGAAGATCCGGAAGATGAGTCAGAAGAGGTAATGTTGTGCCAGACACAACCTGCCTTATTCGCTATTCAAGACAAAACTGACCCTTTGCTATATTTGACAGGAAGGATACGAGGGGACCGAGTCCGAATGATGATCGATACTGGAGCAACATACAACTTCATATCGACTAGTCTAGCTCGTCGATGAATTTGGATGTAATAAAGATGTGTGAAATAAAGATCAATTTTGGCAAAGGTTCTCAAAATACTAATAATATAGCAAGGGCAGTTCCTGTCCAAATCAAAGATTGGAAGGCTAAGCTAGACTTAGTTGTCTTGAATATGACGGGGTTTGACTTTGTTTTGGGTATGGAATGGTTCCATAAACATGTAATCGAAATGAGGGGTTCTGGAGATAATCGAATCACGCTTGCAGCAGATAAAGAGGACATTAGAAAACCACGCTCAAAATGGAAACGCTAACTGATAAGGATTGGAATCCTATGTTCCTTACCTTAACTCAGTTGCGTAAGGCAGTTAGACATCGGGAACGTGTGTTTCTTGCAATGGTTTTGGATACTGGTGAAGTCAAAATAGGAGATGGTCAAGAATCTGTTCCTGAACCTATTTTGGAAGTCTTGAACATGTTTAAGGATGTGTTGCCAGAAGACTTGCCGCCCGAGTTACCTCCACGTCGAGTTGTGGACCACAGATAGAGATTTTGCCAGGTTCGTCTCCACCGGCAAGAGCCCCATATCGGTTGAATCCTCAAGAGTTAGTAGAATTGAAGAGACAGCTGACAGAATTGATTGGTCGAGGACACATTCGACCTAGTCGATCACCGTATGGTGCACCTATCTTGTTTGTAATGAAAAAGGATGGTACGATGCGAATGTGTGTGGACTATCGAGCACTGAACGCGATAACTATCAAAAATAAGTATCCTCTTCCACGAGTGGACGACTTATTTGATAGGCTATCAAAAGCAAAGTATTTTTCAAGAATAGACTTGAGATCGGGTACCATCAGATTCGGGTAGCAGAGAATGACATTGAGAAGACCGCTTTTCGAACGCGTTATGGATCATTTGAGTTTCTAGTCTTACCATTCGGGTTGTGCAATGCTCCAGCAACTTTTTGCACAATGATGGATGATGTGTTTAGAGACTATCTAGACGAGTTCGTAGTGGTGTATATTGATGACATTCTGATTTTCAGTTCGACAATTGAGGAACATGTGGAACACTTAGAAAAAGTGTTTCAGAGGTTGAGAGAGAACCAGTTGTATGCTAAAGAAAGCAAGTGCGCATTTGGTCAAACCAAGATAGATTTCTTGGGACACTTGATCTCAGGTGGGGAGGTTGCCATGGACCCAAAGAAAATTCAAGCTATTACTGAGTGGATGACTTAAAAGATGTGCATGAAGTTAGATCATTTCTTGGTCTGACAGGGTATTACCGAAGATTCATAAAGGGTTACTCGAAATAGCGGCCCCATTGACAGATCTTACGAAAAATTCCATGGCATTGGACTCCAGAGTGCCAACGTGCGTTCGTCAAACTCAAAGAGGCTATCTCTTCTGAGCCAGTTTTGCAGTTGCCCATCTTTGAAGATCCCTTTGAAGTAGAATGTGACGCTTCCGACTTTGCAATTGGTGGTGTATTGCAACAGAAAGGACATCCAGTGTCCTTTTTCTCGAAGAAGTTAGATGCCGCGCAAACTCGATGGCCTACTCACGAAAAGGAGATGTATGCTATTGTTGCTTCCTTGGAGTATTGGCGTCATTATCTTCCAAGTCATGGCACTGTGGTTTGGACAGATAGTGTAACTCTAAGGTATTTTGAAACGCAGCCGAAGCTATCGCCAAGTATGCTAGATGGCAGCAGAAGTTGGCACGATTTCAGCCTGAAATCAAACATAAAGCGGGAAAGGACAATGTGGTAGCTGATGCACTCAGTAGGAAGGGTCATCTTCGATTATGTCAGCACCCGTGTCAACTTTGGTGGATGAATTTGTGACGGCGTATCCTCAGGACAAGTTTGCTAAGGAGGCTTTGAGCCTGGTGGCAAAGAGGAAACAAGTTCATCAGTTACGAAGAGATGGTAATATTCCAGCAGGAATAGAAAGTCGAATGGATGCACTCAAACAGGCGCATTTTGCGTACGAGATGGAGTTCTTTATTATAAAGAAAAGAGACTCTATGTTCCAGAAGGGACATGGAGGGAGAGGCTGTTAAGAGAGCATCACGACGTTCCTTTGGCAGGACATGGTGGAAGGCATAAGACGTTGGCTTTGTTGAAACAGGGATTCTATTGGCCGGGTATGATAGATGTGTTGCCAAGTATGTCAAGACATGCCCCACATGTCAACAAGTAAGAGTCGATCGCAAAAACGAGCTGGGAAGTTGCAGTGTATACCGATTCCAGAGCGGCCATTTCAAAGTGTTACTTTGGACTTTATCATGGGATTGCCAAAATCTTGTGGTTTTAATGCGCTCATGGTGGTAGTCGATCGGTTTTCAAAGGTTGCTCATTTCATTCCAACTGTAGAGACAGTGAATGCAATTCAAGCAGCGAAGTTGTTCTTCCACGAAGTCATAAGAGTGCGCGGGCTACCGGAAACGATGATCTCAGATCGGGATCCTCGATTTACGGGCAAGTTTTGGGGAACGTTGTTTAAGCAGTTTGGTACGATGCTGAAGTTCAGTACAGCTACCATCCGCAAACTGATGGTCAAAGAGAGAGGGTGAACCGACAAGTCGAGGACTATCTCAGATGCTATGTTCAAGGTGATCAACTTGATTGGGCTGAACACTTGATATGGCTGAGATATGTTACAATAACTCGACACACTGCAATCGGATGTAGCCCGATGGAAGTGTTAACTGGGAATAAGGGTGGTATTCCTCAGAGTATGGTGTTACCGAAAGACGATAGCAATCGAGTTCCATCTGTAGCAGAGTTCACGGGACAATTGTATCGAACATGGGAAGCTGCTCGTCAAGCGATGGCTGCAGCACAGGAAAGGTATCGTCAGCAGTACGATAAGCATCGGCGGGATGTAGAGTATCAGGTTGGGGATATGGTATTGTTGAGTACCAAAAACCTGAAGGTTCCAACGACTCTTTCGAGGAAGTTTCTATCGCACTACATAGGTCCATACAAGGTGGTGAAGCAAGTAGGGAAAGTGGCTTATGAGTTGGATCTTCCTCCGAGTTGGGAACAATACACAATGTGTTTCATGTCAATTTGCTCGAGCCATTCCACAAAGATGAGAAACATCCGCAAAGATATGAAAACTTACGTCCGCCCCTGAGCTGGTTCATGAAGGTACGGAGTACGAAGTCGAATCCATATTGGGCAAAAGGAAGGTTTATGGACCGCGAAAACGTAAGTTTGAGTATCTTGTCAAATGGAAAGGCTATCCGGTGCGAATCGACATGGGAACCATTGGAGAATCTACAAAACGCGATGGAGTTGGTGAATGAGTTTGAGGCAAGGTCTCAAACTAATTAAGGAATAAAGTTATTTCTTCTTAACCTAGGGGCCGACAGACAACATTAACTAGAGGCCTCCGATATAAATTCTAGTTAACTAAAAGAAATTAACTAACTTGTTGTCTGTGTCGGGTGACAGACTTTGCAGACGTGCAAAAGGTCTCCAAATGACTTCTTGTCGCAGGTGGTACCTCCGGCAGCTGAGTTCTCACTCAGTGAACGACGGTTCTGAAGTATTTGGCTTCGCGTAATGCAAGGGGGGTAATAAAACTTGTGAACTTTTTGCTGACTCCGCATAGAGTGATTAGCGTTAGTTTTCAGTTAATTTTTCCTAACCTAGTCTAGTCTTGGAGTTAGACGTCAACGAGGACGTTGACATTTTCAAAGGCGGGGAGTGTGTCATAGTTTTTACTATGACTCGACCCTTTACTTTGGGGTTTGACTGTTGTTACCTACTGGATTATGTGACGAACCCTAGATGTAGAAGAAACAGGCCCGCATAGTGCACTTGGGTATCTAGTGATGGTCCGGCCGGGTGTCGTTAGGTATTTGCAAGAAACTCTAGGCGAAGCTAGCACTTCCATTTAGAGAACCCTCCCCCTTTTGACGTTCCAGGTTAGGGTTCTTTCAAATTATAGCTTGTCAAAATAAGGGTTAGGGACACCCCTAGGGTTGACCTAACCCTAGGGTTGCCCTAACCCCACGTCCTAAACCCCCCCCTAGGGGTTAGGTTTAGGATTAGGTTAGGACAACCATTTTCTCTAAGGGCTGGCATTTCCGTGCCAGCCCACTTACTCACTTAGGTAAACAGGGGGGGGGGTCCGTCACATAAATAAGGTAGAGTATATGTAGTGAGGCTTCCTGGGTTCAAAAGAGAGCTCGTTAACCTCCTACCGGTGCAAGCTAAGCTTGTGTCGTCAAGGTGCAACCCTCTTGTGCCGCCCAAACTTCCACACGACAGGGGTACAACCCACCCTAGGGTTAGACTATCCTTATCGTTGGCAGGATCTTGCCTTTGAGATAGGGGCACGTCACTTCCAAGGAGTTAGTCAGATTCCTTGGTCCGAAAACCTGCTCGCAAGCTCAAAGGCATTGCCCGAGTTCACGTTCCGCAAACTAGTGGTTGAGGCCTTGCTCCGGCCGCCTCAACCACGCCAAGCTAGGAACGACACCTAAGCTCGGCTAGTCCGTGTATCCTGATTCACAAGGTGAGTCTCGTTCGTGGACTTAGTCAGTTAGGGTTTGAGTTCCTAAGGCTTGGGTTCCTAATACGGGTTACTTTACCAGATTCCGTGGGGTTTCCAGAGAGGGGATTCCAGGGTTGGCACCTGGCAAGCCGCCTTTGTGGCACTAGGTAAAAACTCTGACAGCAGAAGCTTGTGCAAAAACCTTAGTGGAGATCACTACCATTCAAAAGAAGATGGAGGCCCACATGATTGCACAACAAACTTGCCGGTCTCAGTACTATGCACACCGCATGCTTTTGTGTCACACCCATCAGAGTACCTGTGCTTGATCCATGACAAGATGGATCATTCAAAGACCAGCATTCCAAAGCTCGTTGCAACACAAAAGTGCCTTGGAAATGTCATGAAACTTCCGATTTCATTGACAGGTGTGCTAACACATGGACACGGTTGTGAGTCATATGGACACTTTTCACTTCCACATTGGTCTAGCAACTCTAATTTCACTATTGGGTCGTTGGCCATGTGTTTCAGAAACCTTGAAGCCCACTCATAGACAAGTCCTATCAGTGATCTCAAAGTGAAGAATCAACACTTTCAACCTTTACATAATGCTCTCATGAACACGTCTGCACTTGAGGCTACTTGGGAATATGAGAGGCATTGTCAGCAACCTGCACAAAAAACGGATGGCCCTGTTGAGAGTTCAGGTTCAATGGAGGGATCTAGCTCAAATAGTGTACATGTGTCCTCAACATCAAATAAGCTTCCTCATCATTTACTTTACAGATGGATAATTGTGTAGGCGAGAACAAAAATAGGTAAATCATTTTACTTAAGGGTTTCTCAAGCTCATACTTACTTTTATTTTCTAGATATGTGCTAGCATACTTGTCAATGCTTGTTGCCAAAGGTGTGTTTGAGATAATCATGCTCAGTTTCCTTATGGTTGGTCACACTCATAAAGATATTGATGCGTTCTTCAGCAAGGTCTCCAACTCTACAAAAGGACAAGTGCACTTACCTTACCGCATATGATGAATCTTTTTGAAAATTGCATCTCCAAAAGAAGTTGTGCTTTGCTTGTGACTGAGGTGCCAAACTTCAAAAAATTTCTCAAGGAGTATATAAAAGAGGGGAGTGATTCTTTAGTTGGTCACCTTGTGCCGCTACAATTCTTTTTCTCCATACGAGATGGTATACCTATTATGCAGTACAAGTTACAGCCATCAGAGCATGAGTGGTTACTAAAAGAGGGGTTAATGCTCTTCAAAAGTGGAGAGAATGAAAAGCTAGTTCTCCCAGAAGGACAACCAGATCCTATTCCATTGAGTGCCCAGCTCAAGGAACACGAGGTTATTATTGATGGCATCAAAAAATATGTGGCATGGGTTCAAAAATCGATGCCAAAGAATTATGATAAGGCAACTGGTTACTCAGAACTATATAAGCATGTGATCGACTATTGGGAGACTGTTGTTCGAGAGTTGGAAGGGCCTACTGTCACAAGTATAGAATTGCAACATCCTTTTTAGCCTAAAACAAGGTGGCGAGAGGAGATTGAAATGACATCACTGAGCACAGACGACATAAAAGCCAGTAATGATGTGGAAGTGCAAACCCACACTTTGTTGGACAAAGGAACCACCAAAAACCTAAAGCATACTTTGATTGTTGCAAGGATCTTCAAAAACTAATGATGGTTCTCATTACTCCAGATGTGTCATATAATCAGCTTATTTAGATGGGTCAAATTATCGACACACCTAAAGTAATTACAAAAATAATATGGTTAAGGTTACATGGTTCAAACCACAAAAAGGAGACACGAGAAGGAGAGCGAAAGATATAATGGATACTTAGAGAAAATATGGTCTCCCAATCAAAAAGACCCAGCATGTTTTATAAATGTTAAATCCATTCGATATAAGTGAATGTCAAGAAGCGTTGATAAAGTCACAATTAACAAACTGCAAGGGAATGTATGTTTTCTGAAGCTTAAAGCAATTACAAAATTATAAAATATCGTATATTTAATATTCATAATTATTATAAACTCTTTAATAATAGTACCAAATTGTTTACTTAACTATATAAATTTAAAAAACGATATGGAAGATTGACTATATTATTATAGGATTTGGTATATTATATATATATATTACTACTACAAATTTTTAATTAATAATGTTATATTTAAATATTAATATTTTAATAACAACATCAATATTTATATAATGTACCTCTTATGCTCTTCCTTAATTGTTATATTAGGCAATATATTATATAATTTAATATCTTCTACTTTTATAATGTTATTAATTTTTGTTCAATGAATGCTATAGGGTCGATTACAAAATAGAATATTCTAAAGAATATTCCTTTAATATTAGAAATATTAATTAAATAACTAAAATTGCTAATTATTAGGAAATGGGACTATAGCCATGCCCATTTTAGTTACAACATGCATTGTATGGCAAACAACTTGTAGTCTGTACGAAAACTGGAGGAAGAGAAACTTGCGATGTCAGGACTAATGTGTGAGAACACATTCTTTGCCAAGTCGTCTATAGCCAACTACAAACGAATATCCTGTAGAAGTGTTGAATATGCTGCAGCCTAATGAACCTGTAGTGATGCAAGCCGAAGTCGATCAGGACCCAATAACACTTGCTTTTGACAATCATATGTAGGATCGCTCGGGGTCGGTGCAAGGTAAGAGCGCCTAGATAATGCATCCGCTTTGCCATTCCAAAAATAGGCTTGTAAACGATGACAAAATCAAAACGTGATAGGAATTCCGCCCCCTAGCCTATCGCCGACTGAGAACTCGAGCCATTTGAAAAATCTCCAGGTTCTTGTGATCCGTAAGAACTTGTACATGATGTGCAACACCTTCTAGCAAGTGCCGCCACTCCTCAAACGAATCCACAATGGCCTTGAGTTCCTTGTCATGAATCTCGTAATTAATCTCCGCCGAAAGGAACTTACGAGAGTGAAAGGCTACAAGATGGAAATAACTTGTCTTCTCCAACTTGTGATAGGATAGAACCTACTGCAAAATCCGAGGCATCTGCTTCAACGAAGAAGGGACGAGAAGGATCAAGATGTGCTAAAATCAGAGCTGTCATGAAGGCGTCCTTGAGTGTTGTGAATGCATATTCCACTTTGTCAGACCAAGAGAAAACTCTTGTGCGCTTGGTGAGTTCCGTGAGTGGAAGTACACGCTTGGAGAAGTCTATATGAATCGCCTATAGAAGTTTGTAAAGCCAAGGAAACACTATACATCTCGTACAGACTTGGGCCTCTCCCACTCCACGATAATCTTCACCTTGTGCATGTCCATGGAAACGCCAGCAGGAGAGACGATGTAGCCCAAGAACTCCACAATATCCCTGTCGAAAAAACATTTCTCCAACTTTGCATACAGGCCATGCTCACAAAGCCTCTGTAAAACTAGTCGTACATGCTTATCATGTGCCGCTTGGTCCTTGGAGAAATTAAAATGTCATCGAGGTAGATTAATGCACGTTGTAACTAAAGTGGGCATGATACGTGAAAATGGGAATATAAAATAAATTACTAATTAATACTTAAGTTTTAATTATTAATTAATCATTTAATTAATATGTAATTAAGCCTTAAATATTAATTAATTAATTAATCCTTCAATAACCTTACTTAGTAAGGAATATTCCTAAAATATCTTAGAATATTCATATTATTCTAAAAATAGTTTACAATAATGAAGAAATACTATCAAACATAATTACAAATGAAATCATTTCTTATCAACATGTTAATTTTTTATAAATACTTTCTTCCTAACATACAGAGAAATCTCCTCATTTTGTCTAAATCATCACTCTCCGGATTAATCAAATCATTTTGGTCAATATCTTGATGTTGTTGCCACCACTTAACACTCTCACGAATGCAATTGGGAGTTGCCATCCTTGTTAATACATAAGATGTAATAAGACCAGGTCTGCATAAAGGCTCATCTAAAAATGACGTTCCTTAAGAATAATATTATAAAGCGCCCGGTTGCTATCCTTCATTTTATAAAATTCAAAATCACGAGAAAGAAAAGCTTCAGGAAATGTATGATACGGTGGATACTGCTCACAAAAATTTTCGAGATTCTTCTTTCTGAGGCACGTATCCAAGTAGTTCACTAGCTCATCCATGATATCGGTATCAGAATATGGATCGAAAGTGATTGGATGAATACAAGCAATGTTTTGGTTGAGCATAGCCTTCTGAGGAGAGTCGTCTACTACTAAATATGTGCATTCTTCATTATCCTTAAGCGACTGATCTCCCCATGAGTCCCAATTATTTTTCATTCTTGAAGAAGTATGGCTTGCTTTCCTTTCTTATATTGTGAAATTCGAGAGGTTTATAACAATTCGCTGGTCAAAAATCCAATCTTTACGAATCACCTCTTCTGCAACACTACAATGTTTCTTAAGCAAATTCAACAGCGGTGTTAAGTTATGAATCTGCATGCATGACCAAATCCCCACAAGCGCACCCATCTCCTTAAGCTTTTGAAAGAGACGATCCAACCCTGGACGAAAAATAATATCATATCGAAATTTACCATGACAAGGAATGAAATCTCCTTGTTTGATTTCTTTTTTCCTATCCTCGGGCCTTTGTCGATGAAGCAGAACACCATTGACATCCAACAACACAATATGGCCATGAGTAACATGAGATAGCGTTGCCTCTTGAATACTTTGCAAATCACTTGTTTGCTCCCTTTCACATTTATCCGTTGCCACTATCTCGTTGCCTATCCCTTCATCATTTAATTGTACATCATCCTTACAAGATTCAGATATTGCATGCGCTGAAGAAATTGATTTCGGAACTGAAGCCAATAAAAATGATGATGAAAAAACTGAAGTGGCCCCCATGGTAACGATGTTTTGAGCTGCATTATTATCCATTTCCTGCATGAACTCTGTCATTCTGACATGTGGCACAAGAAATTGTCGCCAAACCCCTCTCTTACCTCATGCAATGCTGAAAATCCATGTTCTCAATTGTTTCATTACATCTGCAAAATGATAATTAGCTGACCTTAAAATTATCAAGGTATATTATTTACCTTGTTAATGTGTGACCCATGTTTGAACTAAAAGCTTCATTAATCCTTGAGAATTTATTTTCTGTACAAATATAAACGAAATATACAAAAATGCCTTATGTTACACTCATTTACAACTATTCGTCACTCTAACAATTCATTAACAATTCTTCTTCGCTATTACCTTCTGAGTGAGGCGAAGAAGGTCTAAGCCGCTTGTGAGATGGTTCAAGATCTTCTGCATCTTCTATTGATGTTTCCATGGGTAATGGAGTGTGCAATGTTCTGTACTCCTCGAGATAACTTCCGGTCTAATATCTGATTGAAGTTCGTCCTCAGACTCCGACATTGAACCAGATTCGTCTTCAGAGCTATCGCACTTATCTGGAGGGAACTTTCTCAAATACCTTTATGGATTCGTTGGGGTAGTCAGTTGAGAACCTATCTATCCACTTGTTCAGGTCCTCAACCATGGTCTTATCCTTTTCAACGGCAAACACATGTATGCCGAAGGTAACACTCCTTCAAGACGGACCCCCTAGTGCAGTAGTCAAAAACCCACGCATCACTGTGAGGACCCCTGATCAAGTTGACGATGCTCCGTGCCGCTTGACTTGTGATGTTTGGATAACGTACATTGCCGAATACGTCACTCTCACCTATCGGTGTATCGGATGGAGGTTCAGGGCCGTTGGAGTGCAAACAGATGCCTGGCCAGTCATTTGGAAGTTTGAAATGTTTGGCGCATTCCTAACAACCAAGTGAACAACCGAATCAATGCACTTCGGATCAGCATCATTCATATAAAATCCTGTCCAACGATGTTTATTCCTCTTGGCAAAGGAGAAGGCAAAGGTATCGGTGACATGAGCAAGAATCAAGAAATAAATACCTGAAAACGTAGATATCAGTCAAGAGTGCAAGTATGAATTCAATAATAAATACCTTCTTTGTACATGCTTGCACGGCTAAGTTTCTCCACCAAATCCTCTAGTGTCCTGTCTGTCGAAGGATTTTTTGACACCCGCCGATCCATCACGAACAATTGAAACGGTTTCCTACAAGCAGTGATGGTACCCATAAAGTCTCCGAATCCAACAACAAACATCTGTAGGGCTTGTCGTGATTCGTAGCATCCTCCTTTATAAGGTTCAACTCGGTTCTCCGCTGCTGAAGGACTGCCATAAGAGAAGGCGTCATCGCAATGTTCTCCTTTTTGGCGTTGGCGTGCAATAGATTCTTGCCCAGATCTTCCGATTGATTCACCCATTCGACAAGCATATCATCGTTTGTCACATGCAAATATTTGTTGACCTCTTCGTATGTTGAAGCCGAAATCCAACCCAGTTTGTGGCAGTGTATTCCCAACCACTCCTTGAAGTGCCCTGACCGTCTTTCAACTCCATTGCCTTGAGATGAAAAGGAGAGGTGGGGCTGCTGTTGTTAATCTGTAATTTGCCATCAATCACCAAATCAGCCAAGACTTCCATCTCCTCCATCGTTGTTCCATTTAAAGGCTTCAACCATGTGAGCTTGAAATCGTTGTCTACATCCTTTATAGATTGAACAGACTTAGACTTCGGCGTCTTACTGGGTTTCTTTGCAGACTTCTTGAGGGCTCCACTTCACTTGTCTGCTTCTTCTTCAGTGTTCCTTTTGCAAAGGATTCCATAATCCCCAACCATTTCGCAAAGATCTATCCTCGGGAAAGAAATCAACATCATCAAAAAGGATGTTTCCTTCCGCCCACCTGGGCAAAATCAACTGCTACAATTTCTTCAACTCTCTGAGAAAAGACAGATTAATATACCGGCGAGATAAATCCCGCCCAAACAATTTGCTTACCCGGTAGTTGCAGATTGTGTATTCCCTGCGGTAGCTCTTTGTGGTCGTGAAGAGATTCCCACACGGCTCGCGTGTGTTTGAACTTCTCCCATATTTTGCTGTTGTAGTGGTTGGTGTCTGCAGCGTCCCATTCCGCCGATAACTTATGGTACTGCTCGATTGTGAGATTCGGCTTCGCTAAAAACGCCGATCTTTTCGTCAGCTTCTCACGGGTATGCTCGGAAAGTTTTGTTGCCATCGTTCCTTTGTTGTGTTCGTCGAGAAGTCGTTGGGCTGCCGTTATTGTGTGCTGGCCACTAATGATGTAGTACTTAACTGATTTTCTATTCTCCGTCTGAACCTTCCTCATTTGTTCCGGTGTTTGATCCACACTTTGTCAGCGCCTTTGTGTCTTTCGTAGTATGCGCACAAAACAGCATTATGTGGAACGGTGTAAGAATTGTCGTCCTTCATCTTCTCCATGAGCTCAGCTACACGTTCCTGATTCAGTGGCCTGTAATTGAAGTTTGGGTTACGTGCAATACTTAACCCTACACTGGTAAATCCTATCATCCAACATCATTTTCCTTGTGGCTTATTGCAGCATGGGACACAGGTGCAGCTGACAAAACGACTAATGATTTTCTTTACGATCCGAATCAACATGTGTGATCCCCGATTGATGCTGTTCTAAGTTCTCGGCACACTCTTCCAGCTCCCGAAATTTGCTAAGCAAATTGAACGTGATCTGTAAAGAACCTGAGACCAAGCCACCCTCTCAATCTCCTTTATGATGTCGCAGTGTTCTTCTTCAATGTGAAGAGGGACGATTGCTCCACTTGCTGATTTTCTGTATTGTGAAGCAAATATACACCTACTCGATGAGTCTGAAGATCTTCGAAGTAGACATCCAGATGGATCCCCTCCATAGATGGGCTTTCGTTGAGTTGAAGAAGAACTCCAAGGTCAACATCATTAGTGAACACGTGAACACGTCATCATATCCACAAGTCGACAAAACCACCCGAAATTAATGTTGTAACTGGCACCTCTGGATCCGAGAACGTGACATTGGATGGAATGAGGCATATGTGTCGAGCATCGTTCAATCTGGGTTCACAACATGCTTTGGATGCTTGACTAGCACACCCACTTTCCATTGTTTTGCTTGTCCATGCGATGTGACAGAGGTTAGTTTGACAGCAACCATGGTTGTTCCAATGCGCTTCCCGTTTAGTTTGAAATATGGCCAAGTTGATTCCAGAATCCCCCTGCCCATCTCTTCTCCTGCTCTCGTCTTTAATGTCACCTCAATTCCACATCTGAATACAAAAATGATTAGTTCAAGCACAATCCGAGTATAACAGATTTTATTTTAATTCTTACCAGAATTTGACGACGACTCCATACTAATGACTCGATCTCCTTGTTTAATTAAATCGTCCTTCTGCAAAATAATACACTATGAATACAAATCATATAAAAACGCACACACACTTGTATAAACCCGAATATACAAAAATAATACACAGAGAGAAGTAGACGGAATTAACTGTCCAAAGCTCACCTTTGTGCTAGTTCAAAGGAAAGATAACATTTCGTTTTAGAACCACCACAAATGTGAGCTCTGGACAGTTTTACATAGTTTCCTAGCTTTTACTCGAAATATTTGATAAGATGATAAAAGTAAATAAAATGAGATATGCAACTTATATATACTAATACACATATATATTCACATGGAAGGTGCGGCGGGATTAATCTCGCCACCCCTTCAATGCCTCCTGAAAGAGTGGGCGGGATTAATCTCGCCACCTTTCTGGAGGCCTTGAACGGGAGTGCGGAATTAATCTTGCCACCCTTCTCGGTCTCAGAGAGAACTGGGCAGGATTTATTTGGCACACCCCTTCAGTGACTCCAGAAAGGAGGCGGGATTAATCTCGCCCACCATGTAAGGGATGGTTAAATGAATTTCCCACCCTTCCTAGTTCTCTCCATTGGTATGTTGTAAACCTTCTACGTCTCAGACAGAAACGTTTGGGATTGGTCCGACTCACCAATGGAGAAAAAAGGAAGGGTGGCGGATTCATTCCTCCAACAGGCATTAAGGCTCGGCGGGATTAATCCCGCCGCCCAGGGCCTTCACTCGGTCCCTATGCGGCGGGATTAATCCTGCCGGACGCCAATTCCCTGCTCCGAAATCGGGGGGATTAATCCCGCCGCCTAGGCCCTTCAGGCAGGCCTGGCGGCGGGATAATCCCGCCCGATTCCGGAGCAGGGAATTGGCGTCCGGCGGATTAATCCCACGCTAGGGCCAGGGCGGATTAATCCGCCGCCTAGGCTCTTCAGGCAGGCCAAGGCGGCGGGATAAATCCCGCCCGATTCCGCGCAGGGCATGCGTACGCGGCGGGATTAATCCCGCCGCAGGCCCTCAGGCAGGCCAATGGCGCGGGATAAATCCCGCCCGATCCGGCAGGGCATGCGTACGCGGCGGGATTAATCCCGCCGCCCAGGCCCTTCACTCGGCCTTAGTCGGCGGGATTAATCCCGCCGCCGAGTGGCTAATTATATAGCGATGGGATTAATCCCGCCGCCGAGTGCTAATTATATAGCGATGGGATTAATCCCGCCGCTACACACGTCTCACATATGAGCGGGATTATCCTGCCGCTACAACACACACACACACACAACATATATATATATATATATATATATATATATATATATATATATGTATATGTGTGTGTAGGAGAGTGCGTGTGTGTGCCAGAGATAGTAAAATTATACAGATACACACACACACATATATGTATATGTATATGTATACGCGTGTGTGTGCGAGAGATAGATAAATAAATAAAATTATACAGATACTGGTACACATAATTATGTATGTATCATAGGTATATATATATATAATATGGTATATGTATATCGTGTGTATGCGTGTGTGAAACAAATCAATCATACAGATAAACAAACACACACACACTATATATAGATAATAATAGAATATATATATATATATATCTGTGTGTGTGTGTGTATATGTATATATATCTGTGTGTGTATATGTATACGAGTGTGCGTGTGTGTGAGAGATAGAGATCTATATAGAAGAGAGAGAGAAGGAGATATATATATATATATATATATATTGTGTGTGTATATGTATACGAGTGTGCGTGTGTGTGCAAGAGATAGAGATCTATAGAGAAGAGAGAGAGAGAGAGATTATATATATATATATATATATCTGTGTGTTATATGTATACGAGTGTGTGTGTGTGCGAGAGATAGAGATCTAAATTATATTATTAAGATACACACACATATAATATATATGTGAATAAAAATAAATAAATAAACTCAGAGTGTGCGTGTGAGAGAGAGAGAGAGATCTCACCTGTGTGAGAGAGAGAAGGAGATTTCCACGCCGCCGCTTACAAACCCTAGGAATATACTTAAACCCTAAAAGGAATAGAATATATATTAACCCTAATCGAATATTCCTTTAAGAATATACTTAAACCCTAAAAGAATAAACTATAGATTCGCCCTAAACGAATATTCTTTCATTATATTATCAGCGTGTGCGTGTGCGTGGGTGTATCATACACCCCAAGAATAATATCATGCAAGGGTTTAACACGTGTGTGTCCATGAGAGTGTTAAAGTTTCACGTGCAGCGATACATATATACACACATAGTATTATACACATAGACATACATACATATTAGTACATATTAATATTAGAGAGACAGAGTACAGGATCATGTATGGTGTGTATGTATGAGAGAAGAGTGACAATACATATTATGGATCATGCATGGTGTGTATGTTTGAGAAGAAGAGACAGTACATATTTACATGGATCATGCATGGTGTGTATGTATGAGAGAAGAGTGAGAGTGTTAACAAATTAAATTCATACACATTGGATATATTAGTACACACATATACATACACACGTGTATACACACAGACATACATACATATTACATGTGTAAATTCAATGTAGGGTTTAGGGTTTAGGGTTAGGATGGATCATGCATGGTGTTTATGTATGAGAGGAGTGAGTGTTATACACAGATATACATTATACATATTACATAATATTGTAACATCAGTACATATTATGGATCATGCATGGTGTGTATGTATGAGAGAAGAGACAGGCTACATATTATGGATCATGATCATGCATGGTGTGTATGTATGAGAGAAGGGATTATGCATGGTGACACTGTGTATGTATGAGAGAAGAGATAGAGTGTTAACAAATGAAAATCGTACACATTGCATATATTATATTAGTACACATATATACATACACACGTGTATACACAGACATACATATATATTACATGTGTAAATTCAATGTGTTACATACACACACACTGAGTACATATAGATCATACATGCGTTGAACATGATGTTTTTCAATAAAGAAGCAACATATAATTTCTCAAGTTTGGTTTAGGGCAATGTGCATGTGTGTGCATATGTGTCTCTGTAAGTGCTTCTAATGCGTGTGCACATGTATATATAAATTTATGATTGTGTTTATATATAATATGTGCAAAACAAACATCGAATAATTAAGAAAATAATATTAATATACACACTATGAACATATTTTAAATTATACATAATATATGATTTTCTAATATATAGCCATATATAGTTTTAATAATATATATTAATTTAATATTGATAATAAGGTTTAACACTAGAATATTCTTGAAATAATAACAAATTAATTGAGAAAATCCCATTAATATATACAAATGTAGAATAATTACTGAGATAATTAAGAATAAGACTAATTTAATTATGATAATCATGTTTAATATTGGAATATTCTTTGAATATTAAGAAAATAAAAAGAATATCCCATTAATAGTAGGAAATGTAAATTAATTACTCGAGTAATTAAGAAAATAATAATAATAAACAGACTATGAATATATTTTAAATGATACATAATAATATATCAATTTATTTATTGTATTAGTGTATATATATATAATATATAAACTTAATAATATACTTGAATATTAAGAAATGTAGAATAATTACAAAAATTTCGTAATATTAAACAGCTTGAAGCACTTGAATGACATTAAATGCAATTTTAAAACACTCATTGGAATTGGAGAGTATATATGTCAGACTGTCGGTTATTTGTTTCAACTCATCTTAAATTTTCTTTTCTGTTATTTCAAAAATTTGAATTTCTGACATAAGTATTATCAGTCTGACATGTAAATTTGAAAATACATTTAATTTCCCACTCAAATTCAGATCTGGTTCTTTCTCCGGCAAGGGTTTCTTCATTTTCACTCTTCAGATTTTCTTTTTCTTCTTAGTGATCAGCTCAGGAGCGACATTAAATTGGGTGCGCTATTGTTTATAGGAAAGCACGGCGCCTTCAGTGCTGTTTACAAGTAAGTATTATAAACAAATTTAGATATATTTATAAAGATTCACTCTCTTACATTCTCTCTTAAATTTTAGAATTTAGGGATTTAGGAATGCATTAGGATTACAATATATTCTGTTAGGGATTTATCCCGTTTAAATATACTTTTAACTTAATATTCTCGGTTAGCCGGGGCGGCGGGATTAATCCGGCCATTTTTTTTCGCCTCTTTGAAGAGGTGGCGGGATTAATCCCGCCACCATCTCTTTCATAGCTATGGCAGAATTAGTTCGGGCAATGCTTCTCCGCCTCTTAAAAAGAGCGGCGAGATTAATCCCGCCGATAACTCTCTCAACTGATAATGATTTACTTGAATTTATTAGAAAGAGTTGTCGGCGGGATTAATCTCGCCAACCATTTTAGGAGGCAGAGAAGGGGTGGCGGGATTAATCTCGCCACTACTTCCCTGTTTTAAATATTTGTGGGCAGAATTCATCCCGAATCTCTTTGAAATCATAGTTTCGGAGAGAGTTGTGGGCGGGATTAATCCCGCCGCTTATTCCCCGTCGTCAGAGTTGTGGGCGGGATTAATCCCGCCGCCTATTCTCCGTCGTCAGTGTTGTGGGCGGGATTAATCCCGCCCCTCTTCCTCGTCGGAGGAATTTGCGGCGGGATTAATCCCGCCGACTCTCACAGACGAGGGAAGATCCGGCGGCGGGATTAATCCCGCCGGTACTTCCTAGTCGGAGGGAGCCCGCGGCGGGATTAATCCCGCCACTTCTCGTCGGAGGAGACGCGGCGGGATTAATCCCGCCGCCTCCTCCGACGGTAGAGTCGGCGGCGGGATTAATCCCGCCGACTCTCTCCGATGGGGTAGAGTCGGCGGCGGGATTAATCCCGCCGACTCACTCTGAAGGGTAGGGCGGGATTAATCCCGCCCATCAGTTATATTAATAAAGCATGAGATATTATTTTATATAATTATGTATTATTGCACATGCATATTATTAAGCAACTGCAGTTATGATTTCTTAAAATATTGCATAAACAGATATCATAAATAACACAATTATTTATGTGCAGGACAATATGTATAATACTGGAGATAAAGTATGTCTTCTTCGGAACAACGAGATAGTTGGCACTGGAACTGTGGAAGTTCGAGATGATAATGCATCATGTCACAATATTGCCCAAGGATCTTGTGTGTACGTATGGGTGAACACCATTTTCAAGCATGTTGAGGTTCCTGGAATGGAATTTGAGGAGGGTTCTCCTGTATTGTGGAATTTGGATGAAGTCAAGGCTGACACAGAATATACAGAGTCACAAACAAACAGTAGCACGAGTTTTCCAGATGATGGCTTGCCTGCTGTGATGGATGAGGTGATTCTCTTTCTTCATGAGATTGAGGTTGGGAGAGGCATCATCACAGCTATAAATCCAATGGAAGCAGTGTCAGAAGAGAAACTAGGGTCCGACTTCGTGGGTGTAGTTGTGACAGAGGTTTCACCTAATGGCACTTTGCATCCTGGATCCCTCGTGAGGTGGCGAACATCTGAATTAAGACGGCAAGATGGTTCAACATATTCTGGGTTGGATTTCAATAATAAAAGAACAACTCATATTTGAAGAGGTTCCTTGCATTGGTCCTATTAAAAAAAGGCGATTCATGGGTTGCAGATCTTCCCCTACATGTTTCAGCAAGAGGTGAAGATGGATCCTACATCTTCCGAAAGTGTTACGAGCATTTCCACGATTGACTGCTGCAAGAAGAAGTGTTGTCAGATGGCAGACCGGAATGAAATTACCCAATGTAGACATGTCTTTCGTACGCTCACCCAAAAGCAAAGGCATGAGTTTGTATATGCTGCACTAACTGGGTGTATTGATGGAATGGCTTCGGACACAGGTTATCAGAGTACATCCATGGTATTTAATAAGGTGGCCATCTGCTTCAAAGCTTGGTACAGTATATATGGGATCCCAAAGACCACGTTCTACCGTCGGAGGGATGAGTGGTTAGATGGAGCGCGAACCTCAGTACATGGGAACACTGGCTTGGTCAAAACCCGCTCTCACATTATGGCAGCCATAGAGATACTCAAGGCTTTTGTGGAAGCAAATGCAGACAGGATGCCTCACAAATGCCGAACCACAAATGCAGGGGTCAGGGAAAATCTCAAGGTTTTGCCTTCGATCTACACTCAATTGAAGCTGTGTGAACATGTGAACAAGTGCCTCAGCTTGATGGGGCTGCAAGCAATCTGCACTGGTACCTTCAACAACATATGGAATACTCATTTTAAGGATGTGGAGATTGCAAAACACTCTAGCTTTTCCAAGTGTGACACTTGTACATCATTGAAGGCTGCAGAGGCTTGTGCAAAAACCTTGGTGGAGATCACTGCCATTCAAAAGAAGATGGAGGCCCACATGATTGCAACAAACTTGCCGGTCTCAGTACTATGCACACCGCATGCTTTCTGTGTCACACCCATCAGAGTACCTGTGCTTGATCCATGACAAGATGGATCATTCAAAGACCAGCATTCCAAAGCTCGTTGCAACACCAAAGTGCCTTGGAAATGTCATGAAACTTCCGATTTCATTGACAGGTGTGCTAACACATGGACACGGTTGTGATCATGATATGGACACTTTTCACTTCCACATTGGTCTAGCGACTCCAATTTCACTATTGGGTCGTTGGCCATGTGTTTCAGAAACCTTGAAGCCCACTCACAGACAAGTCCTATCAGTGATCTCAAAGTGAAGAAACAACACCTTCAACCTTTACATAATGCTCTCATGAACACGTCTGCACTTGAGGCTACTTGGGAATATGAGAGGCATTGTCAGCAACCTGCACAAAAAACAGATGGCCCTGTTGAGAGTTCAGGTTCAGTGGAGGGATCTAGCTCAAATAGTGTACATGTGTCCTCAACATCAAATAAGCTTCCTCGTCATTTGCTTTTACAGATGGATAATTGTGCAGGCGAGAACAAAAATAGGTAAATCATTTTACTTAAGGGTTTCTCAAGCTCATACTTACTTTTATTTTCTAGATATGTGCTAGCATACTTGTCAATGCTTGTTGCCAAAGGTGTGTTTGAAACAATCACGCTCAGTTTTCTTATGGTTGGTCACACTCATGAAGATATTGATGCGTTCTTCAGCAAGGTCTCCAACTCTACAAAAAGGACAAGTGCACTTACCTTACCGCATATGATGAATCTTTTTGAAAATTGCATCTCCAAAAAAAGTTGTGCTTTGCTTGTGACTGAGGTGCCAGACTTCAAAAAATTTCTCAAGGAGTATATAAAAGAGGGGAGTGATTCTTTAGTTGGTCACCTTGTGCCGCTACAATTCTTTTTCTCCATACGAGATGGTATACCTATTATGCAGTACAAGTTACGGCCATCAGAGCAGGAGTGGTTACCGAAAGAGGGGTTAATGCTCTTCAAAAGTGGAGAGAATGGAAAGCCACTTCTCCCAGAAAGGACAACCAGACCCTATTCCATTGAGTGCCCAGCTCAAGGAACAAGAGGTTATTATTGATGGCATCAAAAAATATGTGGCATGGGTTCAAAAATCGATGCCAAAGAATTCTGATAAGGCAACTGGTTACTCAGAACTATATAAGCATGTGGTTGACTATTGGGAGACTGTTGTTCGAGAGTTGGAAGGGCCTACTGTCACAAGTACAGAATTGCAACACCCTTTTTGGCCTAAAACAAGGTGGCGAGAGGAGATTGAAATGACATCACTGAGCACAGACGACATAGAAGCCAGTAGTGATGTGGAAGTGCAAACCCCACACTTTGTTGGACAAAGGAACCAAAAACCTAAAGCATACTTTGATTGCTGCCAGGATCTTCAAAAACTAATGATGGTTCTCATTACTCCAGATGCGTCATATAATCAGCCTATTTGGATGGGTCAAATTATCGACACACCTGAAGTAATCACAAAAAATAGTATTGTTAAGGTTGCATGGTTCAAACCACAAAAAAGGCGACACGAGAAGGAGAGCGAAAGATATAATGGATGCCTAGAGAAAACATGGTCTCCCAATCAAAAAGACCCAGCATGTTTTATAAATGTTAAATCCATTCGATATGGGTGGATGTCAAGAAGCGTTGATAAAGTCACGATTAACAAAACTGCAAGGGAATGTATGTTTTCTGAAGCTTAAAGCAATTACAAAATTATAAAATATCATATATTTAATATTCATAATTATTATAAACTCTTTAATAATAGTACCAAATTGTTTACTTAACTATATAAATTTAAAAAATGATATGGAAGATTGACTATATTATTATAGGATTTTATATATATATTATTACTACTACAAATTTTTAATTAATAATGTTATATTTAAATATTAATATTTTAATAACAACATCAATATTTATATAATGTACCTCTTATGCTCTTCCTTAATTGTTATATTAGGCAATATATTATATAATTTAATACCTTCTACTTTTATAATGTTATTAATTTTTGTTCAATGAATGCTATAATTTATTAAAGGGTAGAATACAAAATAGAATATTCTAAAGAATTTTTTTTCAAACATATATTCTAAAGAATATTCCTTTAATATTAGAAAATGCTAATTAAATAGCTAAAATTGCTAATTATTAGGAAATGGGACTATAGCCATGCCCATTTTAGTTTACAACTTGCATATTATCACAAACTGGTCCAAGAAGTCACGAAAGATGTTTTCACCAATGTGTTGGAACACGGCTAGGGCATTGGTAAGTCCGAAAGGCATACCATGTATTCGAAGTGTTTATACCTTGTAGAAAGGCATTCTTCCACTCATTGCCTGGACGAATCCGTACAAGATTGTAAGCCCTTGTAAGTAGATCTTCGTAAACACCTTTGTCCTCGCCGCCGATTGAGAAGTTCCGGGATCAATGACAACGAGTACCAGTTCCAAATGGTGACTTGATTCAAACCCCTGTAGTTAACCAAATGCAACTCCCATCTTTCTTCTTGACAAAGAAGATAGGTGCTCCTGTAGGGGACTTTAAGTGACGAATGAAGCCGGATGCCAAGTTGTCTTCATGTACTGATGAAGAACCTCCAATTCTGTAGGTGACAATACATAAATTGGTCCGAACAGTGGAGTTTTTTCCTTCCGCAAGATCAATAGGACAGTCGTAGGACCTGTGAACAAGAAGAACTGCAGCCTTGTGCTTGTCAAAAAACGTCTTAAAATGAGTGATACTTAGATGGCAGGGAAGAAGTAAGAAGAAGAGGAGAAGGAGATTAAAAATAGGAAAGTCAGATACAGGACATGTATAGAGAACGTAGGAGTTACTTGAAAAGCAAAGATGAAAAGGAGCAGGACAATGGCAAGTTCATGCATAATAGTGGTACAAATTTGGAGAAGAGAAGAAGGGAGCTGTGAATGAAAAAGAGGAAGGATCTTGGGGGATGGAACAGAAGAAGAGTAATAAAAAGAACAGGATTGGGGAAAACTTGTGTGGATGTTGACGAGTGTACAAGATTGGAAGAATCTTGTACAGAAGTTTATAGATGCACAAGAGTGAGGAGAGCCTGCGAGTGTGCTGACAAACCAATAGGAGGGGATCATGTTGAGGAGGAACCTTCAACACTGATACAGGATTGAAAGAACCCTGTATAGGATCCACGAACTTACAAGAGTGAAGAGAGCCTGCGGATGTGCTGAGAAACTGACATGAGGTGAAATATGTCAAGGAGTCTCTCAACACTGATACAGGAACAAGCACGTTCAATCCTGTAGCTTGTACTACCTCAGACACAAAGGATGTATCCTGCACGTAAGAAGGTACATGATTGATCCTGGCTGCCGGAGAGGAAACGTGAGCGTCCTGACCTTCAGTCGATTTGAGGATTGTAACCACGAACCATGGCATGCCAAAATGATGGGAGTCGACCAAGTCTTGATTAAATTGAAGAAAATGAACAGTTGAATGCGCCATGACTGCAAGAGAGAGGTGTGGTAGCATGGTAACTGCGCCAGAGCAATTAGACGATCTAACCTTTATAGAAACTGCATGCTTCAACTTCACCACCGGAATGCCATGCTGAGTTGTAAAGTGTCATCCATGAAGCATACATTTGCATCAGTGTCTAACAGGGCAACTCTCGGTCATTGATGCAAATGTGTACAAGAAACTTGAGTGATGGGATGGTATGAGCAGCACCAATGGAGCCTGCACCTATGTCCAAATTCACGGCTCCTAAACGGAGTGGACATTGACTTCAGCTTCAACTTCACACATCTGAACTTCTTGGCTTTAACAGGACATTCTGCCACCTTGTGTCCTGCTTCACCACAATACAAGCATAAGTTCTCACCATGACGACATTGCTTCTCAGCATTGAAAGTGGGCCACGCTTGTATTTCTCAACCTCTATAGGGACTACTCTAGAAGGTGTGCAGGAACATGTGCTACAGCTGCAGGATTGGCTTGCAGGAACTGCTGACAGGATCTTTTCTTGACGACACTCGAACAAACGGTTGTCGCAGCAAACGGCATGTTGCATGATCTCCGCTAATGTTTGGGCATTGATAACGTAAGGAGAAGGTCCTTCATGTCATCCTCAACCCAAAACAGAAGTGTCGATCAATGCAGTTTCGTCTCATGGAATGTTCATGCAAAATTGCTGAAATTTGGAATAAACGGAAGCTGGTCGAGATTCTTGTGTGAGCTTTCTAACTTTGTGCATGCGAAATGGTACTTATCGGGATCTCCAAAGCAAGCTTCAAACGCAGCCACGAAACCTTCAAAGTCTTCCATCAATGGGTTGTCACATGGAGCAAGGGGGCAACCCAAGCCCGCGGAGATTCAATTAGTAAGGATGCCAAAAGGCCAACCTTTGTGCATCAGTCGAGTAGCGGCGTGGTTGCATGTGGATCAAGAGCCGGATCTGATTCAGAAAACCTTGAAATCGGCACAATTGTCACTAAACTTTTTCGGCATGCTGATCTTCGCTTCGAAGAAGAGTTTGATGAAGAGGAAACCATGGATACTTGAGAGAGAGCCTATGCAGCAGGATGCATCAGCAGCTGCATGCGCCGTGTTGGTGGAACCTTGTAGATATGTGACCACTTGGCGTAAAGTGGCCAGCTCATGAAGCAATAGTTGGTGCTTGCATTGAAATTGATCTATGAAAGAAAAAAAAAGGAGGAAAACGAAGGAGAAAACCAAGGAAAAAAAAGGTAACTGGAAATCGGAGAGCTATGAAAGCAGTTATTATCAAATTGTCAAGCCACGATCCAAGAACAAGGAAGCTTGACTCAGGAACAGGACAAGGATTAGGAGTAGAACAGGAATTAGGAACTAAGTCACGATCCAAGAGCAAGGAGGCTTGACTCAGGAGTAGGACAAGGACTATGAACCAAAACAGGAGCAGGACAAGAACTAGGAACAAGACAAGAGCAGAAGACAATGAGTAAGACAAGAACAAGGATTATAAAAAGACTGGTGTTGATAGTAACTAATTGTACAACAATTAGGAGCTTTTAGCTCATAACTCCAAGAGTTAATCTAGTCATGAGCCTAATCTAGTCATGAGCTAAAATTAGTGACCTTATCATGAAGGTATATCCTGTAGCATATCTCATAGGCATAACCTGTAGGCATATCTTTATCCCGTATCTTGTATCCTGTATCCTACATCGGGTCATGACACCTGAGGGCCTCTTTTGTAGCTTTCTTTTGTAGGGCCTTTCTAGTCTGTCAGCTCATCAATGTTCAATCACTTTTTTGTGGGTGACCTTCTCGTGTGTTGCCTATCCTTGCAAAGCCTCAAGCCGCCATTTTGGTACTCACCTTGACCTGCTACATCGTCCACTCGAAAGGTCAAGCAGGAGTTGACAAATGACTGGAAGCGGACTTTGTTGATCATCATCATGTCGAAGAAGGATGAGTGACTAAAGATCTATATAGATTATTGATAACTGAACGTAGCCATGGAGAAGGACATGTTTCCCATTCTGTTCACAAAGGCCATCCTAGAGGATGTAGCATGGCATGAGATGTACTCGTTCATTAATGGTTTCAACAAATATAACCAGGTCACAATCGTAGCAGAAGATCAAGTCAAGACTGCTTTCATCACGTATTGGGGAGCATATGCCTTCAAGGTCATGCCGTTCGGCCTCTTACAATGCTCCAACCACGTTCCAGAGGTTGGTCTAGCAAATATTTTCGAACAACCTCACGGACTTTGTACATGCATTCCTAAATGACTTTACGACATACGGACTAGCAGAAGAGCACGTGAAGTGTCTTGAATGGGCGTTTTGGCGTTGCCGAGAGTACAAAATATCTCATAACTCATCAAATGTGTGTTTGGCATAACCACAAGGAAGCTGTTAGGACACATTATATCCAAGGAGGGCATCACCATAGATTCAAGATTGGTGTAGGTGATAGTTGAGATGTCACACCCCCAAATGTTACCGAGCTCCAGCAATTCTTGGGAAGGCAGACTTTTACCGCAAGCTCATCAGGCATATGTTCTAACAATAACTGAACTACTTGGAAAGGAAGCGCCATATGAATGGACCATCGATCGACATGCAGCTTTCGAAGATATCAAGCACCAATTGGTGGAGGCGCCTATCCTCATTTCATTGAACTGGAACTCACAATTCTACTTATAAACAAACATTTTAACCTAGTGAATTATTCTAAGTTGAATTCTTAACATAATTATTATCCTTAATTTAGTAAATTTATTTCTAAGTTGAATTATTAATATTAACTTGATGAATTGCTAGACCCTTAACTTGATGAATTTATTCTTAAGTTTCTATGTTTATGCATTTATTATTATATTTTAACTTAATGAATTTACCTTTAATGCAATTATTATCCTTAATATAATGATTTAACCTTAATCACCATTTATATGACTCATGTTTAACATTTAATATAGTTGTTGATGGGTTTAATGAGATTGATAATGTCAGTTTAGGATTTAAAATGGCCATTAATAAAGTTCAATATAGTGCATGTGAATTTAGGTTCCATTACAATAGCCATTAACACAATTTTATAGGGCCACATGAGTTTAAAATTTAAAACGACCGTTAATTAGGGTTCAATGTGTTAGTAACGCCACATAGGTTTAGGATTTAATGAACCATACACACTAAACAAACTTATTATATAAATAGAAGTTTAAAACTACACGATGAATGTCTTTACATGCTTTGTATACGTGCGTACGTTCTTGTGTCTCATGTGTCATGTATTACACTTAGTGGAGTATTTTGGAAAAGTTTTAAGCAATATATATGTGTACATATATAAGTATACATATACATATATATAAATGTTTTGTAACATAAAAGATAGTGTTAATATTGAGCAATGTCAATTACACACGCACGCACGCACACATATAGTATGCTTATCTATCTATATATGTATGTATATACCTATGTACATACCATATTGGATTAATATTTGTTTTACAATAAAAGTATTATTTATTAAAGGATTAATTTTATGTATGTTTATTAATTCTTTTTGAAATCGTCCACTGGCTGAACTCTTTGAAATAAGCTTTTTAATATGAATTTATAAGCTATATATGGTTAGAGAAGTCTTTTTATATTGTTTCAAATATCTTACGAAAATTAATAAGGTCAATATATAATTCACACTAGTCAACATTACACACACGTACACTCACCACACACACACACACCAAAGCGACTAGTTATGAGAAAAATATGCATATTGGCTGTTGGCGTTCCTTAGCATAATACTGTCTGTATAAATTCATTTGAACAGTTGACAAAATATGCAGTATAATTAGATTGCTCTGTTCTTTATTTTGTATATCATATTTATGTGGTATTCTTGCTTAAACAAGTTTAAAGTTTACAATGTAGATTATCGGTTACTTTAAAAAGAAAAGAAAAGAAAGTTAAATTAATTTACATAATTAAATTATGATACATTTGAGTATATTTATAGGCATAAATATATAATTATACAGAATATTCTTAATAAATTTAACAAATCTAATTTCTTAGTGCATATGATGCATATTTGAATCACTAATAGCTTTGAGCAAATGATGTTAAGGTTCCATCTATACACCTCTTTATTTGCATGTCAATTATATATATATATATATATATATATAGAGAGAGAGAGAGAGAGAGAGAGAGAGAGAGAGTGTACAGATGTTATATGTGCATATGTGTGTAAAATGATTTAAGGAACCGTTTCTAATGTAAATATGAAACAACATATATATGTAGAATGCATAGATATTTGATGTGCATCTTGATGAATTTCTATTGTTATATTATGATTACTGTTCTTAATTATTATATTCTTTTGTATAATAACCTGATACTTAAAATCATATCCTAATTAAGAATGGTTTTATGAGAATGTATATATAAAATAATCTTTATGTGTGTGCCCGTTGCGTAAACGAGATAAGGATGAAGCTTGCATATACACAGACGTATCTAAGATCCACACACACGTATAAACCCCATAAACCTTGCGTAGACATGCAAACACACAATAAAACACCAAGCACGCACTTAACGAGTATCATAAATATCCAAAGATTTAATAATTTTTAAAACAGAGAGTTTTCACTGAATAAAATGCTTTCGAATTTTGTGCAGCTAGAAGAATTCAAAATCAATTGAAATTTAAAATACAAATATAAGATCTTGTTCATAAGTACAAAATATATATAGTTAAGCAAGCTTTGGATTTTATGAAGCATCCATTATATATAAATAAACAAATTTATGAAAATTTTGAATTTACTTCAGGTGTGTAGTAAGTGCGACTGAGTTTGTGTATGTGTGTGTGGTCTATAGACACACACGTCACACACCCATACTGGGAAGTTTATTTTGTAATAATTATTTCTTCCAAGGACAGTAGGCTAACGCAGTTTCAAATTATATTTCTTATAACATCTCGCTTACGCATAACTATAAAATTAGGATATTGTTTAATTTAGTTAAGCTTCTGTAACTCAACACCCATGCCAATCCTAACAATAATATATATATATATATAAATAAATGTGTGTGTATGTGTGTGTGTACATACAAAGATTATCAAACATACGCATGTCCTAATGTATATGTTAACATTCAGAGGTGTGTTCTCTCTCTGTGTATGTGTGTGTGGGTGTGTGTTCAACAGATTGAACATATGCATGCATATATATTTATACACAAATATATAAATCAAAGTATTTCAAGGACATGTACTGTACGGTACACATGAGAAACTAAATCTGTTCTTAACACACGGGCAGTGCGAGTCACACACATACACACTACGTAAGTACATATAAAAGCACAATATTCGTATTATATATAATGTATTCGTATATGGATATATCTGTGTGTTCTTTGTATTTTATGGATACCTAACACACACATTTACATAAAAATACATAGACCTATAGCTTAAATACACAAAATATACTTCCTGTTTTCACCGTTTTCTGATAAGAATTTCAAAATGGTGACATTTAAAATATATATATATATACACACACACACAGAGTTCGTGCGTAAAGAAGAGCAAGTTAAACACGAAGCAAAAAACGTACATCTCAAAGGGTTATGGCTTCACGAGCGGTCTCTGGGATTCGAACCTCGTCAATCGAGGCGGCCCTGGCACGCCGGAGAGCCACAGTATCCGCTATAATGTTTCTTCCCCATGCTGTAATAAAGCCATCAAGCAAAGGAATGAAAGCCACCCAGGCAGCCCCGTCGAGGCCGATGACATTACCAATCACTACCAAGAGTCCAGTAACGAATGCATTCAACAGCACATGTGACCATGCATCCTCCACGCAGGAGAGCTCCGGCCTGGGAGCCGTCAGTAAGATGCATGTGTATCCCAGGGTGGTAAGCACCGGAGAGCAGCAGTTGTTGTACTTGTGCAGACCCGAGGAATGCAACAGCCAGAGAACGCTGGACATGTACAAGACACTATCCGGATGGATAAGGAACACACGCTTGCTGTTGGACAACACACTTGCTTCTCGAACAATCACATCCACCCGCTTCCCTCTGTCATCCTGCAAAACACCACAGAAGTCCCAACCAGGCAGGTCAGGACCCACGGGTCGCACCTGCAGGTAAAACTGCCGCTCCGTTTCCTTCCTGCAGGGATGCTTTGCAATCGTGTACACCTTTTCGAGATATGCCAAAACAAAGACGTACACGAGTATCTCCACCGTTCTCGGAGTCAGCCTCTGTTCCGAAAGCTTGTGCCAGAGCTCGCTTCCGGGATTGTCTGTCTTCATGCAAGGGACGATCTGAGCTACAAAGTTAGCCGTGGCAAGTGTGTTCTCCACCCTCCATCTATCATCCAGCAGCTGGCACTGCACTTGGTGGCAGAACAGTGGCAACAGAAGCCCGCTTACAAGCACTCTGCCCACGACCTGTGCTACGGTCATGTCAACCCACGTACCCGAGTATATGCAGAAGAGTGCCTGGAGCGTGGCCACAGCAAGGGGATACAAGCTGAACGTCGACCTTCTGGCGTTTGGGTTGAGGAGCCTGCAGAACGCCATAGATGTGAAACCCAGCTCCAAAACCGTGTCGGGAGTCGACGCGAATAGTAGACGGCTCCATCCGGCGACTGGAATTGATCGGTATAAGCTGGGATACAACGACACAACTACATACCCTACCTGGAACTGGAAGTGAATAACTGATGCTGTGATACACAAACACAAACACAGCGGCGTGAACACCGATGGCTCCATTCAAACTTAATCCAAACAGCACACGCACTGGCCAAACAGATACCTCCATTGTTTATGTCAAAGTTATGTTTTGGGCCTTATCGACTGCTACGTCCACAACCGTCCGATCGTATCCAATATGCACCCTTAAACTTGTGAATTCCCGTCTAGGGTTTAGGTTTAAGGCCGCATTGCAGGTGTGTTGTGTTAAGTTCTTTCTCACACACACATTATAATGTTGCAGGTGTGTTGTTTGTTACGAAGACGTGCCGAAGGAAGAGTTGGCGATGCGTTCGCAGGTTGGTAGGGTTGTCCTCACACCCTGTATGCCAATCCTTCAAACCCGACGGCAACTGAGTTTGCCAGGTTTGTATTTATTTTTATACATGTTTACTATGTATTTATATTGATATGTTGTCTGGCTACGTATCTTTGTATTGTCACATATATTGAACGTCTACAAATACACACACATACACATGCAGCGAGACAGTATATATGTTTAGTGATGGTTTACTGTTTCATGTAACAGTATAATAATATACTTCACATAGTATGTAAAAACAGAAAATAAAAACCTGTTTAGTGATTTACTTATTTTCAAATAAACTTGTGAGAGCAGTTCGAGCTGGAACAGGAGGTGATGAGGCCGGAATCTGGGCTGGTGACCTTGTAGGTACACACACGCACGCACGCACACACTCTGTTATGTTTGCTTGAACTCATGTCATTATTTTGAAAAATTGCTAGTCCTATTTCCCAAACAGAAGTAATGGATGTATATTTATACATATGCATATTTAGGCAGAGAACGGAGGATTTAAGGAGTTTGTAATGGAGATAACAGGAGAACGTGTGTATAGTAAGCTTAAGTATGAAGCAGGTGTGCATAGAGTTCAGCGTGTACCAGCAACAGAATCTCAAGGTCGTGTACGTACCTCTACTGCTACAGTTGCTATCATGTCCGAGGTCTGTGTGTGTGCATGCGTGTGTATGTGTGTGAGAGAGAGAGGGAGACTGTTTATGTTTTCTCTCTCCCCTATGTGTATATATATATATATATATATATATAGCATCTTTTTACACATGTAATGAGAAGTGCATGTGTGTGCGTGCGTGTGTATGTGTGAGGGACAGAGACTATGTTTATGTTTATGAATATATTGGTACATCTCTCTCTCTCTCTCTCTCTCTATCTATCTATCTATCTATCTATCAAGTAAGTTGAGACCTCTCCTTTGTACAGAATATTCTGATACCACTTGGCTTGTGAAATAAATCAATAAAATAAAATAAAGGGCCATAATGTGAAACCAGTAAAGCTATGATTCAAATTGAAATAAATATCTGCAAAAGTCGTGTCGAGTCTCTACAAATAACCATCTTAATTTTTAAGTTAACAATAATATTATTAAATCTATATTTGAAATTTGAAATTTAAAATCATAATTGTGAAAACACACGCGCACATGCACACACGTGTACTATTGAGTATCAAACTAACGAGTCATTTTATATTAGCAATATTTAACACCTTAATATGTCATTCTTATTTTATTTTATTTTATTTATTGTAAGATAATTTATTTAATTATGTGTATTTATACTTAAGATAAAAACATGAGTTTTTATTCAAAAAACTGTGTGTTTAAAAGCCACAGAAAACCTTCGTAGTAGGACTCAGCATGAAGCAGCCTCTGTTAGCCGGATAACAGCGACCAACGAAGTAGCACTCGCAGCTTACAGTCCCTCCATATCTACACGTTATGTTCCCTGCAGCGGACAGACGTGCCACAATCTGAACACATCATTAATAAAACATTTTCATTTAATAAACAAACCAAATTGACCCTATAATGTTGTATTATAAGTACATTAGTATATACTAACTTACAAT
Source organism: Selaginella tamariscina (assembly GCA_003024785.1). Classification (NCBI taxonomy): domain Eukaryota; kingdom Viridiplantae; phylum Streptophyta; class Lycopodiopsida; order Selaginellales; family Selaginellaceae; genus Selaginella; species Selaginella tamariscina. Next base: position 112,274 of record PUQB01000175.1, on the reverse strand, counting down.
TTGCCACATCTGTTTTATTTCAAAACTGAGTCTCTCTCTCTCTCGGGGTGGTGTGTGTGTGAACCACAGTCCAAACATTGCACACACACAAATACACGTCCATGTGCGTGTATATGTATGTTTATGTCTGTGTTTTTTGTGTATTTTCTTGTATGTATGTGAATATGGCTTATATAAGAATCTCACTTGTTATAATCAATCAAGAGACCATCTACACGTGTTATTGCAAGCTGTGTTTTGTGGTGTGTGTGTGTGTGTGTGTGTGTGTGAGAGAGAGAGAGAGAGAGAGAGAGATTAATTTATCAACTGTAAGCAATATAGCTAATAATTCTCCTTCCACGCGAACAAAGCCTGCCCTCAGATCATCTACCTGCTTAAGAACGCCTCTTGTCTCTCACCTATAAAACTATTGTGTACGTGGTACACGTGAGAACCAAACAGCCACAGAAGAACACGGGTGGGTGAACACACACTCATTCTACTGTCCTTGCACCACTAACAAACAAACACACACATAAGCAAATGCATCCCCACCTGCCTAGTGTGTAGAAGTGTGTGTGTGTGTTGTGTGTGCATTTGTCTAAGACCACGTGTGTTTTGTCGTGTGTGTGTGTGAGAAGAGTGTGTTTTGTCGTGTGTGTGTGAGAAGAGAAAGAGAGAGATGTCTATTGAGATCAATAACAATAGAGAAGGGTTCATTATATACAGTACATGAAACCATACATTGTGTGCGCGTGAGTAAGTGTGATAGCAATTTATTGCAAATTATAACCATAAAACCAAACAAAAAGCTTATATCATGAACCGACTCGCAATAAGCCCAATACTTTCCTACAAGTAACCTGTAAACGAACTAAAATTATATATATAACGCTTAGCTGGTAGAAGAGATACGCCCTTACTGCTATGTCTTCATACGCAATAGAAGGTACCACTCTCCCGTCATATATACCTTTCTCTATCTGTACTTTAGCTGAGTATCTTTTCTCGTCAATCCCCAACAGTCTCGCCACAGAATCCCGATATGCCCCGTTAACTATCCTTACAAGCCCGCCTATCTGTGGGATTACTGTCTCCAGCTCTGCTTGATCAACCTTCAGAATATGCCCACTTTCTAGCATCTGGATCTCCCCCACATACTTGTTAATCACCTGAAAGTGTAAAGATAGTAAGACATGATATCCATATAAAACATAAACAAAATGATGTGCACATGTGTATGTGTGTGAACTTAATACATACCTTCTTAACCACGCGTAGTAATCCTTCCCAAAACCTTAACAATCAGACCCTCACCAAGCCAGTAGTCCTTCCTGTTCTTCTCCTTCACAAGCTCTTGCTCCTTCATAAGCTCCTCAAGGGCAGCTAAACCTTTACCCTTATCAGCTTTGGCCTTTTCACCGTTATGTCCTCTTTAACAGGTTTTGAAGCCTCCACCTCGTCGTGTTTAGCAAAAACCGTAGGTGGTTTAAGTTTAGAGGAACCACCTAGAGAAAATGCGACTTTCTCACTGGTCTCAGGCCCCAACTTCACTTGCTCAGCTGATTCTTCCTTAGCCTTGAGTGACGGTCCGGATTCATCATCAACCTTTGTTGATTTAGCACGTTCAATCATCGATTCAATCTCTTTCTCGTGTCGGATCTCTTCAGCGGCTGCAAAAACAAACATGGTGTGCATCGATACATTTTATGTTGATATGTTAAGCAGACATTTATAGAGTGTTTTCCTTTTTAATTTGGATAACAATCCACAAATCCACACTTACCGACTTCATGTTATGTGTTCTTCCCTTAACCTTGGAACCCTCTGGCCCTCTTTGAGAAGTGTCTCAGGTTCACGATCGATGTATGTCATGAACCAGCCTTTTGGAGTTTCCTCGACTTTGCATTTCCCTGTTCGTCCGAGATACTTCACAAAATCTGTGAGTGTTGCCCACCTAGATGCGTTCATGTGTACGTGGTGTCGATCCTGTAACAAAATATAATTAGTTTAGTAGAAATCCATAATCTATATATGTATGATAGAGATATAAATCCATGATGTAATATGTCGACATAGATACCAATTTTAAGCAAGTAGAACCAAAACACCTGCATTATTCAAATGAATGCATCTCTCTTCCTCGGAGGAGAGGACAAATCAATGTAGTTACCTGAATGTACTCATTGTAGACGACAGTGGCAGCAACACGGCTGGATCGGTGGCTACGGCGCATATGCTCCATGAAAGCAGTCTCAAAATCATTGGAAAAGGAGCCGATGAACTTACCAGGGCTCATCCCGAAGATCTGCATCTGCCTCTGGTGGCCCTCGCTCATACAATGGCACTTGAATCCATTCTCGTCACGGCATTGCTTCTCGCACATACCAACGCAGCTTCTGCAGGCCCTTGGCCTTGATCCTATTTGCAATCGCCTTCGGCGTCATGAATTCGTGCTTCCCCTTAGGAAATGAAGACCTAATTAGGTATTGCTCTGTCACCGTACCACAATGAGGATATTCCGTCGATGTCGGATGGCATATTTCAATTTTTTTTTTTCCATTTGTGCATAAATTCATTTTAATTCCGTTAAAATTTTAAAAAATATTTTCGCTAGCATAACAGGCTTAAAATCTCTCTCTCTTCTCTCTCTCTCTCTCTCTCTCTCTCCCCCCCACACACACACATCACATCAGATACGAAGGTGATATAAGTGTGTATATATATGTACTGTTTAAGGTATATGTGTATATTTGTATCAGTTAAGTGTACACAGTTTATAAAATATATAAATCGTATGTGTGTGTGTGTGTGTGACTGAGTATTTTCATTAGCTTCAATGAATTATTATTCTGTATTTCTTTATTGTCTTTATACATCCTGGATGGATAATAATAACAGTTTATTTAAAATTAAAACTAGTTTAACTCTCCAGCTATCTTTGTTTCAGAGTCTTATTTATTTTTTTATACTTTGTAGTATTTTCATTTATTTTCATATGTCTCACAGTTGAAAAATTTAAATCACATACATATTTTAGAATAGACTTAAAACGTAGCTAATGTCCTTGTTGTAACATCAGGTACATATATTAATTTATGTTTTATTGATTTATATAAAGTGCTATAAAATAGAATAGCGTATATTACGTTGAATTTAGAAAAAAAAAAATGTTAAAAATAAATAACGTTGAATACTACGCGTCGTGTATAAGCATTATTATATGAAACATTGATATAGAGTTTGTAGTAAAAAGCAATTTAAACATATTTTTGTGGGATTTATACATCAACAAGATTATTTTAATTTACAGTGTTAATGTGTATATGAATTATTACAAAAATTGATGTTTCATTTAGACTTTAACATTATTCTTATTATTATTAATTATTAATAAAACACAGAAAAGGTTAAAAACGTATAAGGTCATGTCGGCTTCCTGTTTATGGCTAATATAAAGATTTTCTGATTTAATTTTATAAATTAAATCAGAAAATCTTTATATTAGCCACAAACAGAAAATTAAATCATAAAAACCCATGGAAAGTACAAGCACGAAAATCATTCATTTTGGTAAACTACAATTTCTATTATTTAATATAACACACAATCATGTGCGTTTGTATATATACGAGAGAGGTTATGTTCATGTGTGTTTGTATATATACGAGAAAGGTTATATATGGCAAAAAGATAAAGTTTTGAATATCGATATACTGGGTGAGTCTACACACACGCACACGTGTGTGCGTGTGTGTATACATGTGAGTTGGTTGTGCGTGTGGGGGATGTGAAAGATTAACAATTTTACACCTGGATTAAATAACAATGACGTTGATAGTTATTATACATTCGCAAGTTAATTAAAAAGTTAAATGATAAAGTTTAATCTGTAACGTGTTCATAAAATCGCATTCATATATATCACATATAATCATATATAAACTTACGCAATAGCAGAAAATTATAATGTTTTATTAGATATTTTCATTTCTTGCAAGGAAGAGAATCAGCTTTATCTTTAAACAAAAGAGATGATTTTTTTAAACATTACAAATTTTTAGTAGTTATAATATGATTAATACATTCAACAGTTCACTTACATAAAATATAAGAACTAATATATGCATGATATATGCATGCGCACACAGACACGTTGGCACTTACGTCTCAATTAGAGTTTAAGCTTGTTGATATTGATCATAAAAATTAAAGTCTTGTAAATAGAAATAAAAAAATTTGTTTTCTATAATACAATTCTGATATAAAACTCGAGTCGTAACTTGTATGTCTGCGTCAACAGATTTTAAGTTAAGATTACTATCTTCGATAACATCAAAAGGTCACGAGCACAAATAACATAATATTATAAACACACACACACGTGCGTGCGTGCGTGCGTGTGTGTGTGTGAGAGAGAGAGAAGAAGACAAATGAAAATTATATGAGAGTTCGATTCAAAATACATCAGTATAATAAAATATGTAAAGCCAGTTTACTTAAGCTTAGACTTAGTAGAGGATTTTAGGGGATTAACAGCAAGCCTGGTAATAGTTTGCAACTTTTGGAAATCGTACCTCACAAAGAGGGGTGCGAGTGCAAGTGCAAGAATGAAAAGGGGACTTACCTGTGAAGACTCCACTAGCTTCTTTCTGAATAATCCTTCCTTCATTAACCCCCAGGTTATGAGAAGCATGCCGAATATGCTCATTCTTCCCTTCTTCACCACGCCTACAAGTGCCCCGGCTACCGCAAAGTAGCTTCCCGCAATCACCTTTGATTTATTTATATTAGTAGGGGCAACACACACACACAGACACTCTTTTACACGTGGTGTGAATATGTCCATGTACATCTTCTAACACACTCGTATGGTAGTATGTCCTCTCTCTCTCTCTCACACACACAGACACACAAACTGAAAACTAACCTCTAGACGTAGAAGATCCTCTTTGACGGGTGAGTCTACGTTGGTCAAGTTGTATTTGGTAAGAATGTTGTCCCATTTCGGGAGTGAGAAGTCCATAACGAAGTCTTTAACACAGGCTCCTGGAAATAATATGCTTTTGACTACCCATGGTGGAGCAGCTTTGCTACTTGCTAACTGCACTGCAGTTAACTCTAATGGACTCTTGCAAACTCCCGCTCTGCATGGAACTCTGCCAAAACAGAACAGCATCAACCTTTTAAACCTTAATCACCCTTAAATACTTCAATACATTTCCGTTCAATATCTTGTGTGTGTGTGTGTGTGTGTGTGTGTGTGTGTGCTTTAGTGTGTCTATGACAACATATGTCAGTGATTCATCTAAGGACTTCTCTCTCTATCTCTCTCGTCATATGTAAGATGAAAACACTCATCATACTTCTCCTGGGCACGATCTGAGCACTACTGCCGCCCACAGCCATTCCAGACGATGAACCCTAGGAAAATGATACAACCCTAAAACAGAGCAATCTGGCTATGGCTTTTGCAGCTCAGTGCTCGTGTTGGGTTCCTTCATATTGCGCCGTTCGATCGTTCACTGGCGTATTTTGGAGATGGCGCCAGTGTAATGTTTAGCAGAATGCAGGGATTAGGATTCAAAATGCAGCTTAATAAGAAGATTAAGCTCCGGAATAGCGCTGTTTGTATGGTTCTCCCTACAGGGTTCGTATTTCGTGTGTGTGTGTGTGTGTGTGTGTGTGTGTGTGGTTATACACAGACAAACATACCACATATGCATGTAATAAGGTCGGAGTTCTTTCTATATGTTACAGGAAACCGGATGCAACTTTGGAAAAAGATACACAAGCAAAGTGAGTTTATCCATCTTAATATTTTTAGATATTTACTATATGTGTATGTATATATGTGTAGATGGAGTGCAAGGGCGATTAAGTCGTTCAGTATGGCTGAATTAGAAGCTCGTAAGATGAAGTATCCCACAACGGGGACTGAGTCTCTAGTCATGGGAATTCTCACAGAAGGTACCTATATATATATATATATATATAGGTATTTGTCTATCTGTCTTTGTGTGTCTAATACTATATGAACATACATCATGCATATGCAGATGCTGTGGGATTGTTGACTGTGTGTGTGTGTGTGTGTGTGTGTTTTGGCTTTACCTGACATACATGTATGAACTATGTAGACATGTATGTTCATTATATCTGTTTATATCTGTCTATGTGTATGGGTTTACATGGTCACACTTATGTACATCGTTCACATGGACAAGGTTGTGTGTGGTTGAAAATATATATGTAAATATGTATGTACATACCTCACACCACACTCACGACACGCAATTGTGTATACTATAATACAGGGACGAGCAAGGCATCCTTATACCTGCGAGCAAATGGGATTACGCTGTTTAAAGTTAGAAATGAAGCTGTTAACGTGCTTGGGAAAGCAGATATGTATTTCTTCAGCCCTGAACATCCACCCTTGACAGAACCCGCACAAAAAGCACTTGACTGGGCTGTTGATGAGCATCAAAAACTGGGTAAAACATATATATTCTTGCCATGTCTACTCTCTCTCTCTCTCTCTCTCTTACACACACACACACACACGTTGGTGCAGGAGGAGAAGGTGAAATATCAACCATGTTACTGCTCTTGGGGATCTGGGAGCAAAAAGAATCTGCAGGGTAAAGAATACTTGCAACCTTGGGTTTTGATGACAAAAAGGCAGAAGAGATCTTATCAGCAGTAAGTTATATTTATTGATATTTATATTCGGTAAAATATAATAGTACATATAGTATGTATATAATGTATACAGACTAATAGCATGTATATAATGTATACAGACTAATTGTATACGCAGATGAAAGCAGGAAACAAATCTGATAAAGTAGTTTTTGAAGTGTCACTAGTCATGATATAATTAAAATGGAAAACTGGTTTTTACTTATAATCAGCATAGTTATACACATACTTTTATCGAAAAATTTAACTCCGTTAGCCCATGATATATATAGTTCTAATCTTGATTTAAGATGCATACTTGTGTGTGTCAATATATATAGAAATGTAGTTTATTTTATATCTAGAATCATATATATATAATATATATATATATATATAAGTAACACACACAGAAACATGTTCCCTATAATAGCGTGATATACATATGTATATTTATATATATTATAGAGTTTTAGAGTTGTAAGGTTCTTCATATTAAATTACTTGTAAATACATCCACACATGCATGCACACACACCACATATGCACATGACTTTAGGTATCTGTTTGTTTTTCTACATATTTACTTGTGTGTGTGTGTGTGTGTGTCCAGAGTTGTTATTATTCAAAATGAATTCTAGCTAATATTGTAATTTCTCTCATTTCACTAACTATCTTCTGTTGCTGTGTGTGTATGTGTATGTGTATGTGTGTGCACGGGTATGAGCACTTTTGGTACACATTGGTTGAAGGCTAGTTAACAATTTTTATAAGGTAAAAATAAAATTATAATTTAAACTTATTCTTAGTATGTACGTTAGGAACAGGTAATTTTAAATATATATTTTACAATACATAAATGTACAAACTCCATTGCCAAGAGCCTTGAGAATTTAGCTCAGTATCTCCTGAGTATACAAGCATACACACACATGTTATAAATATATATATTAAATAGCTCCATATATAGTGATGTATATTTAATACTTCAATATTTTGATTTAGTTGTTTAGTTTAAGTTTAAATATTTAATACTGGAATAAAAATGTACATTATAATTATAATGCACATACTACATAGATCTTTAAATGAACAAATAAGAATCAAACTTTAAACCTTTAATCATTATTAAATTATTTCCATTAATATAAAAATTCTGAACTATATATATAATAGAATGTTAATATTATAAGTCAAATAACACAGCATGTGTTTATAATATTTTATAATGAGTAAATTATAAAGTGAATGGTATCAATAAAACAATCAAAATGTACACAGCATTTAATATGCAGAAACTCTACATACACATAAATAAATTGTAAACATGCATACAAGATAACATAGAATTATCTAAGTTAGTACAGCAATATCCTTTAATTAATGCCGAATATTCTTATATGAATTGTATTAATATAATTTAAAGACTAATTTACGATTTATGTAATTAAAAGCTTGTTTAAAGAAGCTTGTTGGAGACGTTTTAATTAAAACATTATTTCAATATTCATTCAATACTAGTAATTAAAACATTCACGACTTTCTCAGTTTCAAGCATGAGATTTGTAATTTAATTATTTGTTAAGATTGAAATGTATTTAATGTGCATCATATACACTAGTAATTAAAACATGATTTTCATATTCAGTCAGCTGATACGTAACTTATTCTTTGCTAACAAATAAATGCATTAATATGTATCATAATTTATAAACATTTGTAATTAAAACATAATTTCGTATTCATATTAAGCTGATTTTCCCATTTGTTAGCATTGGATATTACTATTTATTATGATTTAAAGTGCATTATAGACGCTACTAATGAAAGCATGATTATGGCTAAGCAGACTTTTCCGCATTGATAAATAGTTTTATTTGTTAAGATCCAAATTATTTAATGTACATTTTAGAAGCTAATAAGTTATATTCATTTAACCCATTTACCAAAATTGGATATGGTATTACTTAGCACTAAGCTACATTATTTTGATTTTCTAATAGATTTAGTGTTGTTATTTATAACATATATTTTCAATACAATTCTGTAACATAAATTAAGAACGCTCCAAACCATTACGATGATTACGATAAAAATAAATGGTTATATAAGTTTTACTATTATGTTTATCGTTTGGTTTTAAGCTAATTCATTAAAAATCATTAAGAATGATTGTGCTTAATAGATTTCAAAATTAAACACAGGTGAACTCACTGTGCAAGTTTATGATACATATTAATGCATTTATTTGTTAACAAAGAATAACCTACGTATCCATTCCCCTATTTTACGATTCGATAGCATATATATAAAGACTTTGAAAATCAAATTTATATTATGCTGTTTTATTATTATATTACTCAGATTATACTGTTTTTTAAAACGGGATTAATATAATAATACCCACCCACCCACACCCACACACACACATATATAGGGTATGGTAGAGACTCTGATAGCATATATGGTAGAGACTTTGAAAGTCAAATTTATATGGTAGAGCTATCAAAGTCTCTACCATACCGTAGTCTCTCTCTCTATATGTGTGTGTGTGGGTGGGTATTATTATATTAATCTCGTTTTACGAAACAGTATAATTCGAGTGCTTACATAACTTCACTGGAAAACTTCGTCAAGGTAAACATTTTATCAATTAATTTAAAATGAGCTTTTATAAAAAGAATAAAATTAGCTTTTTCTAAATATTAATAATATTGGTATTTTAATAAATAACTTATTAGTTTTTAATTACAGGAACTTTAAGGTCGGTGCGAGTCGTATGTAAGGTTTCAATACTAATTAAAAATTAACAGGTGTTTTAAACTCTTTAAAGTTTAACATCCAGCCGACAAATTCAATATATCTGAATACGATCAGGTGATGCATATAGGGCATTGTATGTTAGGCAACGTGTGCTCACGTGCACACGTGTATAACAGATATACATGTGTATATCTTTATACGATAATAATTAACAATTTATATATTCAATAATTATTATCTGAATGTTTTTATCTCTTAGTTTTATTTACGGGACACCTAGCCCACTCTATTGATTCTTTTTCGCTAAAAATCAAATATTTTCAGAATGTATTTTAGGCAAACCTATGGAGTCTGGATATTGTATCCATTGGAATTTTAAGAGTTGAAAGCAGAAAGTTATAATTTAAAATAACATTATATATTAAGAAACGTTTTTGAGATAAATTTGATTTTCTAAATAGTATTAAACTTTATTTTAATCATAAATGTAGATTCTTTTTATTAAGCAATGTTTAATAGAATAAAATATTTACATGCAACTTCGATGCTTGTTTTGGATGAGCATTTTCTTATATGTGAATTTAAATAATAAACCATTGAATTTATTGTTTGAGCTGTTTCGCAAAAGTTGCGAGATTCTACTCACATACTTTCTCTACACATACTCAAACTTGTGTGTGTGTGTGGGTGGGTGGGTAGGTGGGCGTATGTTATTTAGATTTGGAAAAGAATACTTCTCAATAAGAAATCCTATGTTTTAAAACAATGATAATAAATGTTAACAACAAATTTGAGTTTTCTTTTTCTTTTAACATGAAATTTTATTATATATTTTCAAGTAAAAGAAAGTATAACAGTGTTAGATTGATAGAATCTGTTACAAAATTAAAAAGACTGAAAAAATATTAAAATCGATTATTAATTGTTTCACACACAACTATGTGACAGACCTAGTCTTTGGAGATATATATATATCCTTTAAATTTTAATTATAAATAATTAAAATATTTTAGTAATATTTTATGTTTAAAAAAAAAAAGCCTAGATATTAATGATAAAGTATATATATTAAAGATATATCCTAATTGAATGGCATAGCTTTTATTCTTAGAATGTTAAATGGCACATATTATATATTATATTATATATACATAAAAGTACACAAATATATATTCACATTCAGAATTTTAAATAGTTAGTGAAACAACTTCAATACATAATTTAAATAAACAAATACGGCCACACATATATAAATTTAATCTATCTAATTAATATATATCCTTCAAAATATATTGCATTATCTTTATTCAAGCCTATTCTTTATAATTAAAATTTCTTAAAATATAATATTTCATCATGGATATTATTCTTTTACAAAATATTTTTAGATATTTTATTTTTTACAATTAGACTTTTTAAACAAAATTTAAGGTTGAAATAAAATTTAAGTCACTTAATCTTAAGGCTAAACTAGTTTTAACCGTTCTTGTCTTTAAAATATACTATAGCATAAATTAATAAACATACGAGATCAAAGTATACTTATGATAATTTAGTTTTAAAAATATAATATATAAATATGCATATTTATAAACATAATTTAAACTACTTATATATATATATATATAGAGAGAGAGAGAGAGAGAGAGAGCGGGTTTGTGGAACAACACAAGAAGCTGGAGAACGTGAAAAGGGGTCTCGGCGAAAAGGATGCTCCGGCTCAGGAGGCTTCATATTATTCTAGTATATTCGCGGATATTCCAGGTATATTCTAGCATATTCTAGAATATTCTCAAGAATATTTTAGAATATATAAGTTTTTTTAATATGCCAACTGGCTTAATAAAGCATTATCCTAAACCCTAAACCATTTATCCTTGTAGCACCGGTGGGTCATGAACTCTACTGCAATTCACCAGCAAACGGTGGACCTCCATCTCACTGAGCGATCGCCTTTGTAGAAAATATGTGACGTCCGGGTTCAAGCCAAGCACACGGCTGTAGATGAAGTACATGTACACATGGGCTCCAACTTTTGCTCTTCTGAAATGTAGAACAACTGCATGAAGGATAAGTACTAATAGTCCTTTGCAGAGTCATTTCCTGCCGACACAACGAAAGCCTCCTTCCGTCCTCTAAGCTGTCACTTCAACATTTCTCACACGACCTAAAAACGTCTTGGCCTTGTGGAAATTCTTCTCTTGTTCCTTAGACATTTTTGTTGGAGTGGACCATACGTCCTTCGAAAGGTGGAATTGTTGTAGATCCAGCTCCACGTGGTGGCGATGGTGTTTTGTCCTTCTGACCCTCATCTACTCTTCCTGCCGTCCCCTGTAAACCTTCCAGAACAAAGCTGCATCTGTAGTTCTCTGACCTCCTCACTTGTCAGCTTCGTTTCCTTGAGCACAGGCCAAACCGTTGGTGGTGTTGGAATTCGTGACTGAAGAATTTTGCCGTTTGGCCGCGTGAAACACCCTGAATCTTTTGGGCAGAACCACATCATCTGTTGTACATACTCCTCATTCCCCAAGGCATCAATGTACATTCGTTTTCCATAGAATCCTGGTGCTGGCACTCTGCTTGGATAACCGATTGGTTTTCCACACAGAGCAGTTCCTTCCTGATTCATCCCCAAACACTTAACCTTACTGGATGCTCCGATTCGTCTGATGGCCCACTCTGTTTGAGCAATCTCTCTCTCCAAAACCTCTTCGAACCTTAACCTCTTTCTCTGTTGTTTTGGACCACCCGCTCTGTGTACTCTACATCATGTCTGTGTGAACGTCGAGCATCAGACTGTTCTGTTCCTGTGACTGTTCTCCTAACAGTTTGCACTCGAACGTTAGTGGTACTCGTGAACTCCGGGCTGGTCAAGTGTTCCTCGCCTTCCACCAGATTGATAATTGTTGATGGAGATACACTTTTCCCCTCAGAGAGTTTGCGTTGCACTCGTTTCAACAGAGTTTCCTTCGAAGGCCCTGACCCTGTATACCTCCCTTCTATTGCCGCTTTCACCTTCGCACTCTGCATAACTGCATCGGTGAGGTCTAACATTTCGCCTCCAGCAGTGGTACTCTTTTGGCCAATCTTGCTCTTCTTGCTCTCGCGTGAATCACTTCAGCATTGTTTGTAGTTGGAACGCTCGCGAGTCCTTCTTTGTCATGTCTCCCAGTTCCGCCATGAGATGTGGTCCTCATGCCTGATCCACCAAGAAGCCATGTCTTCAAAGCTCGAATGTTTGACGCTCGTCCTTCCCAAAAAGACTCGAGAATTGCTAGTTGTTCTTTCTTAGATTGTTCATTCAGTGCTGCAGGCCAGGCACGAGCAAGCTTCATGTGTTCTTCGCGATGTTCTTCTGCGATCCATTTCTTTGTCACCTGACGCACGGATTGCATAAAGTGAAACAGACAGCTTCTTTCCCTCCCTTTCATCTTTCTCCGTTGTTGAATACTTGGCGCAAGGCTATCCATATCGCTCCAGCCTCATCCGACATGAAACCAGCAAAGTTGACATTCTCCAAACCCTGCTTCTTACAAACCTCTAGCATTGTGTTCAAGAACTTCAGCACTGCAACATTATCTTCGCGGCACATATCTGTGTAAGCTATAGTCACCATGGATCTGACACTGTAAGAGAGCATTAGATAACAAAGATTAGAAAGTGTTATGAAGAGTTTACAACTTACAATGGGTCATAAAGGTGTATTCCAATTGTCGCCCAGTCTGGTATGGTGCGTGTGGTCCAGAACAACCCATTGATCATGAAGGTCTCCTCCACTTTGACACCTTCTGATGTACTCAACTCCTGAACCCGGTCCCTCAACTGTCATTTTGAAGATCAGAGGCTGCTCCTCAGCACCATGCAGTTCCATCCCTGGAACATGTATGACGTGAATGAAAGGTATTGGCAACTTTGTCTTCAGCTCCAGAAGACCCTCGTAACCCTCTCTAAAGTGTGTCTCCTTCTGTCTTGATTGTGTAATCCAGTCCCGAGTCCTAAAGAAAAGGTCACGTCAGTGTGTAGAGATCTAAAGAAAAATACCTTCGATGGTTTGTTAAGAGGTTCAAGTTTTGAGAGTAAACCAGTGTACGAGACTTCTCCTTCTTCCTTGAAAAGTTCTTCAAAGATGAGCTCACGCGCAGCTTGAAACTCAATCACTCGTTGATTGGTTCGCGGACTGCTCTTTACCACGTTGCTGACACTAGATCTGGCACGCTGAACGTTTGAAGCTGACACTGAGGGGCTGACTGGATGCTGATGAACACCTCTGTGAATGAACAACCTTGTAAAAGAAATGTCGTCTGGCAGAATGTAGTACACATAAGCCGGACAAGTGTGCACTAGCAATGGCTCCTCTCCACAATGCTTACATTTCATGCCTATTACTTTGCCTGTCTCAGTTGTCTTTGCCTTCTCCACAGCACCCTTGAAGTGACATTCATTTGCTTTCTTCTCAAAAGCCAAGTAGGGGCAGGTAGGATTGATGCATTTGAGATGTCCGACACATGAACTTCGACTGACTCGCCAGAACATGCCAGTGTGTTGTGCTCGGGTGTGTCCAATGGTAGCAGCCATCCTTGCGATTCATCCCCAAGTACTTCTCTGTGCTTTCTTTCTTTGGGGAAGTTCGTAAATGACATTTCCATTGTATATCTGCGGTAGTTCAGAGACTCGTTTAACTTCAGACGAACCAATGAGATCCTTCCCTATCCTACATTTGTCTGCTCTTAGAAGACACACCAGCATGGATTCCTCACGCTCCTCTGTCCGCAACAACGGGCCCTTTGCCGGGCACAATGTGTAAAAGACAAACTGGTTTGATGCATTGCCTTCTGGTAACAACTCCACATCTTCTCCAGAACTCGCAGAAACTGACATCAATTGAACCACATGTATACTGAACCAACAAGGAATGTTGAAAGCAATGTGAAGATCATGTTCAAACACAAAAGCATTTCCATCTTCATCGACTGGGAAATCTTTGTCAATGCCTTCATAGGTAACTCTGGCCATGACAACGCAAGGAGAAAGCTCGGTGGTTTAGGAAAGCAAAGCAAAAGATTAAACACACTCTCGTTCGCCAAAAAAAATTATAATCGTTAATAATAAACGTGAATACACTTTTGTATATAATTAATTATACGCTGCCCAGCTACAGTGTTCTTAATGCTGTCCTCTCTAGTATCACCGATTTAATTTAATTACTACCTTTTATGATTTGAAATATCTTCACCTTTACCAATTATTCACATATTTTAAAATTAACCCTAAATATTAATGTCACATTTATTCCGTAGGGTTCACTGTTTTCATTGCGGCTAGGGTTTTTTGGTAGATAGGGTTTACTGTTTCCATTGCGGCTAGGTTTTTTCAATCTCAGATCTGAGTTCTGAAATCTCTTCCAAGGGGCTTGAGAGGAGCGGCGCCATCCATTTCGAGTCGATTCGTGCAGCGCCCAAGTAAATCAACGAGATTTCTGTGCCGATTTAGATTGTCGGCACCATCCTGCTCAGTCGGCGGCCACAAGGTATGTGCAATTTCTGTTTTTTGATTTGCGGCTCAAATAATTTTTTTTCAGATATAAGGGTCTTCCCATTTGTGCCGACTGAGAGCGACGGCACCATCCTGGTTCAGTCGGCAGCCACAAGGTATTTTCGATTTTTTTTTTTTTTCTTGCGGCTCAAGTATCCGTATCACAATGTTTTTTTTTTAGAGTTAATGTGTCTTCCATTTGTGCCGACTGAGAGTGACGGCACCATCCTGGTTCAGTCGGCAACCACAAGGTATTTTGAATTTTTTATTTTTTGCTTTGCGGCTCAAGTATTTCACTTTTTTTTCAGAGTTAATGGGTCTTCCCATTTGTGCCGACTGAGAGTGACGGCACCATCCTGGTTCAGTCGGCACCACAAGGTATTTGAATTTGTTTATTTTTGCTTTGCGCTCAAGGTTTTTTTTTCAGAGTTAATGGGTCTTCCCATTTGTGCCGTCTGAGAGGGACGGCACCATCCTAGCTCAGTCGGCACCATTATCTCTTCAGTGCCGTCTGAGAGGTCGGCACCAACTATCTCAGTCCAGGATTTGTTCTTCTACATCTTCTGTGCCGACTGAGAGGGTCGGCACCATCTAGCTTGAGTCGGCAGCCACAAGGTTAGTCATCTTTGATTTTTTTTTATTTTGTCTCCTAATCAATTGACTTGTGTGTTTGCTTTCCAGAGTTTACAAAATGGTGAGAGCTTCAAAACGTCTACTAGAGACTGCGCCTGATGAAGAGCCACGGGAAAGAAGAGGATATCGAAGCAGAAGCGAGGCAAGAGAGGAGAACCATCTAATGTAGCAAAGGAGGATCCTCCAGTGACTCAGTCTGAGTAGTACCAGTTGAGCAGGAGCAGCCTCCATCAACCATCACAGATTTCCCGGAGAGCTCGTCGCAGTTGCCTCCTTCATCCGCTGAGGTTGCAGTCCTGAACGAGCAAGTGCAGATGACAGAGGCATTGAAGCTAGCGAGGACGACTTGGAGGAGGCAGTCAGCAAAAAGAGAGGCCGCGGGAAAGCTGATCCAAAAGGCAAGAAGGCGAAGAGCGATAAGGAGGCGAAGAGCGATAAGGAGCCGAAGGAGTTATACAGCATACCGGCTAGCCTGCATTTGGAGAGCTCAGCGAACCTGCTCGACAAAATTACTGTTCAAGGGACTTGGTGATCCTCCTGATGTGCCCATCTGTAGAATGCATTCGAACGAGGTGGTTCGACGAGTGAACCCAGGGGACTTGGACACTGGTGTCATCGTTGAAGAAGGCTGGTTATCTACGCAACACGGCCTTGTTCATTCTGTCCATCGGAGATCGACTCACTGCTGAGGAGCTATCGGAGCTGTCGAAGGACACGGTTCAGTACGAGCAGCACCGGTCTTTCGAGCAAGCTCTTACTCAGCCGGAGTACAAACAGTGGGCTTCAAGGCTCTCAAACCGGAAGTTCAGCTGCTGGGACGGGAACCATAGGCTACAGGCTTTGCAGAAGCTGTACCGGGAAGGATGCAGAGGACAACCAGCGATGGGCTATTCGCATTCGATGAGTTTCATCTCCACGGAGAACCTCGACAATCTTCAACTGGTTTCGATGTTCCAATCGATAACATGTGAGTATTTTCTTTTCTTTTGTTAAGGTCTAGACTTACAGTTTCATTGAATAGATCTTCAGCAACATCTGTGGAAACAACGCTACCACATATTCTCCTCGCTGTAAAGGCGGTCTGCACTAGTACGAAGGAACTCAGAAAATCCTCGAGTCACTCACGGAGGTTGATCGTCTTGAGGTGCGGAAGTGGAAGGAGAGTTCAACAGGAAAGACGGCTTGGCATCCTCTTCCGAACTGATCACGCAAAGATCCTTTTCAAGGTAACCTGATTTGATTTATAGGAAAGAATTTTTTAACTTTTCTATGTGCAGAACAAGATCGACGATGATCTCGACAGAGCAGTCACCAGTGCTAAGGGCAATCCACAGGTTGAGCTGAACCTGAAGCAGCTAGTGTACAAAAAGCATGACAAGCGTATGCACAAGTTCCTCTCCATCATAGACCCAGACTTGGGGGAGGAGTGGTTCCAGAAGGTGAAACATCTCTCATAAGCAGTGTCGCTGGATGGGCATTGAGAAGCTGTATGCGATGTCAAAGGCGAAGATTCCAAACATGCTGTGACTCCGATACTTGAACAAGCTCACCGTCTGAATCCAAGGCAGAACAACAGACACTTGGGCTACTAGGCATGCAGGACAAAGAGTGGATCAAGTGGTTCACCTTGGACTTATATTGGAAGGCTGTGCGAGGAAGCCATTCAGATCCTTAAGGGGTTGCGAGAGGATGGTGAAGAAGTTGGAACGGATGTCGACTTCATGAGCTGGTTTGACGAGATGCGAACTCGGAGCAAGTGCCTGGTCTTTCAGCCCTTCCATGACTGCATACGGTTCACTTATTGATGGAGCCGAATGAGTTTCTGGAGCGTGAGGAGTCTGCGCGTCGGATGATATGGAGGTAAGCTTTCATTCCAGCATTGCTATTGTCTGACTTTGTGTTACAGGTTCATACTGGCGAAAAATGCACCGTCTCAGACGATGAAGCTGTGGACAGATCATACAAGCGAGCCTCACATGTGGTCGAAGAGCAGAGGAGCTCTAACACCGTTCGAACGGGAGCATGTTCCATTCTGGCTCGACTGTCCGTCGCAGCCACCAGCTTGGGAGAGCTCACTATTCAACGTCACAGCAATGATCTACCAGCGATTGTTTGGGAGCCGGAGAAGTAGAGGCTATCAAGAAGAGCAAGATGAAGAAGACGGTGCAGAAGACAACTACACTGCAAAGGGATTGGGAGCGGGACCAAGCTCTTCTACAGCACCTCCGCCGGCAATCGACTTTACAATCAATGAGGTGCAACCACTTGTAGCTAGTTTGGACATCAAGGACGACCTGATGACCTTCATCCCGACCCTGGCTGCATCCCGTGGATCCTACGACCTAGCTGTGTGCGACATGGAGGAGATGAGCAGGTCTTTCTTCGAGCCGGGTGCTTCCCAGACAGAGGTGTACACCAAGCTCCGACAACAGGTTGACACAGACACATACGGTGAGTCACAAACGTGTTCCAGGAAGTGGTAGGTGAATACGGCTTCAACCTCATCATCCTCGACTTGCCCAATGAGCTTGTATATGGAGGTGCTAGCATCAACAAGGACATTGTGCAGCTAGATCCGGTGAAGTTTGAGGAGGCCTTGCAGTTCAGTGGAATGCACTTGGCAGCGAGTGGTTTCATGGTCGTCTTCGCGAGTTCTCCTTCTGTTTCGGCAGTGATTCAGGCGGCTGCAGTAATCAACTTGGAGGTTGCAGGGACTTACAGCGTCTACCGTGCACGAGGCTGGGGATACCGTGACAAAATTAAGGTAAGCTAGCTATTCAAGTTCAAGTTTAACTTGGTCTATGTGGCAGGATAACTTGTTAGTTCTCTTGGTGCTGCAAAGCTCTGAGAAGAAGTCGAAGAGGCCAAACCCTCTGGCGTTGACGAACACGATCCTCGTCGACACCGCGACCGTTTTCAGGAGGCTTGGTAAGGAAGTACTTTGCTTTGTTTATCCTAATGGAAGTTTGTGCAGGATGATGATTCAACCGAAGAGTGTTCGACTCATGCAGCTTTTGATCGAGCGTCTCAGTAGACCTGGCGACCTAGTCTGGGATATTGGTTCCGGAACCGGGTCATCGTTGTTAGCTGTTGTCGAGCTCGGAAGGAATATTATAGGAACCGAGAAGAGTTTCAAACTCTCTAGGTTGGCAACAAACAAGCTCGCAGAGAACATTAGACCAAGAATTACCTACTCAAACACCTCCACGTCCAAGCGTAGCTGGTGGTTCGAGAACTGCAGCTTTACTTAAGATGAAGAAGAAACTTTAGCTAATGTATATTGAGTAATAAATTAAGCTAATATAAAAAAGAATAAGATAGAATACAACAGTTTTAATAGAATTCTTTTTTGCCGACTGAGGCCAATACTGCCGACCAAAAAGAATATTCTAAAATATTCTAGAATATTCTAGAATATTTGAGCCCAGGCCTCTTGGGCCCCAAGCCTCCAAAATGGCGGCACTCCGCGAAAAGCCACTCTACGAGGTATACTCTATTGAAACTTTAAATATTTGTGAGTGTGCCTTGTAACAGTTTCATTATGTTAAAAACAGTTTATCTTAAAGTTTGGTCAAATGAAATGTGAAACAAATTTCTCTTAAAAATAATTAACTGCACAATATGTATTATGAAAAATTTGATTTCATTAGTACTTTTAATAGAAATTTTAAGGGACATCACTTGCACATTACTCTATATAGTTTATTTATTTATATAAAAGCTTTTATATAAGTTTATTTCTCTTAAATTTTAGTATTTATTAATTCATTAATTTTATATTTTATTATAAGTTAATAATGTTTATTTTGTATAATGTTTGCATTTAATGACAGTAGCAACGTGTATGAAATAAAAAAGATATAGACATAAAAAAAGTTTTGAATTAAGGTTAATATATATGATTTTTAACTAGCCATTTGCCACGTTATTGCCTTTCACATCGCCTGCCATATCATTTTAAATGGGGACATTTTTTAAAGAATAAATTGGCAATCTCTCTCTTTTTGGTGTTAACCCTCTCGGTGTCTCTTAGACCTCCGGTGAACCTCTCATGGACCTTCGAGGGACCACCTGCAGACCTCTAATGAACCTCCAAAGGGACTTCTCACAAACCTTTGATGGACCTTTTACTAATGTATCACAAACCTCAAAGGACCTTCCACGAACCTTCAGTAGGCCTCCTAGTGATCCTCCTACAGTCTCTTGGACCTTTTAAGGACCTCTTGCAAACCTCCTATGTCCTCCTACGGTCTATTGGACCTCATGAGGACCTCTTGCAAACCTCTTGGTCTCATAAATACCTCCTACAATCTAAGAAACCTTTTCTAGATCTCTACGGTATATTGAACCTCTTATGATTTGTCAGTCTAGACCTTTTGTAACTACTAACCAAATGACTGCATTTAATCTTGGTTATGTTCCATAGCCATGGCATACCCATCATACCTTAGCAATTGTATGTTGCTAAATTTCATCAATTGGCACTGATGTTGCCTTCTTCATTATTACAATTGCATGTGTTTTGTCATTCATGATTTTTTCATCTAGTAAAAAAAAATGACAAAGTCAATACTTAAAGCAAAATTAAAACTAGCACTACAACTTGTCATGAAGTTTTCAACCTGGATCTAACAACCAAATATTAATTGGTTATAAAAGAGCATGATGATATTAGTGAACCTATATGCCAAATTGACTAAGACTGGTGACAAGTTTAATAATTCACAGCAAAGGTTTTTATTTTTTGAATTGGTTCCTCGGCCTTTGACATAGAGGTTGTACCTAATGGATGGAAAGTGCATGCTACCTCAAATTTAAAGTTTACCTGGTGAAAATATGAAGCAACTTCGTACATGCTCAAGCCAAGATCGGAATGGACAATAGTTGTGGTCAAGCACAACTTGTCAAGACAATTGTTATTCTTGACATAAAGGGTGCTTTGATTTTCTTTACATGCAATTCCAATTCCTATAAGCTCAATCAGCCCACTTTGAATCTTGGGTATGCCTATAGCGAAGTAAACAAATGTGAATTAGGCTTAAAAATAATATATAGAAATTAAAACACCATGGACAAACGTAGTGACGATGCAAAGTGACGATGCAAATGGTAAGGATGACAATGTAGCAAGCGCCATAGATAATAGCAAAATATTCTTGAGAATAAGGTGTGTGTGCATAGTCGGTATCATGTTCATGAGTGTTTGAAGATGCCATAAATATGTAAAGAAACACTATCAATCAAATGCTATAAAAAAACGTTAATGCATATTTCATTACTTTACAAAAACATAGAGCAATTTTTTTTCTAAAAACAACTTAGGAACTAGCTTATTTGAAGTGAAATAGTAAATGATCAAAGCTAGCATATAAATAAAATGAATTCAAACTTTTGGCAAAGTCTTATTTTATAAGAGGCCATTTCGGGGAACAAAAGAGTTTCCATTGGAAGGCCAATGGACAAATGCATTCACCCATAAATAAAGTTGTTTCAATTTTTTAATGTACATACATTACAAATTGTATATGCACCGAATTTCCTTGCCAACATAGTGTACATTATGCCATCTTAAATGTCATGTACTCACTTGTCACTTACAATGTGCCATGTAGCAATGACTCATGCAATGATTAATAAAAAATTTACTTAAATGCCCTGTACCTACTTGCCACTTAGAGTGTGTCATGTAATCATCACTCAGTGAATAATGTAAAATGAAGATTTATTTGGATTTTTTTACTCATTAGACTCAGCAAAGTCAGACATCTGAAATCAGAGATCCTTTAATGTTAAATAGAATGCACCACTAGAAAAGTTTATTAATTGCAATTTGTTTATGCATATGTGGTGAGCTTGTAACCACTCTAAAAACCTCATACTCAAACAAAATTTAATGATCTTAACACTTAAAATGTAATAAAAAATACATAAAATATCTTTAAGGTAATGCATATGGTTTATACAATTTTAAATTATACATAAATTTCTATATATTTTTATTCTCTCTTGATTTTTAGTATTTATTAATTTATTATTTTTAAAATGTAATAAATGCATACATAAAAGACTTTTTAAGGATAATGCATATGGTTTATATACATTTTGGCGGGACATATTTCCGTAGTATGATTTTTTATTACATATGCAAGTTGTAACTAAAATGGGCATGGCTATAGTCCCATTTCATAATAATTAGCAATTTTAGCTATTTAATTAGCTTTTCTAATATTAAAGGAATATTCTTTAGAATATATGTTTGAAAACAGAATATTCTTTTAAAATATTCTATTTTGTAATCGACCCTTTAATAAATTATAACATTCAACAAAAATTAATAACATTATAAAAGTAGAAGGTATTAAATTATATAATATATTATATTTAAGATTGTATGGGCCTAATATAAACAATTAAGGAAGAGCATAAGAGGTACATTATATAAATATGATATTGTTATTAAATATTAATATTTAAATATAACATTATTAATTAAAATTTGTAGTAGTAATAATATATATATAATATACAAAATCCTATAATAATATAGTCAATCTTCTATATTGTTTTATAAATTTATATAGTTAAGTAAACAATTTGGTACTATTATTAAAGAGTTTATAATAATTATGAATATTAAATATACGATATTTTATTTTTAAGCTTCAGAAAAACATACATTCTTTTGCAGTTTTGTTAATCATGACTTTATCAATGCTTCTTGACATCCACTCATATCAAATGGATTTAACATTTATAAAACATGCTTTTTTGTGGTTTAAACCATGCAACCTTAACCATACTATTTTTTATGATTACTTCAGGTGTGTCGATAATTTGACCCATCCAAATAGGCTGATTATATGACACATCTGGAGTAATGAGAACCATCATTAGTTTTTGAAGATCCTTGCAGCAATCAAAGTATGCTTTAGGTTTTTTATTTCTTTATCCAACAAAGTGTGGGGTTTGCACTTCCACATCACTACTGGCTTTTATGTCGTCTGTGCTCAATGATGTCATTTCAATCTCCTTTCGCCACCTTGTTTTAGGCCAAAAAGGGTGTTGAAATTCTGTACTTGTGACAGTAGGCCCTTCTAACTCTCGAATAACAATCTTCCAATAGTCAACCACATGCTTATATAGTTCTGAATAACAAGTTGCCTTATCAGAATTCTTTGGCATTAATTTTTGAACTCATGCCATATATTTTTGATGCCATCAATAATAACCTCTTGTTCCTTGAGTTGGGCACTCAATGGAATAGGGTCTGGTTGTCCTTCTAGGAGAAGTGACTTTCCATCCTCTCCACTTTTGAAGAGCATTAAGTCCTCTTTCGGTAACCACTCATGCTCTAATGGCCGTAACTTGTACTGCATAATAGGTATACCATCTCGTATGGAGAAAAAGAATTGTAGTGGCACAAGGTGACCAACTAAAGAATCACTCCTCTTTTAATATACTCCTTGAGAAATTTTTTGAAGTCTGGCACCTTAGTCACAAACAAAGCACAACTTTTTTTGAGATGTAGTTTTCAAAAAGATTCATCATATGTGTAAGGTAAGTGCACTTGGTCCTTTTTTTGTAGAGTTGGAGACCTTGTTGAAGAAGCATCAATATCTTCATGAGTGTGACAACCATAAGGAAACTGAGCGTGATTGTTTTAAACACACCTTTGGCAACAAGCATTGACAAGTATGCTAGCACATATCTAGAAAATAAAAGTAAGTATGAGCTTGAGAAACCCTTAAGTAAAATGATTTACCTATTTTTGTTCTCGCTGCACAATTATCCATCTAATGACGAGGAAGCTTATTTGATGTTGAGGACACATGTACACTATTTGAGCTAGATCCTTCCACTGAACCAGAACTCTCAACAGGACCATTTGTTTTTGTGCAGGCTGCTAACAATGCCTCTCATATTCCCAAGTAGCCTCAAGTGCAGACATGTTCATGAGAGCATTATGTAAAGCTTGAAGGTGTTGTTTCTTCACTTTGAGATCACTGATAGGACTTGTTTGTGAGTGGGCTTCAAGGTTTCTGAAACACATGGCCAACGATCCAATAGTGAAATTGGAGTTGCTAGACCAATGTGGAAGTGAAAAGTGTTCATATGACTCACAACTGTGTCTATTGTATTAGCACACATGTTAATGAAATCGGAAGTTTCATGACATTTCCAAGGCACTTTGGTGTTGCAACGAACTTTGGAATGCTGGTCTTTGAATGATCCATCTTGTCATGGATCAAGCACAGGTACTCTGATGGGCGTGACACAGAAAGCATGCGGTGTGCATAGTACTGAGACCGGCAAGTTTGTTGTGCAATCATGTGGGCCTCCATCTTCTTTTGAATGCCAGTGATCTCCACCAAGGTTTTTGCACAAGCCTCTGCAGCCTTCAATGAAAGTGTCACACTTGCAAAAGCTAGAGTGTTTTGCAATTTCCACATCCTTAAAATGAGTATTCCATATGTTGTTGAAGGTACCAGTGCAGATTGCTTGGAGCCCCATCAAACTGAGGCACTTGTTCACATGTTCACACAGCTTTAATTAAGTGTAGATTGAAGGCAAAACCTTGAGATTTTCCCTGACCCTTGCATTTGTGGTTCGGCATTTATGAGGCATCCTGTCTACATTTGCTTCCACAAAAGCCTTGAGTATCTCTATGGCTGCCATAATGTGAGAGCAGGTTTTGACCAAGTGAGTGTTCCTATGTACTGAGGTTCTCGCTCCATCTAGCCACTCATCCCTCCGACGATAGAACGTGGTCTTTGGGATCCCATATATACTGTACCAAGCTTTGAAGCAGATGGCCATCTTATTAAATACCATAGATGCACTCTGATAACCTGTGTCCGAGGCCATTCCATTAATACACCCAGTTAGTGCAGCATATACAAACTCATGCCTTTACTTTTGGGTGAGCGTAAGAAAAGACATGTCTACATTGGGTAATTTCATTCCGGTCTGCCATCTGACAACACTTCTTCTTGCAGCAGTCAATCGTGAAAATGCTCGTAACACTTCCGGAAGATGTAGGATCCATCTTCACCTCTTGCTGAAACTTGCAGGGGAAGATCTGCAACTCATGAATCGTCTTTTTCTTACAATAGGACCAATGCAAGGAACCTCTTCAAATATGAGTTGTTCTTCCGGGTTGTTATTATTGAAATCCAACCCAGAATATGTTAAACCATCTTGCCATCTTAATTCAGATGTTCGCCACCTCACGAGGGATCCAAGATGCAATGTGTCATTAGGTGAAACCTCTGTCACAACTACACCCACGAAGTCGAACCTTAGTTTCTCTTCTAACACTGCTTCCATTGGATTTATAACTATGATGATGCCTCTCCCAACCTCAATCTCATGAAGAAAGAGAATCACCTCATCCATCATAGCAGGTAAGCCATCATCTGGTAAACTTGTGCTACTATTTATTTGTGACTCTGCATATTCTGTGTCAGTCTTGACTTCATCCAAATTCCACAATATAGGAAAACCCTCATCAAATTCCATTCCCAGAACCTCAACATGTTTGTAAATGGTGTTCACCCATACGTACACACAAGATCCTTGGGCAATATTGTGACATGATGCATTATCATCTCGAACTTCCACAGTTCCAGTGCCAACTATCTCTTGTTCCGAAAAAAACATACTTTATCTCCAGTATTAAACACATTGTCTTGCACATAAATAATTGTGTTATTTATGATATCTGTTTATGCAATATTTTTAAGAAGTCTGAAATGCGGTTGCTTAATAATATGCATGTGCAATATACATAATTATGTATAGAGATATTATTTCATGCTTGATTAATACAACTGATGGGTGGGATTAACTCCCTCCGACGAGGAACGGTGGCGGGATTAATCCCGCCACCTACTCTACCCCTTCGAAGAGAGTCGGCGGGATTAATCCCGCCGCCGATTCCCTCCGGCGAGGAAGAGCAATGGGATTAATCCCGCCCACAACTCTTACGACGGGGAATAGGTGGCAAGATTAATCCCGCCCACAACTCTCTCCGAAGCTATGATTTCAAAGAGATCTCGGGATAAATCCTGCCCACAAATCTTTAAAACAGGGAAGAATGCAAGATTAATCTCGCCACCCCTTCTCTGCCTCTTAGAATGGTTGGCGGGATTAATCATGTCGATAACTCTTTCTAATAAATTTAGGTAACTTTTTATCAGTTGAGAGTTATCGACGGGATTAATCCCGCCGCTCTTTTTTAAAGGCAGAGAAGCATTGCCCGGACTAATTTTGCCATGACTATCAAAGAGATAATGGCGGAATTAATCCCACCACTTCTTCTAAGAGGTGAAAAAGAAATGACCGAATTAATCTCGCGCCCGGCTAACCGAGAATATTAAGTTAGAAGGATATTTAAACGGGATAAATCCCTAACAAAATATATTGTAATCCTAATGCATTCCTAAACCCTAAATTCTAATTTTAAAAGAGAATGTAAGAGAGTGAATCTTTATAAATATATCTAAATTTGTTTATAATACTTACTTGTAAACACACTGAAGGCGCGTGCTTTCCTATAAACAATAGCACCTAATTTAATGTCGCTCTTGAGCTGATCACTATGAAGAAAAAGAAATCTGAAGAATGAAAATTACAGAAATAAAGAAACTTTTACCGGAGAAAGAACCAGATCTGAATTTGAGTGGGAAATTAAATGCATTTTCAAATTTACATATCAGACCGACAATACTTAGGTCAAAAATTCAAAATTTTTGAAAAGAATAAAAAATAAAATTTAAGATGAGTTGACAAATAACCGACACTCTGACATATATACTCTCCAATTCCAATGAGTGTTAATGTTATTTAAGTGATTCAAGCTGTTTAATATTACGAAATTTTAGTAATTATTCTACATTCTTAATATTCAAGTATATATTATTAAGTTTATATTATATATATATATACTTATACAATAAATAAATTGATATATTATTATGTATCATTTAAAATATATTCATAATCTGTTTATTAATATTATTTTCTTAAGTACTCGAGTAATTAATTTACATTTCCTACTATTAATGGGATATTCTTTATTATTTTCTTAATATTCAAAGAATATTCCAATATTAAACCTGATTATCATAATTAAATTAGTCTTATTCTTAATTATTTCAGTAGTTATTCTACATTTGTATATATTAATGGGATTTTCTCAATTAATTTCTTATTATTTCAAGAATATTCTTATGTTAAACCTTATTATCAATATTAAATTAATGTATATATACATTTTAAAGTGTATCCAACTTAATCTTGTTAGTAGCATTCCTCGTCTTTGTCTTCCCGCTCCGGTTGAACCCATCTACCATTTTTATCCTGAACAAGCCCCTTGTGCATCTCTGCCACCAACACGGCGGTACACCGAGTTCACTCTTCAGAAAGTCTGCAGCCTTGTTCACAAGGGCAAGGGTCTCGACCTGTAACCGAAACAAACTCCTTGCCGCGCCCGTGGTAACCATCCACAAGATACAGGAGAGCCTCCAGGTTATGGTGCCAGATAGGGTTCAAAGTGTGTTGCAGAGCCTGACACCAGTCGGTACACAGCTCGAGACTCCTCCCCACATGACTGTACGTCCATGGTAAACCATCAATCACCCTCCGCAATAGAGCGAAACAGTTCTCGTTAAAGATAATCCCAGGTGCCCTAGGAACAAGGTCCTTGTCATTGACAATGCGAAACCCTAATCCCCAGTTCGTTGCACCTGTCTCGGAACGCACTGTTTCCGACTCTGGGTGCACTGAACGAGAACACCGTGATGGGTATGTTGTTGGTAGGGTCGTCGTCCTCATTATGCGGCCTAGGCAAGCTCTCAAATATCGCATCCATACTTCTAGACTGAGTCCCTTGTTGAATGTACCCCTCCGAAACCCTAGTTAGCGCCGGTTCATCCATACCCGACTCAACTATGTCGTAGACAGTAAAGCAAGTGCACCTCCGAGGCTGTGACCAGTAACCGTGATACTCAGCTGCTCGCCCGTATACTTACCCACCAGCCGGTGTATCTCCCACAGGAGCTGCTCACGTGCAGATTGTCTCTTCTCCTTCTCGCACGTGTACAGATGCAGTAAAACTATCTATGACTATATATTAGATAAAATGATGTATTATTATGTATAATTTAAAATATGTTCTAGTGTGTATATTAATATCATTTTCTTAATTACTTGAGTAATTAATCTTCTTTTATTAATGGGACATTCTTTATTATTTTCTTATTATTCCAAGAATATTCCAATATTAAACATGATTATCATAATTAATTTAGTTAATTATTTCAGTACTTGATCTACATTTGTATATTAATGGGATTTTCTCAATTAATTTCTTATTATTTCAAGAATATTCCAATGTTAAACCTTATTATCAATATTAAATTAATATATATTATTAAAACTATATATGGCTTATATTAGATAAAATTATATATTATTATGTATAATTTAAACTATGTTCATAGTGTGTTTATTAATATTATTTTCTTAATTATTCGATGTTTGTTTTGCACACAACTTAATGAGTTTATCTTAAGACACATATGCAACACATGCACAAGCCGATGGGTGGATCACGATATAGATTAAAGCATCTAGCTTTGTATTTATAATATAGAGTTTAAAACCAAAACCAAATATTTATAGTTACACACTCTACACTGAGAATTACATATGTTTAGTGTTTAGAGTAAATAATTAGAAAAATGTGCATGCATTTAGTTTATATTAGTATAAAGATTTATATACTAATATATATATTATGTACCATATAAAATTTTATAATAAAATACTTGCATCCAAATTGGAGAAATATATTGCATCATGTTCAACGCATGTATGATCTATATGTACTCAGTCTATGTATGTAACACATTGAATTTACACATGTAATATGTATGTCTGTGTGTATACACGTGTGTATGTATATATGTGTACTAATATATGCAATGTGTATGAATTTAATTTGTTAACACTCTCTCTTTTTTTTCATACATACACACCATGCATGATCCATGTTAATATGTACCGTGTTCTTCTCTCAAACATACACACCATGCATGATCCATAATATGTACTGTCTCTCTTCTCTCGTACATACACACCATGCATGGATCCATAATATGTACTGTCTCTCTAATATTATGTATTAATATGTATGTATGTCTATGTGTATAATACTATGTGTGTATATATGTATTGCTACACATGAAACTTTAACACTCTCATGAATACACACATGTTAAACCCCTGCAATGATTTATATTTTTGGGTGTATGTGATACACCCACGCACACGCACATGTTGATAATATAATGAAAAAATATTCGTTTAAGGCGAATCTATATTTTATTCTTTTTAAGGTTTAAGTATATTTTTAAAAGGAATATTTTAATTAGGGTTAATATATATTCTATTCCTTTTAGGGTTTAAGTATATTCTTAGGGTTTCAAGAAGAAAGGCGGAGGCGGCGGCTATGAAATCTCCCTCTCTCTCACACACAGGTGAGATCTTCTCTCTCTTACACACGCACACTCCTGAGTTATTTATTTATTTTTATTCACATATACATTTATATGTGTGTGTATCTTAATAATAAAATTTATTATCTATCTCTCGCACACACATGCACACTCCTATACATACACACACTATATGTGTGTGTGTGTGTGTCTGTATAATTTTATTAATTTATTAATTTTATCTCTCGCACACACACGCACACTCCTGTATATATATGTTGTGTGTGTGTGTGTTTGTTTATCTGTAAGATTTATTTGTTTCGCTCACACATGCATACACATGATATACATATATACATATATATATACCTATATACATATTACATACATATTATGTGTACCAGTATTTGTATAATTTTATTTATTTATTTATCTCTCGCACACACACACACGTATATACATATATATATATATATATGTATATACACACATATATATATATGTGTGTGTGTGTGTTTGTTTATCTATATGATTTTATTTGTTTCGCTCACACATGCATACACACGATATACATATACATATATATATATACTATGTACATATATACATACATATATTATGTGTACCAGTATCTATATAATTTTATTTATTTATCTATCTCTCGCACACACATGCACACTCCTGTATATATATATACATATATATATGTGTGTGTGTGTGTGTATCACTATAATTTTATTTAATTTATCTATCTCTAGCACACACACGCACTCTCCTACACACACATATATAACATATATATATGTGTGTATCTGTATAATTAATTTATTTAGCACACACATGATATACATATCCATATATATATATATATATATATATAATATATAATAATATAATATATAATATATATATATACACACACACACACATATAAATAATATATATATCTGTGTTTATATCTATACACACACACATATATATATGTGACCATATAGCGGCGGGATTAATCCCGCCGCCCTTCACGCAGGCTACTTGGTTAGCCTCATGAGCGTAGGATTAATCCCGCCACTCATGAGGCTAACTGAAGAGCGGCGGGATTAATCCTGTCGCTCACGGCCTCGCGGAGGGCGGTGGGATTAATCCTGCCACCCATGGCCTGCGTGAAGAGCCTAGGCGGGGATTAATCTGGCCACACACCATGCCCTATGCGAAAGCCGGTGGGATTAATCCCGCCACTCATGTTCTGCGTGAAGGGCCTGGGTGGCGGGATTAATCTGGCCGCACGCCCATGCCCTGCGCGGAGGGCAGTGGGATTAATCCCGTCCCTCACCCATCCCTTCTCGGAGTGCGGGGATTAATCCCGCCACCCATATATATGTGTGTGTGTGCATGACTTACGAGAGGGCGGCGGATTAATCTCGCCGACCCTTCTATGCATGGTGACGGGATTAATCCGCTAACCGCCTTAATCCATATGAGAGTGTCATGGGCGGGATTAATCCCGCCCAACAGGCATGGAAGGGGTGGCGGGATTAATCCCGCCACCCTTCTCTTTTTCCTCCATTGGTGAGTCGAATTAATCCCGACCACTTTTGTTTAAGACGGAAAAGGTTTACAACATACCAATAGAGAGGACTAAGAAGGGGGCAAGATTAATTTCACCATCCCTTACATGGTGGGCGAGATTAATTTCGCTACCCTTCTGGATCACATGAAGGAGTGTGCCAAATAAATCCTGCCCAATTCTCTCTAAGACTGAGAAGGGTGGCGGGATTAATCTGCACACCCATTCAGAGCTCCAAAAAGGTGACGAGATTAATCCCGCCCACCCTTTCAGGAGGCATAGAAGGGGTGGCGAGATTAATCCCGCCCCATCTTCCATGTGAATATATATGTGTATTAGTATATATAAGTTGCATATCTCATTTTATTTACTTTTATCATCTTATCATAATATTTTGAGTAAAAGCCAGTAAATTATGTGAAACTATCCAAAGCTCACATTTGTGGTGATTTTAAAACCAAATGTTATCTGTCTTTTGCACTAGCACAAATGTGAGCTTTGGATAGTTAATCCCATCCACTTCTCTCTGAGACAAAGAGGGGTTTATGTGAATTTATCTGTGTATTAATTTTGTTTATTTGGGTTTATACAAGTGTGTGTGCGTTTTTATATGAATTGTATTCATAGTGTATTATTTTGCAGAAGGACGATTTGATCAAACAAGGAGATTCAGTCATTAGTATGGAGTCGATGTCAAATTCTAGGTAAGAATTAAAATAAAATCTGTTATACTCGAATATGTGCTTGAAGAACTAATTTTTTTGGTATTCAGATGTGGAATTGAGGTGACATTGAAGACGAAAGCAGAAGAAGAAATGGGCAGGGGGATTTTGGAATCAACTTGACCATATTTCAAACTAAACGAGAAGCGCATTGGAGCAACCACGGTTGCTGTCAAACCAACCTCTGTCACATTGCATGGACAAACAAAACAATGAAAAGTAGATTTACTAGTCAAGCACCCGAAAGCAGTTTGCGAACCCAGTTGGACGATGCTCGACACATATGCCTTATTCCATTCAATGTCACATTCTCGAATTCAGAGGTCACTAGTTACAACATTAATCTCGGTTCTTGTCGACTTGTGGATAATGATGTTCATGTGTTCACTAATGATGTTAACCATGGAGTTCTTATTCAACTCAATGAAAGCCCATTTATGAAGGGGATTCAATTAGATGTCTACTTCGAAGATCTTTAGACTCATCGAGTAAGTGTATTCTCAATAGAGATTGCTTCATAATACATAACATCCACAAGTGAAGCAATCGTCCCTCTTCACATTGAAGAAAAACACATCGACATCATTAGGGAGATTGAGAGGGTGGCTCGGTCCCAGGTTCTTTACAGATCATGTTCAATTTGCCTAGGAATCTTTGGAAACTAGAAGAGTGTCCCGAGAACATTAGAACAGCTACAGTCGGGGATCACACATGTTGATTCGGATCGTAGAAGAAAATCATCAGTCGTTTTGTCAGCTGCACCTATGGCATCCCATGCTGCAATAAGCCACAAGAAAATGATGTTGAATGATAGGATTTATGAGTGTAGGGTTAAATATTGTAGCATCAACCCAAACTTTAATTACATGCCACTCAACCAGGAACGATACTACAAAAGAAAGAAAGGCGCTGAAAGTGTGGATCACAACACCAGAACAAATCACAAAGATTCAGAGGAAGAATAGAAAATCAATCAAGTACTACATCATTAGTGGTCAGCACACAATAACGACAGCCCAACAACTTCTCGATGAACACAACAAAGGAACGATGGCAATAAAACTTTCCGAGCATACCCGTGAAAAGCTGACAATAAGATCAGCGTTTTTAGCTAAGCCGAATCTCACAATCGAGCAGTACCATAAGTTATCGACGGAATGGGACGTTGCTGACACCAACCACTACAACAACAAAATATGGGAGAAGTTTAAACACATGCGAGCCGTGTGGGAATCTCTTTAGCGACCATAAAGAGCTACTACAGGGAATACACAATGTGCGGACTACCGGGTAAGTAAATTGTCTGGGCGGGATTTATCTCGTCGGTATAATAATCTGTCTCTTTTTTTTAGAGAGTTGAAGAAATTGTAGCAGTTGATTTTGCCTAGGTGGGCGGGAAGAAAACAT
This sequence comes from Selaginella tamariscina, assembly GCA_003024785.1. Lineage (NCBI taxonomy): Eukaryota > Viridiplantae > Streptophyta > Lycopodiopsida > Selaginellales > Selaginellaceae > Selaginella > Selaginella tamariscina. Next base: position 79,491 of record PUQB01000175.1, on the reverse strand, counting down.
CATTTTTGATGATGTTGATTTCTTGTTCTGAGGATAGGATCTTTGCCAAATGATTGAGGATTATGGACTTCTTTTCAAAAGAACACTGAAGAAGAAGTAGACAAGTGAAGGGGAGCCCTCAGAGAAGTCTGCAAAGAAACCCAGTAAAACGCCGAAGGCTAAGTCTGTTTAATCTACAAAGGATGTAGACAACAATTTCAAGCTCACATGGTTGAAGCCTTTAAATGGAACAACGATGGAGGAGATGGAAGTCTTGGCTGATTTGATGATTGATGGCAAACTACAGATTAACAACAACAGCCTCACCTCTCCTTTTCATGTCAAGGCAATGGACAAGAAGACGGTCAAGTACTTCAAGGAGTGGTTAAGAATACACTGCTATAAACTGGGTTGGACCTCAGCCTCAACATATGAAGAGGTCAGGAAATATTTGCATGTGACAAACGATGATATGCTTGTCCGATGGGTGAATCAATCAGAAGATCTAGGCAAGAATCTATTGCACGCCAATGCCAAAAAGGAGAACATTGCGATGACGCCTTCTCTTATGGCAGTCCTTCAGTAGCGGAGAACCGAGTTGAACCTTTATAAGGGGTACCTTAAACCCACGACTAACCCCTAAGGGTTGGAGTGGCCAAGTCATACCCTAGACCTAGAGGAGGATGCTACAAATCACGACAAGCCCTATAGATGTTTGTTGTTGGATTCGAAAACTTTATAGGGTAACATCAATTGGCTGGTGGAGCTGCACGAAGACTGTGCCTCAATACGAGATTGAGGGCTCAGCTATCACACAGAGCTACAGTGCTTGTGTGGAGGAGTTAAAGCTGGAGGTTGGTAAAACCCAGCTGGTGGAGCTGTGCGAAGAGCCTTAATACGAGATTGAGGGCTCAGCTATCACACAGAGCTACATTGCTTGTGTGGAGGAGTTACAGTTGGAGATTGGCAAAACCCAGCTGGTGGAGCTACACAAAGAGCCTCAATACGAGATTGAGGGCTCAGCTATCACACAGAGTTACAGTGCTTGTGTGGAGGAGTTACAGCTGGAGGTTGGCAAAACCCAGCTGGTGGAGCTGCACGAAGACTGTGCCTCAATATGAGATTGAGGGCTTAGCTATCACACAGAGCTACAGTGCTTGTGTGGAGGAGTTACAGCTGTAGGCTGGCAAAACCCAGCTGGTGGAGCTGCACGAAGACTGTGCCTCAATATGAGATTGAGGGCTCAGCTATCACACAGAGCTACAGTGCTTGTGTGAAGGAGTTACAGCTGTAGGTTGGCAAAACCTAGCTGGTGGAGCTGAACGAAGACTGTGCCTCAATACAAGATTGAGGGCTTAGTTGTCACACAGAGCTAAATTGCTTGTGTGGAGGAGTTACAGCTGTAGGTTAGCAAAACCCAACTAGTGGAGCTGAACGAAACCGTTTCAATTGTTTGTGATGGATCGGCGGTGTCAAAAAATCCTTCGACAATAGGAACTAGAGGATTTGGTGGAGAAACTTAGCCGTGCAAGCATGTACAAAGAAGGTATTTATTATTGAATTCATGCTTGCACTCTTCACTGATACCTACGTTTTCAGGTATTTATTTCTTGATTCTTGCTCATGTCACCGATACTTTTGCCTTCGCCTTCGCCAAGAAGAATAGACATCGTTGGACAGGATTTATATGAATGATGCTGATCCAAGTGCATTGATACGGTTGTTCACTTGGTTGTTAGGAATGCGCCAAACAATTTCAAACTTCCAAATGACTGGCCAGGCATCTGTTTGCACTCCAACGGCCCTGAACCTCCATGATACACCGATAGTTGAGGGACGTATTCGGCAATGTACGTTATCCAAACATTACAAGTCAAGCGGCACGGAGCATCGTCAACTTGATCAGGGGTCCTCACAGTGATGCATGGGTTTTTGACTACTGCACTAGGGGGTCCGTCTTGAAGGAGTGTTACCTTCGGATACATGTATGTTTGCCGTTGAAAAGGATAAGACCATGGTTGAGGACCTGAACAAGTGGATAGAGGTTCTCAACTGACTACCCCAAAACCCATAAGGAGTATTTGGAAAGTTCCCTCCGAGAAGTGCGATAGCTCTGAAGACGAATCTGGTTCAATGTCGGAGTCTGAGGACGAACTTCAATCAGATATTAGACCGGAAGTTATCTCGAGGAGTACAGAACATTCACACACTCCATTACCCATGGAAACATCAACAGAAGATACGGAAGATCATGAACCATCTCACAAGCGGCTTAGACCTTCTTCGCCTCACTCAGAAGGTAATAGCGAAGAAGAATTGTTAATGAGTTCTTAGAGTGACGAATAGTTGTAAATGAGTGTAACATAAGGCATTTTTGTATATTTCGTTTATATTTGTACAGAAAATAAATTCTCAAGGATTAATGAAGCTTTTAGTTCAAACATGGGTCACACATTAACAAGGTAAATAATATACCTTGATAATTTAAGGTCAGCTAATTATCATTTTGCAGATGTAATGAAACATTGAGAACATGGATTTTCAGCATTGCCATGAGGTAAGAGAGGGGTTTGGCGAAAATTTCTTGTGCCACATGTCAGAATGACAGAGTTCATGCAGGAAATGGATAATAATGCAGCTCAAAACATCGTTACCATGGGGCCACTTCAGTTTTTTCATCATTTTTATTGGCTTCAGTTAAATCAATTTCTTCAGCGCTGCAATATCTGAATCTTGTAAGGATGATGTACAATTAAATGGGAAGGGAGAATGTCAAGATAAATGTGAAAGGGAGCAAACAAGTGATTTGCAAAGTATTCAAGAGGCAACGCTACCCATGTTACTCATGGCCATATTGTGTTGTTGGATGTCAATGGTGTTCTGCTTCATCGACAAAGGCCCGAGGATAGAAAAAAGAAATCAAACAAGGAGATTTCATTCCTTGTCATGGTAAATTTCGATATGATATTATTTTTCGTCCAGGGTTGGATCGTCTCTTTCAAAAGCTTAAGGAGATGGGTGCGCTTGTGGGGATTTGGTCATGCATGCAGATTCACAACTTAACACCGCTGTTGAATTTGCTTAAGAAACATTGTAGTGTTGCAGAAGAGGTGATTCGTAAAGATTGGATTTTTGACCACGATATGTTATAAACCTTCGAATTTCACAATATAAGAAAGGAAAGCAAGCCATACTTCTTCAAGAATGAAAGATAATTGGGCTCATGGGGAGATCAGTCGCTTAAGGATAATGAAGAACGCACATATCTTAGTGGTAGACGACTCTCCTCAGAAGGCTATGCTCAACCAAAACATTGCTTGTATTCATTCAATCACTTTCGACCCATATTCTAATACCATACCATGAATGAGCTAGTGAACTACTTGGATACGTGCCTCAGAAAGAAGAATTTCGAAAACTTTTGTAAACAGTATCCACTGTATTAAATATTTCCTGACGCTTTTCTTTCTCGTGATTTTGAGTTTTATAAAATGAAGGATAACAACCAGGTGTTTTACAATATTATTCTGAAGAAACGTCATTTTTTAGATGAGCCTTTATGCAGACCTCGTCTTATCACATCTTATGTATTAACAAGAATGACAACTCCTAACTGCATTCGTGAGAGTGTTAGGTGGTGGCAACAACATCAAGATATTAATCAAAATGATTCGATTAATCCGGAGAGTGATGATTTAGACAAAATAAGGAGATTTTTATGTATCGTTAGGAAGAAAGTAATTATAAAAACATTAATATGTTAATAAGAAAATGATTTCATTTGTAATTATGTTTGATAGTATTTTTTAATTATTGTAAATTATTTTAGAACGAAGAATAATATAAATATTCTAAGATATTTAGGAATATTCCTTAATTTATTAATTAATTAATATTTAAGACTTAATTATATATTAATTAAATAATTAATTAATAATTAAAACTTAAGTATTAATTAGCAATTTATTTTATATTCTCATTTTCACGTATCATGCCCATTTTAGTTACAACGTGCATACATGTTACATTTTGATGTGGCATCTGATGATGTGGAAAGTACCCAATTTTCAGAAATTTAAGTTTAAAACAGTAAATACTTTATAAAACCGTATACACATGAAGTATGCTTGTACAACACACGCACACATACACACACGCACATATATATAACTCGAAAACTGAAATAAAGAGGATATTTCTTGTGATATCACATCATTTAGTTTTGGCAGTAGACTTTTGAATGAAAGGGTATTATAAACTTCTTAACAATATTTGGAACAGTTATTTAATCTTTAAACATCTTCACATGAGTCACAAATATTACATAAATAAAATTGATGAAAATAAAAAATAAAATTTTAAATCGAACAATGTTAAATCTAAATTTTAAATTAACCGTTAAGATTCAAAACTAAAACAAATTACCTCTGTTATTTTAATCTTTATATATATGTAGTATAATATACACATGGATTAGTCGACATCTTTATTGAAAATATGATGAATGTGAATATTTGTATATGAACATTTACCCCCCCCCCCCCATGCATGTGTGTGTGTGTGTGTGTGTGGAGGAAGTCGTTACTGTGTATATTTTCATAACTAATGTTTCATGTAGTGCTTAATATGCTAATGAAGAGAAGAAGTTTGTATCTTGTTTATTTCCTAAATATATATGTGTGTGTGTGTGTAATGCACCTTGTCAAGCATTACACTTCTGTGTTATCTGGATAATTCTGAACTAGATTTGTGTATGGGCACACACACGCGTGCGTACGTGCCTATACTATAGTTTTCTTAATAATTCGAATTTGTTTTGATGGTATAAGTATGTGTTTTATAAAAGTACCTGGTATTTGCACTTAAAAAATTCAGCTAATGAATTAACATGCTAGCATACGCTCTCTCTCTCTCACACAAACACACACACTCACATATGCATATATTTATTACTTAATATATACTTAGATATAATTATAGAATAAATATTGAATATTTTACTGCAATATTTACCAATAATATGCTAAAACATTGTCAAACGACTATATGTATATACTTTATATATATGTACGAATAACAATATACGTTCAATATATTTTAACTTGAATTGCTAACATATATTATGCACATTAAATGTGGAAATGATGAAATCATGTTTTTAACTAAATGTATTTAACAAGTGTAATGTAATTATGATAATTACATACAGGTAAATACGTAGGTTAGCTTATACAAGCTTTTAAATTTTTCTTGAATCAGTCTTTAAATTACATTTAATAACATCTTAATATAATTTATATAAGAAAAATCACTATTAACGATTTCAAAATTTGATGTCTATTTAGAACTAACTATACCTGAAATATTTTAAATAACTAATTTGTTTTGGATAAAAGCTTTTTTATATGTGAATTTTCTCTTTCCCTACACACCATGCACACCATCTAGGGACGTGTAAAGAAGTGTAAAACCAATGTTATTTAACATGTCGAACTATTTTAACTGGGCTCAAGTGTGTTTACTGGTGGTTTTGTCATGGTTTATTGGTGGAATGTGAATGTGATATAGGGACAGGAGAACACGGAAGTACTCCCTATTTAAACTTATATACTATGTAACTTTGTTTTAAAACTTGTGTGTGCCTGGTGTGTTTTTTTTAGAATTGCAAAAGAATATTTCTCAATAAGAAATCCGGTGTATTTAAAACAAGGATGATAAATTTTAAACAACTGTCAACTACACATAACAAATTTGGGTTTTTCTTATTAACATAAAATTTCATTATAAAGTAAAACAAAATATAACTAGTAGAATCTATTACAAGATTAAAAAGACTGAAATTTTTTTTTGTTAAAATCAAAATATTAATTGTTTCACAACCAACAAATAACCTAGTCTTCCCGAAGTGTATCTTAAATTTATATTTTAATTAAATAATTAAAATTTTATTTTAACCTTAAATTTTAATTATAAAAATTAAATTATTTTAGTAAAGCCTAAATATTAATGATAAAGTATATATATTAAGGATATACCCTAATTGAATGGCATAGTTAAAATTTCAAATGTTAATATTTATATATTCATATTCAAATTGAGTGAAACAACTTCAATACATAATTTAAATAAATAAATATGCTCACAAATATATAAATTTAATTTATCTAATTAATACATATCTTATCTTGATTTCTCCCGATTTGATCTTAGACAAGGTACCAACATCAAGAACTGGAGTTCTCCCGGCAGTAGCCTTCAACTCCATCGGACCGACCTCAGGTCGGGGAATCCCATACCGGCAAGTGTTACCGAGTGCAAGAACTGCATATGTTACCAATATACGATCGGTTAACCATATCGGGAGGTGCTTCAGAAGCAGCATTGCCACTGAGAATGTAGAAATCCCGAACATCTCTCTGGGGAGTATATGCAACTGTAGAGAAACAAAGCGTCAGTCAATTCTCTCCCTCTCCCTCTCCCTCTCACCCACCGGACTACGGACGACTATGGCAGGTTTGGCACCGTGCTGAACAAGGTCGAGAGCAATCTCCATGCCGGAATTTCCAGAGCCCACGATGAGTACACGTTTATCAACGTAGTCGGAGCCGTTCCGGAACTCTGAAGAGTGCCTGACAGATCCCAGGAAGACTTCATGATGGAGATCGGTGGGAAGATTTGGCTCTGCATTTTCACCGGAGGCAACCACAAGCCAGCGGCCGACATACTCTGTGTTCTTGGTCCTCATCCGCCACAGACCCAGCAAGGAATCGTAGGTGGCTGATTGAACATGCTGGTTGAACCTGGGACGGATCTGAAACCGCTCCTGGTAATTGAGAAGATAGTCTATGAACTGAGAACGAGTGGGATAGATCGGGAAGTCGTCTGGGAAAGGCGCGAACGGCAGCTCGCAGAAGTCCTTGGGAATGTGCAGGCAGAGACGATCATACGTCCGTTTCTGCCACAACGATCCGATGCAGTCGGATTTCTCAAGTATGACGCTCGACTTCACTCCGAGCCGAGACAGACAGGCTGCTGTCGCAAGCCCGGACGGGCCTGCCCCGACTATGATAGCACCATCCACCCACATCCACGACTCGGTTCCGACCACGAAATCACACAGCTGCTTTCCCCAGTTCTCGGACATGTATGGCGGCATTTGTATCTCCAGAATGAATAGGAGAGAGAAACTGTATGGGAATTTCGGGAATTTTCTACTATTTTCTTATTGAAAAGATGTTTCCTTCAGACTGCAGCATTGCCCATAAGGCTATCTATCTATATGTAATACCCAAGAGAGAAACGATATCCAATCCAACTAAGGGCATGTGTATTGTATATATATATATATATATATATATATATATATATGATTAGATCTTTTAATTATTGGTATATACCCATCGAGAGAATATTCACATTCATTTGAAAAGCATGAGGATATTATGCTAATTAAAGTGTGGAAATCATTCTGTATTCAATCTCAAGATTGTGTTGAGGACTACACTTATGAAATCGACGTGCCACACAAGGAGGAAAAAAATAAATAAATAAATTAGGGCAGCCTTAATTGTCCACCACCTTTGCTCACACACACACCATGACGCACATATGAGGTGTTATTATGGAGAATTATGTATAACAGCGATATATCGAGCATGTATATATAAATACCTCAATAGTACACACATATGTATATACATACACATATGCATGCAATCCAACGAACGCCACATATGTGTGGACAACTAACGCATTTAAAGGATTTAACATACCCCACACACTTGTGGTGACAAAATGTCAAATAGCTGCTTAATTAACCCTAATCAATCCCTAGCCGCCGTCATTAGTGTGCTCTACATTGAATGCACAATCATATACATACTCTTTGGCCGCATAATAATAATTTGCAACAATTTATGTCCCAACACCTGCGTTTTGTGCTTATATACAAAACCCAGGGTTATATTTTTTTAAAGGGGCCTATGCTTTTTAGCGTGGTGCCGCTCATCATGAGATCGTCTTGGGGATCTCCTCATGGGATTTTTTAAATACATAGCCGTTATGTACTACATTATAAATATACATATATTAGGGGCCTCCGCACCTGCTTCTAAAACCACTTTTATCTCCTTAAAAGTGAACAAATCGCGACCGCACCTACTTCTTGCGCTAAAAGTGTTAAAATTGGTTCTTTTAGGCAAGGAATCTTCTTAAAAGAGTCGGAACCGCACCATTCTTTAAAAAATTCTTCTAAGAGGAATAACAAGGGAATATCCGCTCATTTCTGACAGAAATTTAGAGGAGCCTAAAGATCCTCAAGAGGATCTTTAAGCTCTTCTAAGTGCCACGTCAACGACGGCACAACAACATTTAATATAGGGTGCAAGCGGTGAAGCTTTTCGCGCCACTAAGCGTCGATCATGGATGATTCTCAAGCTCAAGCTCAAGCCTCTGAAGCTCAAAGTCCTGAAGTCATGGGTCAGGTGCGTTTTCTTAGCAATCGGGTAGACCTGGGTGGATTTAGCAATCCATCATTGCGATCGTCTCCAGTAGGTGATCAAGGAGTTGGCCAAGGAGCTGGAGAGTTCCATGGACCTGCCCAGGTCCATGGCCAAGGGATACACAACGGGATTCACGGAGCGGGACACCCAATGGGGATTCCTGGCTTAGTCTATGCTCATCAAAGCTCCCCAGCGTATTCAAGTAGCCCAATGTTTGGAACTCAGCATAGCAACCCAGCGTTTTTTACTCAGCCAGATAGATCTCCATTTGCTGTTGCTCATCCGGGAAGCTCAACTTTTGCTACTACTCAGCCGGGCAACTCTTTCTTTTCAGCTGCTCAGCCGGGGAGCTCTTCTTTCGCTGCTGCTCACCCAACAGCTGGCGTCCATCCTAGTGGTGGAGGTGCAGAGTATGCACGCATGATGGCATCTCAGATAGATGCTGAAGTGGAGCGGCGTCGAGCCGAGCGTCGAAGGAGTTCGGAGGAGGATGAAGACGTTGAAATACTTGAAACATGTACTTGAAATACTTTCTCAGTTTTCAAAATAGCTTATGAGTGTTTTGCACATCCTCCAGGTGCTGTTGGCAGAGGTGCTCGTCGTGGTGGTAGAGCAAGCCGAGGCCGAGGTCGACCTGGACGTAAAACACAAGAAAGTGCTGATGGTGATGACAACATGGTAAGCCCTTCCCATCCATTACTTAAATTCAAATAAGTAGATGCATCTCATATTAGGCAGAGGATGGGTCGACTGTTGGTGGGAAACGAGTACGTGGAAACAATTGGACCTCAGAAGAAACGCTTGCGCTCATCAATTTGAAGGAAGAAGAGGATAGAGAGTTACGTGAGCATCCGGAACGATTTCTCCACTCTGTCAAGGCAAAAAAACGGTGGGAAATTCTAGCAAAAGCCCTAGCAAATAAAACCAGCGTTTACAGAGATGACAAGCAGGTATCTGGCCGTTGGGACAGGCTCATGACAGGATACCGTGAGATCAATGATTATCATCGTAGCACTGGAGCTGGGAATTATTGGAGCTTGTCATTGGAGGAGAAAAAGTCTAACTCCAAGATCCCCAATGACTTTCCTCAGTGCTGCTTTGAGGCCTTGGATAGCTGGTGGAAGGACAGACCAGTCATGGCGCCTCGTGGCCTCTTTAGCTCAGAGAGAAACCAGCAGCAGCAAGAGCAGCAGCATGAGAGTGAGGTTGATTGTGGTGATGGTGACCAGGTTGTGGGGAGCACGGGCAAGAAGAAGAAGAAAAAGAGCAACGAGACACTGGTTGCTGCTCAGGGAAGCCACACCAGCATGACATGCGAGAACATGAGGTTGCAGTTGGAGATGAAGAAGGATCAGTTTGAATGCAACTATAAACTAGCTAAGAAGAATGCAGAGGCTTCTGCTCAAGCTGCTCAGGCCTCCACTCAAGCTGCTCAAGCAAGCTTTCTTCTAGCCAACTCCTTTCAGAAGTTAACAGAGATCTTTGGCCGGTTATATGAACCCAAGCAAGCTTCTGCTGCTCCAGCTCATGGGACATCTTCTGCCTCTCCTGAAAGGGAGACATAGTGTTTTAAGATAATTGCACGTTATTTTAAGAATATTATTGCACATTTTTATTTATTTTATATATAGATATATATATACTATGCATGCAGCAACTAAAGTTGATGCTCATCTCCCTTTTGATGTTTGGAGTTCAACTTTTTCAACAACTTCAGGACTTTATGAGGGCTCAAGCTCTTGTGGTCCAGAGAGCTGAAGCTGTGATCTGGAGTTTAGCTGTTGAAGGTGAAGACGACATTGATGGGACATGCCACAACATGACAACATACTGGTACAGCTTGCAGCAACTTCGACTAGAACGATGGATGAAGGTTTGTGGTGGGTGAAGCCAAGGAGTGTTACATGGTTTGATATTTACATGTGTAACTTCTATGACAATCCTCGATGGTACGAGTTGTTGATGATGTCAAAGGACACGTTTATTCACCTATGTAGGCAATTGGCCCCAGTGATTCAACGTCAAAACACGCGCTATAGGGCTGCAATTCTCGTTCAAGTTCGGCTAGCTGCCACCCTGCACAAACTCATCCATAATTCTGACACTAAAAACTATCACTGAGCTATATGCGATAGGGAAGTCGACTTTCCAAGAGATTCTCTTGGACACTTGTGCAGCTATCACTCAAGTGTTTGGGCACATGCGAAGCTCCCATCAACAACAGAGGAGGTATGGCAAGCAGCAGAAAGTTCCGGAGGGTGACAAAGACAACTTTGCCAAATGTTGTGGTGCTATCGATTGCACCCACTTTCTAATCGTGCAACCAGAAGGTAGCGGCCAGGATTACAGCGATAGGAAACAGGACTACTCAGTCGTCATGCAAGCTGTAGTGGATGCCAAGAAGAGATTCATTAGCATATATGTAGGTTGGCCAGGTATTTCTTTCAGTAGTTATATTAAATTGAAATGTTTAATGTTGATGTTTCAGGTAGTGTTCACGACATGAGAGTCTATAGGAACAACCCTTTAAATCAAATGATAGAACAAGAACAAGTTCTTCAGCAACCAGAGATATATCTTCTAGGCCAAAAGGTGAAACCATATATGGTAGGTGATAAGGGGTATCAATTGCTCCTTGGATCCTCACTCCATATAAAGGTAATAAATTGATTTTAAATCCTTTGATTAAATCGCTCAACTATTTTGTAGTGGGGCTTGGCCAAGCTGACAATGTTATTACAAGGAATTTCAACAAGCAACATACAAAAGCTCGAGTGGTTGTGGAGGATGCCTTCGGGCTACTGAAACAAAAGTTCAGGTTTTTGGACCAGCGACAATGGATGGCAGTGGAAAACATGCCAAACATATGGGCGAGTTGTTGCATCTTGCATAATTTGTTCATTGATTTGAAGGATACGAATGTGGAGGCATTGCTTGATGAACGTCATAGGATGGAAGGCAATGCTGAAGATAACACTGAAGCTCAGGAGGAAGAATATCGAGGCGCGCTAAATGCGACTGAGGACGGGATTGAAATTCGTCATGTTATTGCTCAGTGGATTTCATTCCACAATGAAGATTGAGCTGAAGCTCACATTATCTGAGATTCAAAAATTTGAATTTAAATTCTACGTTTGAAATGATAAACAGAAACTGCTAAAAGGATATGTGCAGAAGCGTTACTTTTAAGGCTCTTTTACAAGCGAATATTCCTTAACCTTAAAGATCGTATTAAAAGGTAGTGCGGTTTGGGTTTTAAGATATTTTTTTAAATGCTTAAAAGAGACTTTTAAGCAAGAGACAGGTGCGGAGGCCCCTATTATATATGATTAGAAAGTTTTAATCTAATGTTTCCAACATTCCGTACAGAATCCAATTTTTTGTTTCCTTGTCCGGAGAAAACCCTAACCCATGATGGGACCCATCCCAGATTCCGCTTTGCCAATGGTAGTTGACGGGTACTCAGATTAGGACCCTAGAGATGTACAAATATAGAAATCCAGTTGACACCAGCCGTCGGATTGGCATATGTATTGTCCTGGCCGTCAGTTTCGTTACCCGGCAATTACTATCCAGCCATCCTCAATGACCATGCCTTACAATGGGGTGGGCACGGTACGGTAATGGGAATCATGGGGCGTGTCGTTATTCGAAGGGATGGGCCACATGTGGCCATAAGTTGGTACGGACTTATCATTTGTGCTTGGCATTTCTGCATGACATCAACCCCATCATCTGATCTCTCTATTTTAACCCATGATTACATTGCATCTTATTAGGTATAATAATAGTTTGCTTCCTATATCTAAGGTTTATTCATAACTCTAATACAATTATGAAGTTGACTTACTTGAGGCAGTTAAAAAAACGCGTGAATATTTACCCTAACCCTAAGCTCTAGCTCCACACAAGTGCCTTGCATGTAAGTAGACATGTGTACATACATACACATAACGTATGTATCAATCAAGGATGGCGTGGGTATACGGTCAATGATACGTATAAATAGTGCTGGCCATATTCATTGATTTGAGAGTGACTAAGAGGAAACCTTTTGTGATCATCATCGTTCGCATTCAAAGCATGGGAGCCAATCCAGGAGACGCCGCGTCGGAAAGGTTAGGGTTAGTATTATATTATATTACGAAAGGGTAAAGGATTAGGGTTTGATAATGAAGAAGAGGTTACAAAGCACTAGGTACAAAAACAGAACCAACTTGAGGGTGGTAGGTTGCAGGAGAAGCCACCTTGTATGTACTTATTATACACAAGTACACTACATCTTAATGTATATAAATATATTACATTATATAAGTATATCTACACATATTTTTTAAATAATACAATATATAATATAAATCAGAACAGCAGTAAGTAAATCAAGCGAAGAATACAATGAATGGAAACGGATGAGTAAATGTTGTTTTTACGTCAATTTCAGACTTTTATTTTTAACTATTTTTTAATATATATATTTATTTTTTAAATAGAAAACTTAAAGGCGTCGCGATACAGATTAAATTATGTGAGTGTATATATTTATAGGTATATTTATAATGTATAATGAGATAGTTGAGACATATGACCTTACTATATATATGTCCATCATATGTACTTAAACACCTATTATATCTTAAGAAGTAAACTTGTTAAACAAAGTAAATATACAATAACTAAACTAAAAATTCTTCTGTTCTACAAAAATAAATTAAATGGTTAACACAACACACACACACACACACACACACACCACACACACCTTGTATTCAAGCCATATGTTCCACTAGGCGTCGATGAATGTCGTTCACCAGGGGGTCTTCATGGGTCGGCGGTCTATAATTAAAAATATTATTTAAAATAACTATAGTATATACAAAAATAGAATCATACCTCGAGTGAACTAAAACGAAATAAACTTCCGTTAAGTGATTAACCGCCGGCCAAAACAATTCATCGGCACTGTGTTTATCCAATATAAACTCTTTTTTAGCATGCCAATGATGATTAAAGAGTGCCACGAGCTCCGTTTTGCCCGAGTGTTCCTTGACATCTGCAGCCATACTCAGGACCATTGCGCGGGAACATGTTCGTATTTTGGCATCCATCCTGAAATTACATTAGTCCGTGGGATATTAAATATAACATATATAGTCTATTTATTTTATCTGTGTATCCAAGATGATATATATAGTAATTCAAGATGCAACACAGCAATATGCATATAAGAATGTTGGTGATAAATCTCTATACATATACACATATACTATATAATAAAGCACTACTGTGCACAAAAATCTGCCGCTTTCACACTAGATACAAAACATATACATATATGCATGACATTCATATTATTATGAACAAACCCAACATAAAATTACCTTTTTTCTTTATCAGCAGCTTTCTTAGCTTTGAACTCCCTTTTGTGCTTTAGGGCTTCACTCTTCAACCTCTTTTTAGCCCTCTTTTCCTCTATTTTGATCTTTCTAGTCTCTTCCTTCTCCATTCTTCTGGTTTTCTTGTCATTCTCTTCTCTCTTTCTCTTTCGAACATCAATGACACGGGTACCTAGAGAAAATACAGCAGAAGATATTGAAGAAAGATTGGCGGCCGCCTCCCACCCATGCCGCGTGAAAAAATTTACAAATCTGTGCATCGCAGAAAAACCCTAGCGGAAGAACCCTAAAAACAGAACTGTACGGATAAGAGTTCTGTTTTAGGGTAATTTCGAATAATATTCAAGCATATACCAATTTCGTGTCAGCGTCTAGCCAGATCGAGATGAAGGATGAGCGCGTGTCGCTCTAGACCCACTTCTTTGCGCATCTCTCTCTCTATATCTACCTATCTATCTATATCTATATATCTACAATACTATATATATGTAAATGCGCGTGCACGTCGACCTGTCCACGATATGTAAACTTAATAGAGTGGTTAACATTTATGTCCTCAGTACACTTCAGGCATAAACACATAAACACAAACACATGTACACTGTGTGTAACGTCTCAACTCTCTAGTGGACCTCGTGAAGCAAACATACATGTACAATGTGTGTGTGTGTGTGTGTGTGTGTGTGTGAGAGAGAGAGAGAGAGAGAGAGAGAGAGAGAGAGATTTCCATCGCCAAAGCCAACAATATTATAGTATATTTCATCTAAAAAGTCATGTGTTATATGAAAACACGTACCGTGAATGTGATGAATAAAAGAAGTTTACACTTCTTCACTTCAAGTTCACCAATAACCAGCAAGAAACCTATACGACACACATAGCATATAACACTTGCGTCACACACGCACACACATACCAGGTTTATCCTTCTGCGTCCTCCCCAATGGACTCCAGCATTTCACCATTCTCATCATCAATAACTCCCAACTGTCCCTGATGAGCATTGAAGCTCGTAGATGCAGTGATCCCTTTACGTGATACCTCGTTGTCCAACCCTATCACACTGTCTCTCACTGCTGGCCTGCTCTTCTGGAATGTCTTGTCCTCGGCTAACTTCCTAGACAACCCAAGCGTCATCCCAACGGAGACGAGTGTTTCCAGCGACATCTCACTGTTTGCTAGTAAGTCCTCATCAATATCAATAGCTTTCTGTTAAACTACTGTTAATACACCGTATATCTTTACTATGAGAAAGAGAGAGAGAGCGGGGGTGTGGGGGTTTCATCTACTTATTATCTACTATAGTTATACTTGTATATTGATGTAATAGCGAAGAATACCTCAGGAAAAACGCATATACAGGTACTTCCCCCAAAAGAAAAATATCCCAGCTGCAAAAACTCTCGTCAACATGCTCATATTCGTCGATGTGATGCATATATGTATACATGAAAGTAACATTCGTACCTCGTCACCTTTCTTGATGACATCACCTTCCTTCTTTGTGAATGTGATGCTCCCCACCATTGTTGCCCCAATTGCAACAAATGCCACCTTCATATATTAGTGAAAATTAATACATACACGGCACTGTGTGTGTATGTACACACACATATATAACACGTATGGATACATACCTCCCCAAATTCCTTACTGGAAATCTTGCAAACAACCCGCTTGTTTTCCGTGAACACGTTACAATATTGGCTATTAACGGCAATAGGATTCACCTGAATAAAGTTCTATATGCTTAATATAATAATCATATGCACTTTAACAGTAAAGAAAAGAAAACGTACCGTATACAAGTGTCCTGCAACAGGAGTGATTGATTCTAATACTCCACTAATTGGTGCATGAAAACGATGATAATCCTGCAACAACGCTTATTTAGCAGTGCGCACACGTGCGTGTGTGTGTGTGTGTGAGACAGAGAGAGAGAGAGAGAGATAACTTGATTGCAAAATATACCTGAGGTGCCAAACGAAAAATAACAATTGGCCCACCCTCAAACTGTTTTGGAAAAGTTTCATCCGCCAGAAGTCCAGCTATAGAAAACCGTCTCCCCTAGTTGTTGCAACATATAAACATATTATTCCGCATCAATTAACACACACACATACACATACATATGCATCTATGACACATACACGTACACATACATATACACCTATGTAATTATACCTTAATCCATAATCGAGTCGCTGCATCTACATTGCTGAAAATCATCAAGCGGCAATCTGCACCCCAGACCGCAACAGCGTTGTTAGTTTCTTCTGCAATAGGCCTTGAACCTGGCCTAAGCTCTCTAATGAAAAACTCATTAAACGTCTGCGAGAAATACACAAGCTGTTAGTGAGAAAATTAAGTACAAATTAGACATTAAACCTTGTAATGCTCAATGGGATACTTGAATTCATCCACATCAATCCTGTCCTGTTCAAAACATCGTGTGGTGTGGGTGTGCGAATGTACATATATGAATACTATATACTGAATACTCACATGGAAAAATTCGATGAAATGTGGTATTCCTGAAGCAGATTCTGGTGCATCCATTTTTCGACCTTGTTTCTCCGAGATACTGATCAATAAATTCTTCGTCCCTGAAAGGATACATGCATTTAATCAATAAGCTTGTGTCTACTATGCATCTAGAGAGAGAGAGAGTACAGGAGGATAATCAAAGAACACAATACCAAGAAACATACAATAAATTATGCAAGCAAAGAGTAATATAATTGATAGAAATACCGGCATCTAGAAGAGCTAAACCAAGTTTTGATTGGTAAATTGCACGCATTGCCAATGCAATTTTTTTTATCAATCACCTCTTCCACTAGCCTCTTTGTTTTTCTATCAAAAACCTGTCAATAAAAAGAACTAAGCATATGAATGTCTGTGTGTGTTATTCTTACTATTAATAATATAAACTTACAAGAATATGCACGACGTTAGAACCTTTCTTCAAACCCACATCGTAAGTAGACAAGTTAGCCCACTCGCTAAACTTGAACAACCAACTGTATGAATAGAAAATTTAAATTTAATGTTTAATGCAACTGTTGTATATTATTGTTGTGTGTGAGCATACCCGTAAGAAGCTTGCTTTTCGGTTAAAAAGCCGCCTCTCATGATTTCAGAACCTGTACCTTCATCAAAACACGAGCTCATATGGATCATGTCATTAAGGTCCTCAGTTTCACCAAGTGTGTCCCCGCAAACCGGACACTGCTTCACCCAAACTGACCTGTCGATAATACACAACTAATTACCACCCAATGTGTGTGTGTGTCTTTGGCTTGTCTATGTGTTTGCAGCTGTACATATATATAGATATGTATGTGGATACATGTATACATATCGATATTATCTTCTACAGACGTCCACGCAGTCTACACATACATATTTATAGGTACTTCTGTTCTTATATACATTATGTTTGTGCAGGGAAATGTATATGCACATGTCTCTCTCTAATAGAAAGATACACATGAACCGTATACATTCGCACGTGTAAGCATCACACACACACAGATATATATGTGTGTATGTATGTATGTATGTAATGTACGTACGTGAAAACACATAAGAGCTTAGAGTATCCATATACGAGTGCGTGCCTCCGTGCATTATGCACATAGACAATACATATACACAAATTATATATATTTAGACACCCGTACGCACACATACACATACGCATACAAGCTATATCTATACCTCTCTGTATGCATTGCAAGTAGTTGAGCTAATTCATCAGCACTAACTCTTCCATCCTTGTTCTCGTCAGCACGTAAAAACAACTCATCTAGCTGCAAAAATAATTGGATATAAGTTTAAGCAGCACTTACACAGTTAACTATCACCTGAAAGCTTAGTGCTTAATTCAATTAATAATATTATATGGTGTGTGTGTGTCTGACCTCCTTATCTTGCATTTTGTTGCCGAACGCTTTGATCAAGTCATGGAACTCTTCCAAAGATAATTCGCCGTTCTCATCCTAGTCCTGTCATAACAGAAAACATACACAGTATGTATCTTTGTTCACACACATATGTATGGGTATGTGTGTCTGTATAGACGCGATAAATCAAGACATTAATCAAAAGATGGAATTACCACTATTGCAAGCAGACGTCGAGCAAAGCTCTGTTCTGTTTCCATTCGGCTCTGAAAATAAAACCACAATATACCACACAATCTTTAGTATACATGGCCTCTCTCTCTATTAATGAGCATGTGTGTGTGTGTGATACCATAACAGAATATATATCTATACTATCAAATATATAATGCCATTACATTAGCATATGAGTCATACCTCGATATTGTAAGTGACAGTAATATGACCGACAGTTTTAGTTTTGGTGCTCGGATCAAATAGATATAAATCTCAGTGTCCTCCTCATCCTGAGATATAAGAGCATAAGTACACAGGCACACACACATGCGGAGATTTATGCATATATATATATATATATATATATATATGTATATGTGCGACTGAAGTCTGTTGTATAGCCAACCTAGTTTAACGAACAGTAGATTATGTTTACCAAACAATAACACAAGTTTTGCTTATAAAAAAAAAAAAAGGTTTCGAGAATAAACTTACAGGACGAAGCACAAGCGAAAGATCGATCTCACAGTAACCAATAAGAGCATTTTTTGCAAGCTTGCGAACCTGTTGCACGTAAATATCCAATAAACAGACAGACACACACACACGAGAGGCATACGACATGTATATGTATATATGCGTGTGTTACTACCTGAAATACAGAGATACGAGTGATCCTTGGTCCCTTTCGTTCCAATGCGATCTTCTTTTCCTGCAAACATGAATACATATATAACATGCACATGCAGACACTCACGTCCATATATATACATACATAATATATATAGAAGATATATTCATGTACATACATACATGCACAAATATGATAAGCACTTACAGATTTCCATTGGGGGCTGTCTGTGCTGCATAACAAGTTTTTGCCGAGGCATCATAACATTAGAAGATCTGGATAAATTAATAAGTAAATTAACAAAAATAACACCTGGAGTATGTTGATGTCCTGAAGACCTGCTCCCCTATTGAAACACACGCGAAATATTTTCCCTTTTCTTGCATCTTCGCCTAGACAAACATTTAAAAAACATTTAAAATGTCAAGTATTTAACCATCTGTTGTGTGAATACAAAAAGGTAACAGATTTATCCATGCATTTATACAACAAAAATATTCAATACTTATGAAATGTTTACACATATAATTTAATTTTGAATCAAACTAGCTTAGGACTTGTGTCATTGTCTGTCTCTCTGTCTCACTCTCTCTCTCTGTCTCTGTCTCTCTCTCTCTCTCTCTCTCTCTCTCTCTCTCTCTCTCTATATATATATATATATATATAACTGATAAAGTGCATGGTTGCATGATCATGATAAGTTGATAAGTAGGAAGTAAGTGAGAAGGAGACCCACATACTTATTAAAACGAGCTCAAGTGCACATAGTTCTGATATATGAAACATACGTCACGCACACAGATACACACACACATATATAACCGACCTCGGCAATGTGTATGCGGACAATACCGGAGAAGTCTTCAGCTCTAAATGTGCGATTATTCTGAACACCCTTTCTAGGGCTCTTCATTCGCCGTCGCACTCTACTGAACATTTTCAAAAATGCAGCGGCCGCTTGATGGATTGATTATTGATCGATTTCAATGATTAACCCGGATCTCAATGTTCGATTAGAAAGATTAAGCTTGGATTAGTGAGTGATTAGTGGAAGATTAAGCTAACCTACGCTTCAGGACGGTGCCGAAGACGATCTCTGTGAGCATACACATGTTGTGAAGAAGGCGAGGCAATCATGAGCGCAGAAAAACCCTAATGTCTCCAAAATCCCTATGAAATCGCTTAACCTCTCGAGAATCCCCATGAAGAACGGGAAGATGAATGAAGGAGGTCACTTCTGTTTTTCGTTCCACGTGTCTATCCACGTCATACCGAATCAATTAATTAATATTTAACAAATATTCTAAATATGAATCGCATATGCTAGAATATACTACTATTAAATATTTTCTAAAGATAATAATTAGTAAATAAATGGGAACTAATGACAAAGTCTTGGAACAGAGTGTTATTCTGATAATGAGACTTTAATTTTAATAAGTTATCAAAATTTATTATATTCACAGTTGCATATTCTATATTGTCAATTTTTATTATCAATAATACTATATAGAATTATAACAATATATATGTGAGAATGCAAAGTGTAAGTAAGAGCTAAATAAAATAATATGGCATACTTTCAATCACACGTGTAAAAAGAATGTGTCCTTATCACATTTAATTTTACAAAAAGTTTATGGATTATCATACACACACGTATATATATACGTGTGTGTATATATGTGTTTATACATACATATCTATATATATACATATTATCATTCATATACACGTATATAACTTTTTCTGGTGACTGAAACGGGTCACATCCAAGTTAACACGTGTCGTATTACTAATTGATATGTGATATAACATTTACGGGTGACCACAAGATAACATCAGAGTTTCATGTTGAATATTCAAAAAAATATCGTAGAAATTTGAAACCAATTTTTTTAATAATTTTTGCTAAAAAAAATCAATAACAAATAAACTTATAATTTGCTCTGTTTTTTCTCCAACCTTTAAAATTAATATATAACAAAAACAAAAAATTAAAATAGTTAATTATTTCAATAATAATATGAATGTATCTAAAACTACATATATTTAAAATAAAATATAAGAAACAATTTTATAATTACTAAATATATAATAATAATTAAAAAAAATCATTTCCCAAAAGAGTTAAACAGGGCTAGATCCCTGAAAATTACTTGTACTTTCTCATATATATATGGAACTTACATACATGTACAGATGCATATATATATATATGTGTGTGTGTGTGTGTGTGTATGTGTATAAGATATGCATTGTTTCCAGACAAACATTTTACTTTTTCTAAACACACTGTGTTTTTTCTACATTTATAACCGTAAAACGTACTCAATTTACTCCTCAACCCTGCCCCTGCTCTGTTTCAGGGTTTTAAATGCCCTCTGTTCTTAGGGTTTTGAAGGCACATTTTAATTTTAATTTATTAATTGAAAGAAATTGTTTGTATTAAGTGTATTTTTATTTACTTACAGGTTAATCTCGGATAGACGTAGCCCTTAGTTTATCCTTAAACAAAAGCCTATCCGAAATGTGGCACGCTGATTAGGGTTACAAAATTTCCCTAAAACAGAGCAGTGGTTTAGGGTTTTGGGGCGTGGCAATCAAAATTATAATTGAAAACTGAAAAGGACTATAATTGAAAACGTGTATTTAACTTTAACCCTTCCTTATATACAAGGAAGCTAACCTATTCTAGGCAACCTTTGATATAATCATTTTGTCCTATGTGGCATTCATATTTAATTTTAGTATATGCCTTAGAATATACTCAAGATATATTCTGTAGAATCCTTACATTACTCCCTCCTATGGATTCGAACGTCAATGATACGGAGATAGTCGTTGAACATGCACATTCTGATCCACTCCATCTAAATTGCGGACTATGTACACTTGAGGACCCAATTTTCGTACAATGAAATATGGACCAAGCCGTTTGGAAATTAATCCAGAGGACAACCATTTGAATTTTGGATGTAAAAACTAACACTTCATCACCCACAGCATAATCAAGGACAAACAAATGTCGAGCATTATAGTGTTGTTGCTGTACCAACATCTCCTTGCGCAATACCGAAAGAGTCTGATCCAAATATTGCCTCCACGTTTGTGCATCTGTTGAAACATGACGAAAAGAAGAGGAACCAACATCAGCAGGGGAACGACCACACAAGGAATGAAATGGAGAGACTCTAGTGGACTAGTGCATAGAAGACACATAAGCAAACTAAAGGAGGGGCAAGTACCATAGTTACGAACACGAACACGGAACACGAACACGAGCCTCAGATTGTAGGAACCCGACCACGGAACACGATCACGGCTCACAATGGCTCACGAATATTCTAGTGAATATTCTAGGAATATGCTATTTTTTATTATATTATTCTTAGTATTTTTATTTTCACATAAACTACTTCACACCTATAAACTACTCAAATATCATGCATCTCGTCGTCATCTTTATCATAGTTTTTACTATGACTCGACCCTTTACTTTGGGGTTTGACTTTGTTACCTACCGAGTTGTGTGGCGAACCCTAGTTGTAGTGAGAAAAACCCCGCTTAGTGCACTTAGGTGTTTAGGGGTAGTCCGGCCGGCTGTCACTAGGTACCTCAAGAAACTCTAGGCGAAGGTAGTACTTACCCTCTAGAAAACTCTCCCAGTTTGACGTTACAAAAGATAGGTTTTCGTTAAATATAGCTTGTCAAAAAGGGTTAGGGACACCCCTAGGGTTGACCTAACCCACCCCCCCTAGGGGTTAGGTTTAGTTTAGGAAGGACAACCATTTTCTCTAAGGGCTTGGCATTTTCCGTGCCAGCCCACTTACTCATTAGGTAACAGGGGGGGGGGGGGGGGGGGTCCGTCACATAAATAAGGTAGAGTATATGTAGTGAGGCTTCCTGGGTTCAAAAGAGAGCTCGTTAACCTCCTACCGGTGCAAGCTAAGCTTGTGTCGTCAAGGTGCAACCCTCTTGTGCCGCCCAAACTTCCACACGACAGGGGTACAACCCACCCTAGGGTTAGACTATCCTTATCGTTGGCAGGATCTTGCCTTTGAGATAGGGGCACGTCACTTCCAAGGAGTTAGTCAGATTCCTTGGTCCGAAAACCTGCTCGCAAGCTCAAAGGCATTGCCCGAGTTCACGTTCCGCAAACTAGTGGTTGAGGCCTTGCTCCGGCCGCCTCAACCACGCCAAGCTAGGAACGACACCTAAGCTCGGCTAGTCCGTGTATCCTGATTCACAAGGTGAGTCTCGTTCGTGGACTTAGTCAGTTAGGGGTTTGAGTTCCTAAGGCTTGGGTTCCTAATACGGGTTATTTTACCAGATTCCGTGGGGTTTCCAGAGAGGGGATTCCAGGGTTGGCACCTGGCAAGCCGCCTTTGTGGCACCAGGTAAAAACTCTGACAATTGGTATCAGCAAGTTCTCTGCGGTCAGTAGGACTGCCTTAAGTCGTAGGGTGTTTCAATGTTTAGATAACTCTAAATTCTTGATATACTCTATTGCTTTCGGTTGACATGTCTGTATTCTGCGCAGAGAGTTTGATCCTGTGAGTTGTCAAACTTCGGAGAACACTTGCTCAGTGAGTCGGCGTGAGATTCTAGGTATGTCCGAAAGTCTTATGCTAGTTTAAGCTGATGTGTGTGGGTGTACAACCTGTGCAGGGTGTTTCCAATTTCACATTGGGAATATTCCAAGCATATTCTCCGAGTGTTGAAACTAGGGTTCAATACGATGAGCAAAAGAAAGCAACCAGAGCCTGAGGCAGAGAGGGCTGTCGCAGAGGCTCAAAATGAGGAGATGGATGAGGCTGATCCAGGTCGACCCCCTAGAGTTAACAAGACCTGGTTGGCGAGAAATAATGATGGATGCCCTAAACGAACTTCGAGGGGATGTTTTGGGGTTGAACGACCGAATCGATAATGTTGCCGTTCGGATTCCAACGAATACTGCAGTGCCAGATGTTCCGCAACCAACACACGGAAAAAGAAGAAGAAGCATGACTCAGAGTCAGGTTCCTCTGAATCAGATTCTTCGACGGAAGTAGGTGGTGGAGGTCCCAGTAAATTCAAACCGGTAAAGCCTTCGAATTTCATGGGTTCAAAGGATTACAAGGTTTTGGATGACTGGTTGTATGATATGGAAAGCTATTTCGAGGCTGCTTCCGTGAGAAAGACAGAAAAGGTTGCATGTGCCAAGCAATTTCTTAAAGAAGAAGCTAAGACTTGGTGGCGAATTGTTGAAGGTGAACGTGGATACCGAAACAGCTGGAAGCACATGAAAAAGGAGATCAAAAAGCAGTATATGCCGGATGATCTCGGTTTGCGATTGCGTGCTGACCTGGCACTTTGTCAACAGGGAGTTCGGGGAAGTCCTATGGACCACGTTTATCGATTCGAAAGTGTACGGCGATTGGTGCCAAATATGAGCGATGATGAAGCTCGAAGTTGCTTCATGGCTAGCTTGAATGAGAAGACGCGAAGAGAAATCTTAAGGTACAAGCCAACAAGCTATCGGGAATGTCAAGCAGCTCAAAAGGTTGCTTATGGCATGTCGTTAGAAGACTTGTACAAAGGGGAGGAAGCAAAACCTAAACAAGGAAGTTTCCTCCAAAGTCTGGGTTCAGAAGGTTTGATAGGCGACCAGATCAATCGCCATCAATTCGAAGTGCAAGTCCCTTTGTCGGCAGTTCCAAGTTTTGGACACATCAAGACCCACCGGATTTCGAAAACCATTGGCATTACCACCTCCTCAGCAGGCCAAAGGATCGACTCCAAAGTTTACTCCTCGTGTTCCGCAGGCGGGGTTATGAAATGTTATAACTGTAACAAGCCTGGTCAATTTACTAAAGAGTGTCAAGCACAAGTTTCTATGCTTATGCGTTTATTATTATATTTTTAACTTAATGAATTTACCTTTAATGCAATTATTATCCTTAATATAATGATTTAACCTTAATCACCCATTTATATGACTCATGTTTAACATTTAATATAGTTGTTGATGGGTTTAATGAGATTGATAATGTCAGTTTAGGATTTAAAATGGCCATTAATAAAGTTCAATATAGTGCATGTGAATTTAGGTTCCATTACAATAGCCATTAACACAATTTTATAGGGCCACATGAGTTTAAAATTTAAAACGACCGTTAATTAGGGTTCAATGTGTTAGTAACGCCACATAGGTTTAGGATTTAATGAACCATACACACTAAACAAACTTATTATATAAAATAGAAGTTTAAAACTACACGATGAATGTCTTTACATGCTTTGTATACGTGCGTACGTTCTTGTGTCTCATGTGTCATGTATTACACTTAGTGGAGTATTTTGGAAAAGTTTTAAGCAATATATGTGTACATATATAAGTATACATATACATATATATGAAATGTTTTGTAACATAAAAGATAGTGTTAATATTGAGCAATGTCAATTACACACGCACGCACGCCACATATATGTATGCTTATCTATCTATATATGTATGTATATACCTATGTACATACCATATTGGATTAATATTTGTTTTACAATAAAAGTATTATTTATATTTAAAGGATTAATTTTATGTATGTTTATTAATTCTTTTTGAAATCGTCCACTGGCTGAACTCTTTGAAATAAGCTTTTTAATATGAATTTATAAGCTATATATGGTTAGAGAAGTCTTTTTATATTGTTTCAAATATCTTACGAAAATTAATAAGGTCAATATATTAATTCACACTAGTCAACATTACACACACGTACACTCACTCACACACACACACACACCAAAGCGACTAGTTATGAGAAAAATATGCATATTGGCTGTTGGCGTTCCTTAGCATAATACTGTCTGTATAAATTCATTTGAACAGTTGACAAAATATGCAGTATAATTAGATTGCTCTGTTCTTTATTATTGTATATCATATTTATGTGGTATTCTTGCTTAAACAAGTTTAAAGTTTACAATGTAGATTATCGGTTACTTTAAAAGAAGAAAAGAAAAGAAAGTTAAATTAAATTTACATAATTAAATTATGATATACATTTGAGTATATTTATTAGGCATAAATATATAATTATACAGAATATTCTTAATAAATTTAACAAATCTAATTTCTTAGTGCATATGATGCATATTTGAATCACTAATAGCTTTGAGCAAATGATGTTAAGGTTCCATCTATACACCTCTTTATTTGCATGTCATAATTATATATATATATATATATATATATATATATATAGAGAGAGAGAGAGAGAGAGAGAGAGAGAGAGAGAGAGAGTACAGATGTTATATGTGCATATGTGTGGTAAAATGATTTAAGGAACCGTTTCTAATGTAAATATGAAACAACATATATATGTAGAATGCATAGATATTTGATGTGCATCTTGATGAATTTCTATTGTTATATTATGATTACTGTTCTTAATTATATTATATTCTTTTGTATAATAACCTGATACTTAAAATCATATCCTAATTAAGAATGGTTTTATGAGAATGTATATATAAAATAATCTTTATGTGTGTGCCCGTTGCGTAAACGAGATAAGGATGAAGCTTGCATATACACAGACGTATCTAAGATCCACACACACGTATAAACCCCATAAACCTTGCGTAGACATGCAAACACACAATAAAACACCAAGCACGCACTTAACGAGTATCATAAATATCCAAAGATTTAATAATTTTTAAAACAGAGAGTTTTCACTGAATAAAATGCTTTCGAATTTTGTGCAGCTAGAAGAATTCAAAATCAATTGAAATTTAAAATACAAATATAAGATCTTGTTCATAAGTACAAAATATATATAGTTAAGCAAGCTTTGGATTTTATGAAGCATCCATTATATATAAATAAACAAATTTATGAAAATTTTGAATTTACTTCAGGTGTGTGTAGTAAGTGCGACTGAGTTTGTGTATGTGTGTGTGGTCTATAGACACACACGTCACACACCCATACTGGGAAGTTTATTTTGTAATAATTATTTCTTCCAAGGACAGTAGGCTAACGCAGTTTCAAATTATATTTCTTATAACATCTCGCTTACGCATAACTATAAAATTAGGATATTGTTTAATTTAGTTAAGCTTCTGTAACTCAACACCCATGCCAATCCTAACAATATTATATATATATAAATAAATGTGTGTGTGTATGTGTGTGTGTACATACAAAGATTATCAAACATACGCATGTCCTAATGTATATGTTAACATTCAGAGGTGTGTTCTCTCTCTGTGTATGTGTGTGTGGGTGTGTGTTCAACAGATTGAACATATGCATGCATATATATTTATACACAAATATATAAATCAAAGTATTTCAAGGACATGTACTGTACGGTACACATGAGAAACTAAATCTGTTCTTAACACACGGGCAGTGCGAGTCACACACATACACACTACGTAAGTACATATAAAAGCACAATATTCGTATTATATATAATGTATTCGTATATGGATATATCTGTGTGTTCTTTGTATTTATATGGATACCTAACACACACATTTACATAAAAATACATAGACCTATAGCTTAAATACACAAAATATACTTCCTGTTTTCACCGTTTTCTGATAAGAATTTCAAAATGGTGACATTTAAAATATATATATATATATACACACACACACAGAGTTCGTGCGTAAAGAAGAGCAAGTTAAACACGAAGCAAAAAACGTACATCTCAAAGGGTTATGGCTTCACGAGCGGTCTCTGGGATTCGAACCTCGTCAATCGAGGCGGCCCTGGCACGCCGGAGAGCCACAGTATCCGCTATAATGTTTCTTCCCCATGCTGTAATAAAGCCATCAAGCAAAGGAATGAAAGCCACCCAGGCAGCCCCGTCGAGGCCGATGACATTACCAATCACTACCAAGAGTCCAGTAACGAATGCATTCAACAGCACATGTGACCATGCATCCTCCACGCAGGAGAGCTCCGGCCTGGGAGCCGTCAGTAAGATGCATGTGTATCCCAGGGTGGTAAGCACCGGAGAGCAGCAGTTGTTGTACTTGTGCAGACCCGAGGAATGCAACAGCCAGAGAACGCTGGACATGTACAAGACACTATCCGGATGGATAAGGAACACACGCTTGCTGTTGGACAACACACTTGCTTCTCGAACAATCACATCACCCGCTTCCCTCTGTCATCCTGCAAAACACCACAGAAGTCCCAACCAGGCAGGTCAGGACTGCCCACGGGTCGCACCTGCAGGTAAAACTGCCGCTCCGTTTCCTTCCTGCAGGGATGCTTTGCAATCGTGTACACCTTTTCGAGATATGCCAAAACAAAGACGTACACGAGTATCTCCACCGTTCTCGGAGTCAGCCTCTGTTCCGAAAGCTTGTGCCAGAGCTCGCTTCCGGGATTGTCTGTCTTCATGCAAGGGACGATCTGAGCTACAAAGTTAGCCGTGGCAAGTGTGTTCTCCACCCTCCATCTATCATCCAGCAGCTGGCACTGCACTTGGTGGCAGAACAGTGGCAACAGAAGCCCGCTTACAAGCACTCTGCCCACGACCTGTGCTACGGTCATGTCAACCCACGTACCCGAGTATATGCAGAAGAGTGCCTGGAGCGTGGCCACAGCAAGGGGATACAAGCTGAACGTCGACCTTCTGGCGTTTGGGTTGAGGAGCCTGCAGAACGCCATAGATGTGAAACCCAGCTCCAAAACCGTGTCGGGAGTCGACGCGAATAGTAGACGGCTCCATCCGGCGACTGGAATTGATCGGTATAAGCTGGGATACAACGACACAACTACATACCCTACCTGGAACTGGAAGTGAATAACTGATGCTGTGATACACAAACACAAACACAGCGGCGTGAACACCGATGGCTCCATTCAAACTTAATCCAAACAGCACACGCACTGGCCAAACAGATACCTCCATTGTTTATGTCAAAGTTATGTTTTGGGCCTTATCGACTGCTACGTCCACAACCGTCCGATCGTATCCAATATGCACCCTTAAACTTGTGAATTCCCGTCTAGGGTTTAGGTTTAAGGCCGCATTGCAGGT
The DNA here is from genome assembly GCA_003024785.1 of Selaginella tamariscina. NCBI lineage: Eukaryota > Viridiplantae > Streptophyta > Lycopodiopsida > Selaginellales > Selaginellaceae > Selaginella > Selaginella tamariscina. The sequence goes on along the minus strand of PUQB01000175.1, from coordinate 50,808 downwards.
GTGTTGTGTTAAGTTCTTTCTCACACACACATTATAATGTTGCAGGTGTGTTGTTTGTTACGAAGACGTGCCGAAGGAAGAGTTGGCGATGCGTTCGCAGGTTGGTAGGGTTGTCCTCACACCCTGTATGCCAATCCTTCAAACCCGACGGCAACTGAGTTTGCCAGGTTTGTATTTATTTTTATACATGTTTACTATGTATTTATATTGATATGTTGTCTGGCTACGTATCTTTGTATTGTCACATATATTGAACGTCTACAAATACACACACATACACATGCAGCGAGACAGTATATATGTTTAGTGATGGTTTACTGTTTCATGTAACAGTATAATAATATACTTCACATAGTATGTAAAAACAGAAAATAAAAACCTGTTTAGTGATTTACTTATTTTCAAATAAACTTGTGAGAGCAGTTCGAGCTGGAACAGGAGGTGATGAGGCCGGAATCTGGGCTGGTGACCTTGTAGGTACACACACGCACGCACGCACACACTCTGTTATGTTTGCTTGAACTCATGTCATTATTTTGAAAAATTGCTAGTCCTATTTCCCAAACAGAAGTAATGGATGTATATTTTATACATATGCATATTTAGGCAGAGAACGGAGGATTTAAGGAGTTTGTAATGGAGATAACAGGAGAACGTGTGTATAGTAAGCTTAAGTATGAAGCAGGTGTGCATAGAGTTCAGCGTGTACCAGCAACAGAATCTCAAGGTCGTGTACGTACCTCTACTGCTACAGTTGCTATCATGTCCGAGGTCTGTGTGTGTGCATGCGTGTGTATGTGTGTGAGAGAGAGAGGGAGACTGTTTATGTTTTCTCTCTCCCCTATGTGTATATATATATATATATATATATATAGCATCTTTTTACACATGTAATGAGAAGTGCATGTGTGTGCGTGCGTGTGTATGTGTGAGGGACAGAGACTATGTTTATGTTTATGAATATATTGGTACATCTCTCTCTCTCTCTCTCTCTCTATCTATCTATCTATCTATCTATCAAGTAAGTTGAGACCTCTCCTTTGTACAGAATATTCTGATACCACTTGGCTTGTGAAATAAATCAATAAAATAAAATAAAGGGCCATAATGTGAAACCAGTAAAGCTATGATTCAAATTGAAATAAATATCTGCAAAAGTCGTGTCGAGTCTCTACAAATAACCATCTTAATTTTTAAGTTAACAATAATATTATTAAATCTATATTTGAAATTTGAAATTTAAAATCATAATTGTGAAAACACACGCGCACATGCACACACGTGTACTATTGAGTATCAAACTAACGAGTCATTTTATATTAGCAATATTTAACACCTTAATATGTCATTCTTATTTTATTTTATTTTATTTATTGTAAGATAATTTATTTAATTATGTGTATTTATACTTAAGATAAGAAACATGAGTTTTTATTCAATAAAACTGTGTGTTTAAAAGCCACAGAAAACCTTCGTAGTAGGACTCAGCATGAAGCAGCCTCTGTTAGCCGGATAACAGCGACCAACGAAGTAGCACTCGCAGCTTACAGTCCCTCCATATCTACACGTTATGTTCCCTGCAGCGGACAGACGTGCCACAATCTGAACACATCATTAATAAAACATTTTCATTTAATAAACAAACCAAATTGACCCTATAATGTTGTATTATAAGTACATTAGTATATACTAACTTACAATTTGCCACATCTGTTTTATTTCAAAACTGAGTCTCTCTCTCTCTCGGGGTGGTGTGTGTGTGAACCACAGTCCAAACATTGCACACACACAAATACACGTCCATGTGCGTGTATATGTATGTTTATGTCTGTGTTTTTTGTGTATTTTCTTGTATGTATGTGAATATGGCTTATATAAGAATCTCACTTGTTATAATCAATCAAGAGACCATCTACACGTGTTATTGCAAGCTGTGTTTTGTGGTGTGTGTGTGTGTGTGTGTGTGTGTGAGAGAGAGAGAGAGAGAGAGAGAGAGATTAATTTATCAACTGTAAGCAATATAGCTAATAATTCTCCTTCCACGCGAACAAAGCCTGCCCTCAGATCATCTACCTGCTTAAGAACGCCTCTTGTCTCTCACCTATAAAACTATTGTGTACGTGGTACACGTGAGAACCAAACAGCCACAGAAGAACACGGGTGGGTGAACACACACTCATTCTACTGTCCTTGCACCACTAACAAACAAACACACACATAAGCAAATGCATCCCCACCTGCCTAGTGTGTAGAAGTGTGTGTGTGTGTTGTGTGTGCATTTGTCTAAGACCACGTGTGTTTTGTCGTGTGTGTGTGTGAGAAGAGTGTGTTTTGTCGTGTGTGTGTGTGAGAAGAGAAAGAGAGAGATGTCTATTGAGATCAATAACAATAGAGAAGGGTTCATTATATACAGTACATGAAACCATACATTGTGTGCGCGTGAGTAAGTGTGATAGCAATTTATTGCAAATTATAACCATAAAACCAAACAAAAAGCTTATATCATGAACCGACTCGCAATAAGCCCAATACTTTCCTACAAGTAACCTGTAAACGAACTAAAATTATATATATAACGCTTAGCTGGTAGAAGAGATACGCCCTTACTGCTATGTCTTCATACGCAATAGAAGGTACCACTCTCCCGTCATATATACCTTTCTCTATCTGTACTTTAGCTGAGTATCTTTTCTCGTCAATCCCCAACAGTCTCGCCACAGAATCCCGATATGCCCCGTTAACTATCCTTACAAGCCCGCCTATCTGTGGGATTACTGTCTCCAGCTCTGCTTGATCAACCTTCAGAATATGCCCACTTTCTAGCATCTGGATCTCCCCCACATACTTGTTAATCACCTGAAAGTGTAAAGATAGTAAGACATGATATCCATATAAAACATAAACAAAATGATGTGCACATGTGTATGTGTGTGAACTTAATACATACCTTCTTAACCACGCCCTTCTCCTTGTAGTAATCCTTCCCAAAACCTTAACAATCAGACCCTCACCAAGCCAGTAGTCCTTCCTGTTCTTCTCCTTCACAAGCTCTTGCTCCTTCATAAGCTCCTCAAGGGCAGCTAAACCTTTACCCTTATCAGCTTTGGCCTTTTCACCGTTATGTCCTCTTTAACAGGTTTTGAAGCCTCCACCTCGTCGTGTTTAGCAAAAACCGTAGGTGGTTTAAGTTTAGAGGAACCACCTAGAGAAAATGCGACTTTCTCACTGGTCTCAGGCCCCAACTTCACTTGCTCAGCTGATTCTTCCTTAGCCTTGAGTGACGGTCCGGATTCATCATCAACCTTTGTTGATTTAGCACGTTCAATCATCGATTCAATCTCTTTCTCGTGTCGGATCTCTTCAGCGGCTGCAAAAACAAACATGGTGTGCATCGATACATTTTATGTTGATATGTTAAGCAGACATTTATAGAGTGTTTTCCTTTTTAATTTGGATAACAATCCACAAATCCACACTTACCGACTTCATGTTATGTGTTCTTCCCTTAACCTTGGAACCCTCTGGCCCTCTTTGAGAAGTGTCTCAGGTTCACGATCGATGTATGTCATGAACCAGCCTTTTGGAGTTTCCTCGACTTTGCATTTCCCTGTTCGTCCGAGATACTTCACAAAATCTGTGAGTGTTGCCCACCTAGATGCGTTCATGTGTACGTGGTGTCGATCCTGTAACAAAATATAATTAGTTTAGTAGAAATCCATAATCTATATATGTATGATAGAGATATAAATCCATGATGTAATATGTCGACATAGATACCAATTTTAAGCAAGTAGAACCAAAACACCTGCATTATTCAAATGAATGCATCTCTCTTCCTCGGAGGAGAGGACAAATCAATGTAGTTACCTGAATGTACTCATTGTAGACGACAGTGGCAGCAACACGGCTGGATCGGTGGCTACGGCGCATATGCTCCATGAAAGCAGTCTCAAAATCATTGGAAAAGGAGCCGATGAACTTACCAGGGCTCATCCCGAAGATCTGCATCTGCCTCTGGTGGCCCTCGCTCATACAATGGCACTTGAATCCATTCTCGTCACGGCATTGCTTCTCGCACATACCAACGCAGCTTCTGCAGGCCCTTGGCCTTGATCCTATTTGCAATCGCCTTCGGCGTCATGAATTCGTGCTTCCCCTTAGGAAATGAAGACCTAATTAGGTATTGCTCTGTCACCGTACCACAATGAGGATATTCCGTCGATGTCGGATGGCATATTTCAATTTTTTTTTTTCCATTTGTGCATAAATTCATTTTAATTCCGTTAAAATTTTAAAAAATATTTTCGCTAGCATAACAGGCTTAAAATCTCTCTCTCTCTTCTCTCTCTCTCTCTCTCTCTCTCTCCCCCCCCACACACACACATCACATCAGATACGAAGGTGATATAAGTGTGTATATATATATGTACTGTTTAAGGTATATGTGTATATTTGTATCAGTTAAGTGTACACAGTTTATAAAATATATAAATCGTATGTGTGTGTGTGTGTGTGACTGAGTATTTTCATTAGCTTCAATGAATTATTATTCTGTATTTCTTTATTGTCTTTATACATCCTGGATGGATAATAATAACAGTTTATTTAAAATTAAAACTAGTTTAACTCTCCAGCTATCTTTGTTTCAGAGTCTTATTTATTTTTTTATACTTTGTAGTTATTTTCATTTTTTTCATATGTCTCACAGTTGAAAAATTTAAATCACATACATATTTTAGAATAGACTTAAAACGTAGCTAATGTCCTTGTTGTAACATCAGGTACATATATTAATTTATGTTTTATTGATTTATATAAAGTGCTATAAAATAGAATAGCGTATATTACGTTGAATTTAGAAAAAAAAAAATGTTAAAAATAAATAACGTTGAATACTACGCGTCGTGTATAAGCATTATTATATGAAACATTGATATAGAGTTTGTAGTAAAAAGCAATTTAAACATATTTTTGTGGGATTTATACATCAACAAGATTATTTTAATTTACAGTGTTAATGTGTATATGAATTATTACAAAAATTGATGTTTCATTTAGACTTTAACATTATTCTTATTATTATTAATTATTAATAAAACACAGAAAAGGTTAAAAACGTATAAGGTCATGTCGGCTTCCTGTTTATGGCTAATATAAAGATTTTCTGATTTAATTTTATAAATTAAATCAGAAAATCTTTATATTAGCCACAAACAGAAAATTAAATCATAAAAACCCATGGAAAGTACAAGCACGAAAATCATTCATTTTGGTAAACTACAATTTCTATTATTTAATATAACACACAATCATGTGCGTTTGTATATATACGAGAGAGGTTATGTTCATGTGTGTTTGTATATATACGAGAAAGGTTATATATGGCAAAAAGATAAAGTTTTGAATATCGATATATACTGGGTGAGTCTACACACACGCACACGTGTGTGCGTGTGTGTATACATGTGAGTTGGTTGTGCGTGTGGGGGATGTGAAAGATTAACAATTTTACACCTGGATTAAATAACAATGACGTTGATAGTTATTATACATTCGCAAGTTAATTAAAAAGTTAAATGATAAAGTTTAATCTGTAACGTGTTCATAAAATCGCATTCATATATATCACATATAATCATATATAAACTTACGCAATAGCAGAAAATTATAATGTTTTATTAGATATTTTCATTTCTTGCAAGGAAGAGAATCAGCTTTATCTTTAAACAAAAGAGATGATTTTTTATAACATTACAAATTTTTAGTAGTTATAATATGATTAATACATTCAACAGTTCACTTACATAAAATATAAGAACTAATATATGCATGATATATGCATGCGCACACAGACACGTTGGCACTTACGTCTCAATTAGAGTTTAAGCTTGTTGATATTGATCATAAAAATTAAAGTCTTGTAAATAGAAATAAAAAAATTTGTTTTCTATAATACAATTCTGATATATAAAACTCGAGTCGTAACTTGTATGTCTGCGTCAACAGATTTTAAGTTAAGATTACTATCTTCGATAACATCAAAAGGTCACGAGCACAAATAACATAATATTATAAAACACACACACACGTGCGTGCGTGCGTGCGTGTGTGTGTGTGAGAGAGAGAGAGAAGAAGACAAATGAAAATTATATGAGAGTTCGATTCAAAATACATCAGTATAATAAAATATGTAAAGCCAGTTTACTTAAGCTTAGACTTAGTAGAGGATTTTAGGGGATTAACAGCAAGCCTGGTAATAGTTTGCAACTTTTGGAAATCGTACCTCACAAAGAGGGGTGCGAGTGCAAGTGCAAGAATGAAAAGGGACTTACCTGTGAAGACTCCACTAGCTTCTTTCTGAATAATCCTTCCTTCATTAACCCCCAGGTTATGAGAAGCATGCCGAATATGCTCATTCTTCCCTTCTTCACCACGCCTACAAGTGCCCCGGCTACCGCAAAGTAGCTTCCCGCAATCACCTTTGATTTATTTATATTAGTAGGGGCAACACACACACACAGACACTCTTTTACACGTGGTGTGAATATGTCCATGTACATCTTCTAACACACTCGTATGGTAGTATGTCCTCTCTCTCTCTCTCACACACACAGACACACAAACTGAAAACTAACCTCTAGACGTAGAAGATCCTCTTTGACGGGTGAGTCTACGTTGGTCAAGTTGTATTTGGTAAGAATGTTGTCCCATTTCGGGAGTGAGAAGTCCATAACGAAGTCTTTAACACAGGCTCCTGGAAATAATATGCTTTTGACTACCCATGGTGGAGCAGCTTTGCTACTTGCTAACTGCACTGCAGTTAACTCTAATGGACTCTTGCAAACTCCCGCTCTGCATGGAACTCTGCCAAAACAGAACAGCATCAACCTTTTAAACCTTAATCACCCTTAAATACTTCAATACATTTCCGTTCAATATCTTGTGTGTGTGTGTGTGTGTGTGTGTGTGTGTGTGTGTGTGCTTTAGTGTGTCTATGACAACATATGTCAGTGATTCATCTAAGGACTTCTCTCTCTATCTCTCTCGTCATATGTAAGATGAAAACACTCATCATACTTCTCCCTGGGCACGATCTGAGCACTACTGCCGCCCACAGCCATTCAGACGATGAACCCTAGGAAAATGATACCCCTAAAACAGAGCAATCTGGCTATGGCTTTTTGCAGCTCAGTGCTCGTGTTGGGTTCCTTCATATTGCGCCGTTCGATCGTTCACTGGCGTATTTTGGAGATGGCGCCAGTGTAATGTTTAGCAGAATGCAGGGATTAGGATTCAAAATGCAGCTTAATAAGAAGATTAAGCTCCGGAATAGCGCTGTTTGTATGGTTCTCCCTACAGGGTTCGTATTTCGTGTGTGTGTGTGTGTGTGTGTGTGTGGTTGGTTATACACAGACAAACATACACATATGCATGTAATAGGTCGGAGTTTCTTTCTATATGTTACAGGAAACCGGATGCAACTTTGGAAAAAGATACACAAGCAAAGTGAGTTTATCCATCTTAATATTTTTAGATATTTACTATATGTGTATGTATATATGTGTAGATGGAGTGCAAGGGCGATTTAAGTCGTTCAGTATGGCTGAATTAGAGCTCGTAAGATGAAGTATCCCACAACGGGGACTGAGTCTCTAGTATGGGAATTCTCACATACCTACATTATATATATATATTATATATATATATATATATTATAGGTTTGTCTATCTGTCTTTGTGTGTCTAATACTATATGAACATACATCATGCATATGCAGATGCTGTGGGATTGTTGACTGTGTGTGTGTGTGTGTGTTGTGTGTGTGTGTTGTTTTGGCTTTACCTGACATACATGTATGAACTATGTAGACATGTATGTTCATTATATCTGTTTATATCTGTCTATGTGTATGGGTTTACATGGTCACACTTATGTACATCGTTCATGGACAAGGTTGTGTGTGGTTGAAAATATATATGTAAATATGTATGTACATACCTCACACCACACTCACGACACGCAATTGTGTATACTATAATACAGGGACGAGCAAGGCATCCTTATACCTGCGAGCAAATGGGATTACGCTGTTTAAAGTTAGAAATGAAGCTGTTAACGTGCTTGGGAAAGCAGATATGTATTTCTTCAGCCCTGAACATCCACCCTTGACAGAACCCGCACAAAAAGCACTTGACTGGGCTGTTGATGAGCATCAAAAACTGGGTAAAACATATATATTTCTTGCCATGTCTACTCTCTCTCTCTCTCTCTCTTACACACACACACACACACGTTGGTGCAGGAGGAGAAGGTGAAATATCAACCATGTTACTGCTCTTGGGGATCTGGGAGCAAAAAGAATCTGCAGGGCAAAGAATACTTGCAACCTTGGGTTTTGATGACAAAAAGGCAGAAGAGATCTTATCAGCAGTAAGTTATATTTATTGATATTTATATTCGGTAAAATTAATAGTACATATAGTATGTATATAATGTATACAGACTAATAGCATGTATATAATGTATACAGACTAATTGTATACGCAGATGAAAGCAGGAAACAAATCTGATAAAGGTTAGTTTTTGAAGTGTCACTAGTCATGATATAATTAAAATGGAAAACTGGTTTTTACTTATAATCAGCATAGTTATACACATACTTTTATCGAAAAATTTAACTCCGTTAGCCCATGATATATATAGTTCTAATCTTGATTTAAGATGCATACTTGTGTGTGTCAATATATATAGAAATGTAGTTTATTTATATCTAGAATCATATATATATATATATATATATATATATATATATATATATAAGTAACACACACAGAAACATGTTCCTATAATAGCGTGATAATACATATGTATATTATATATATTATAGAGTTTTAGAGTTGTAAGGTTCTTCATATTAAATTACTTGTAAATACATCCACACATGCATGCACACACACCACATATGCACATGACTTTAGGTATCTGTTTGTTTTTCTACATATTTACTTATGTGTGTGTGTGTGTGTGTGTCCAGAGTTGTTATTATTCAAAATGAATTCTAGCTAATATTGTAATTTCTCTCATTTCACTAACTATCTTCTGTTGCTGTGTGTGTATGTGTATGTGTATGTGTGTGCACGGGTATGAGCACTTTTGGTACACATTGGTTGAAGGCTAGTTAACAATTTTTATAAGGTAAAAATAAAATTATAATTTAAACTTATTCTTAGTATGTACGTTAGGAACAGGTAATTTTAAATATATATTTTACAATACATAAATGTACAAACTCCATTGCCAAGAGCCTTGAGAATTTAGCTCAGTATCTCCTGAGTATACAAGCATACACACACATGTTATATAAATATATATATTAAATAGCTCCATATATAGTGATGTATATTTAATACTTCAATATTTTGATTTAGTTGTTTAGTTTAAGTTTAAATATTTAATACTGGAATAAAAATGTACATTTAATATAATGCACATACTACATAGATCCTTTAAATGAACAAATAAGAATCAAACTTTAAACCTTTAATCATTATTAAATTATTTCCATTAATATAAAAATTCTGAAATATATATAATATGAATGTTAATATTATAAGTCAAATAACACAGCATGTGTTTATAATATTTTATAATGAGTAAATATAAAGTGAATGGTATCAATAAAACATTATCAAAATGTACACAGCATTTAATATGCAGAAACTCTACATACACATAAATAAATTGTAAACATGCATACAAGATAACATAGAATTATCTAAGTTAGTACAGCAATATCCTTTAATTAATGCCGAATATTCTTATGAATTGTATTAATATAATTTAAAGACTAATTTACGATTTATGTAATTAAAAGCTTGTTTAAAGAAGCTTGTTGGAGACGTTTTAATTAAACATTATTTCAATATTCATTCAATACTAGTAATTAAAACATTCACGATTTCTCAGTTTCAAGCATGAGATTTGTAATTTAATTATTTGTTAAGATTGAAATGTATTTAATGTGCATCATATACACTAGTAATTAAAACATGATTTTCATATTCAGTCAGCTGATACGTAACTTATTCTTTGCTAACAAATAAATGCATTAATATGTATCATAATTTATAAACATTTGTAATTAAAACATAATTTCGTATTCATATTAAGCTGATTTTCCCATTTGTTAGCATTGGATATTACTATTTATTATGATTTAAAGTGCATTATAGACGCTACTAATGAAAGCATGATTATGGCTAAGCAGACTTTTCCGCATTGATAAATAGTTTTATTTGTTAAGATCCAAATTATTTAATGTACATTTTAGAAGCTAATAAGTTATATTCATTTAACCCATTTACCAAAAATTGGATATGGTATTACTTAGCACTAAGCTACATTATTTTGATTTTCTAATAGATTTAGTGTTGTTATTTATAACATATATTTTCAATACAATTCTGTAACATAAATTAAGAACGCTCCAAACCATTACGATGATTACGATAAAAATAAATGGTTATATAAGTTTTACTATTATGTTTATCGTTTGGTTTTAAGCTAATTCATTAAAAATCATTAAGAATGATTGTGCTTAATAGATTTCAAAATTAAACACAGGTGAACTCACTGATGCAAGTTTATGATACATATTAATGCATTTATTTGTTAACAAAGAATAACCTACGTATCCATTCCCCTATTTTACGATTCGATAGCATATATATAAAGACTTTGAAAATCAAATTTATATTATGCTGTTTTATTATTATATTACTCAGATTATACTGTTTTTTAAACGGGATTAATATAATAATACCCACCCACCCACACCACACACACACATATATAGGGTATGGTAGAGACTCTGATAGCATATATGGTAGAGACTTTGAAAGTCAAATTTATATGGTAGAGCTATCAAAGTCTCTACCATACCGTAGTCTCTCTCTCTATATGTGTGTGTGGGTGGGTATTATTATATTAATCTCGTTTTACGAAACAGTATAATTCGAGTGCTTACATAACTTCACTGGAAAACTTCGTCAAGGTAAACATTTTATCAATTAATTTAAAATGAGCTTTTATAAAAAGAATAAAATTAGCTTTTTCTAAATATTAATAATATTGGTATTTTAATAAATAACTTATTAGTTTTTAATTACAGGAACTTTAAGGTCGGTGCGAGTCGTATGTAAGGTTTCAATACTAATTAAAAATTAACAGGTGTTTTAAACTCTTTAAAGTTTAACATCCAGCCCACAAATTCAATATATATCGAGGTGATGCATATAGGGCATTGTATGTTAGGCAACGTGTGCTCACGTGCACACGTGTATAACAGATATACATGTGTATATCTTTATACGATAATAATTAACAATTTATATATTCAATAATTATTATCTGAATGTTTTTATCTCTTAGTTTTATTTACGGGACACCTAGCCCACTCTATTGATTCTTTTTCGCTAAAAATCAAATATTTTCAGAATGTATTTTAGGCAAACCTATGGAGTCTGGATATTGTATCCATTGGAATTTTAAGAGTTGAAAGCAGAAAGTTATAATTTAAAATAACATTATATATTAAGAAACGTTTTTGAGATAAATTTGATTTTCTAAATAGTATTAAACTTTATTTTAATCATAAATGTAGATTCTTTTTATTAAGCAATGTTTAATAGAAAATAATATTTACATGCAACTTCGATGCTTGTTTTGGATGAGCATTTTCTTATATGTGAATTTAAATAATAAACCATTGAATTTATTGTTTGAGCTGTTTCGCAAAAGTTGCGAGATTCTACTCACATACTTTCTCTACACATACTCAAACTTGTGTGTGTGTGTGGGTGGGTGGGTAGGTGGGCGTATGTTATTTAGATTTGGAAAAGAATACTTCTCAATAAGAAATCCTATGTTTTAAAACAATGATAATAAATGTTAACAACAAATTTGAGTTTTCTTTTTCTTTTAACATGAAATTTTATTATATATTTTCAAGTAAAAGAAAGTATAACAGTGTTAGATTGATAGAATCTGTTACAAAATTAAAAAGACTGAAAAAATATTAAAATCGATTATTAATTGTTTCACACACAACTATGTGACAGACCTAGTCTTTGGAGATATATATATATCCTTTAAATTTTAATTATAAATAATTAAAATATTTTAGTAATATTTTATGTTTAAAATAAAAAAAGCCTAGATATTAATGATAAAGTATATATATTAAAGATATATCCTAATTGAATGGCATAGCTTTTATTCTTAGAATGTTAAATGGCACATATTATATATTATATTATATATACATAAAAGTACACAAATATATATTCACATTCAGAATTTTAAATAGTTAGTGAAACAACTTCAATACATAATTTAAATAAACAAATACGGCCACACATATATAAATTTAATCTATCTAATTAATATATATCCTTCAAAATATATTGCATTATCTTTATTCAAGCCTATTCTTTATAATTAAAATTTCTTAAAATATAATATTTCATCATGGATATTATTCTTTTACAAAATATTTTTAGATATTTTATTTTTTACAATTAGACTTTTTAAACAAAATTTAAGGTTGAAATAAAATTTAAGTCACTTAATCTTAAGGCTAAACTAGTTTTAACCGTTCTTGTCTTTAAAATATACTATAGCATAAATTATAATAAACATACGAGATCAAAGTATACTTATGATAATTTAGTTTTAAAAATATAATATATAAATATGCATATTTATAAACATAATTTAAACTACTTATATATATATATATATAGAGAGAGAGAGAGAGAGAGAGAGAGCGGGTTTGTGGAACAACACAAAGAAGCTGGAGAACGTGAAAAGGGGTCTCGGCGAAAAAGGATGCTCCGGCTCAGGAGGCTTCATATTATTCTAGTATATTCGCGGATATTCCAGGTATATTCTAGCATATTCTAGAATATTCTCAAGAATATTTAGAATATATAAGTTTTTTTAATATGCCACTGGCTTAATAAAGCATTATCCTAAACCCTAAACCATTTATCCTTGTAGCACCGGTGGGTCATGAACTCTGCTGCAATTCACCAGCAAACGGTGGACCTCCATCTCACTGAGCGATCGCCTTTGTAGAAAATATGTGACGTCCGGGTTCAAGCCAAGCACACGGCTGTAGACGAAGTACATGTGTACACATGGGCTCCAACTTTTGCTCTTCTGAAATGTAGAACAACTGCATGAAGGATAAGTATAATAGTCACCTTTGCAGAGTCATTTCCTGCCGACACAACGAAAGCCTCCTTCCGTCCTCTAACTGTCACTTCAACATTTCTCACACGACCTAAAAACGTCTTGGCCTTGTGGAAATTCTTCTCTTGTTCCTTAGACATTTTTGTTGGAGTCCGGACCATACGTCCTTCGAAAGGTGGAATTGTTGTAGATCCAGCTCCACGTGGTGGCGATGGTGTTTTGTCCTTCTGACCCTCATCTACTCTTCCTGCCGTCCCCTGTAAACCTTCCAGAACAAAGCCTGCATCCTGTAGTTCTCTGACCTCCTCACTTGTCAGCTTCGTTTCCTTGAGCACAGGCCAAACCGTTGGTGGTGTTGGAATTCGTGACTGAAGAATTTTGCCGTTTGGCCGCGTGAAACACCCTGAATCTTTTGGGCAGAACCACATCATCTGTTGTACATACTCCTCATTCCCCAAGGCATCAATGTACATTCGTTTTCCATAGAATCCTGGTGCTGGCACTCTGCTTGGATAACCGATTGGTTTTCCACACAGAGCAGTTCCTTCCTGATTCATCCCCAAACACTTAACCTTACTGATGCTCCGATTCGTCTGATGGCCCACTCTGTTTGAGCAATCTCTCTCTCCAAAACCTCTTCGAACCTTAACCTCTTTCTCCTGTTGTTTTGGACCACCCGCTCTGTGTACTCTACATCATGTCTGTGTGAACGTCGAGCATCAGACTGTTCTGTTCCTGTGACTGTTCTCCTAACAGTTTGCACTCGAACGTTAGTGGTACTCGTGAACTCCGGGCTGGTCAAGTGTTCCTCGCCTTCCACCAGATTGATAATTGTTGATGGAGATACACTTTTCCCCTCAGAGAGTTTGCGTTGCACTCGTTTCAACAGAGTTTCCTTCGAAGGCCCTGACCCTGTATACCTCCCTTCTATTGCCGCTTTCACCTTCGCACTCTGCATAACTGCATCGGTGAGGTCTAACATTGTCGCCTCCAGCAGTGGTACTCTTTTGGCCAATCTTGCTCTTCTTGCTCTCGCGTGAATCACTTCAGCATTGTTTGTAGTTGGAACTCGCGAGTCCTTCTTCTTCATGTCTCCCAGTTCCGCCATGAGATGTGGTCCTCATGCCTGATCCACCAAGACAGCCATGTCTTCAAAGCTCGAATGTTTGACGCTCGTCCTTCCCAAAAAGACTCGAGAATTGCTAGTTGTTCTTTCTTAGATTGTTCATTCAGTGCTGCAGGCCAGGCACGAGCAAGCTTCATGTGTTCTTCGCGATGTTCTTCTGCGATCCATTTCTTTGTCACCTGACGCACGGATTGCATAAAGTGAAACAGACAGCTTCTTTCCCTCCCTTTCATCTTTTCTCCGTTGTTGAATACTTGGCGCAAGGCTATCCATATCGCTCCAGCCTCATCCGACATGAAACCAGCAAAGTTGACATTCTCCAAACCCTGCTTCTTACAAACCTCTAGCATTGTGTTCAAGAACTTCAGCACTGCAACATTATCTTCGCGGCACATATCTGCGTAAGCTATAGTCACCATGGATCTGACACTGTAAGAGAGCATTAGATAACAAAGATTAGAAAGTGTTATGAAGAGTTTTACAACTTACAATGGGTCATAAAGGTGTATTCCAATTGTCGCCCAGTCTGGTATGGGTGCGTGTGGTCCAGAACAACCCATTGATCATGAAGGTCTCCTCCACTTTGACACCTTCTGATGTACTCAACTCCTGAACCCGGTCCCTCAACTGTCATTTTGAAGATCAGAGGCTGCTCCTCAGCACCATGCAGTTCCATCCCTGGAACATGTATGACGTGAATGAAAGGTATTGGCAACTTTGTCTTCAGCTCCAGAAGACCCTCGTAACCCTCTCTAAAGTGTGTCTCCTTCTGTCTTGATTGTGTAATCCAGTCCCGAGTCCTAAAGAAAGGTCACGTCAGTTGTAGAGATCTAAAGAAAAATACCTTCGATGGTTTGTTAGAGGTTCAAGTTTTGAGAGTAAACCAGTGTACGAGACTTCTCCTTCTTCCTTGAAAAGTTCTTCAAAGATGAGCTCACGCGCAGCTTGAAACTCAATCACTCGTTGATTGGTTCGCGGACTGCTCTTTACCACGTTGCTGACACTAGATCTGGCACGCTGAACGTTTGAAGCTGACACTGAGGGGCTGACTGGATGCTGATGAACACCTCTGTGAATGAACAACCTTGTAAAAGAAATGTCGTCTGGCAGAATGTAGTACACATAAGCCGGACAAGTGTGCACTAGCAATGGCTCCTCTCCACAATGCTTACATTTCATGCCTATTACTTTGCCTGTCTCAGTTGTCTTTGCCTTCTCCACAGCACCCTTGAAGTGACATTCATTTGCTTTCTTCTCAAAAGCCAAGTAGGGGCAGGTAGGATTGATGCATTTGAGATGTCCGACACATGAACTTCGACTGACTCGCGCCGGAACATGCCAGTGTGTTGTGCTCGGGTGTGTCCAATGGTAGCAGCCATCCTTGCGATTCATCCCCAAGTACTTCTCTGTGCTTTCTTTCTTTGGGGAAGTTCGTAAATGACATTTCCATTGTATATCTGCGGTAGTTCAGAGACTCGTTTAACTTCAGACGAACCAATGAGATCCTTCCCTATCCTACATTTGTCTGCTCTTAGAAGACACACCAGCATGGATTCCTCACGCTCCTCTGTCCGCAACCTGAACGGGCCCTTTGCCGGGCACAATGTGTAAAAGACAAACTGGTTTGATGCATTGCCTTCTGGTAACAACTCCACATCTTCTCCAGAACTCGCAGAAACTGACATCAATTGAACCACATGTATACTGAACCAACAAGGAATGTTGAAAGCAATGTGAAGATCATGTTCAAACACAAAAGCATTTCCATCTTCATCGACTGGGAAATCTTTGTCAATGCCTTCATAGGTAACTCTGGCCATGACAACGCAAGGAGAAAGCTCGGTGGTTTAGGAAAGCAAAGCAAAAGATTAAACACACTCTCGTTCGCCAAAAAAAATTATAATCGTTAATAAAACGTGAATACACTTTTGTATATAATTAATTATACGCTGCCCATCACAGTGTTCTTAATGCTGTCCTCTCTAGTATCACCGATTTAATTTAATTACTACCTTTTATGATTTGAAATATCTTCACCTTTACCAATTATTCACATATTTTAAAATAACCCTAAATATTAATGTCACATTTATTCCGTAGGGTTCACTGTTTTCATTGCGGCTAGGGTTTTTTGGTAGATAGGGTTTACTGTTTCCACTGCGGCTAGGGTTTTTTCAATCTCAGATCTGAGTTCTGAAATCTCTTCCAAGGGGCTTGAGAGGAGCGGCCCATCCATTTCGAGTCGATTCGTGCAGCGCCCAAGTAAATCAATGAGATTTCTGTGCCGATTTAGATTGTCGCACCATCCTGCTCAGTCGGCGGCCACAAGGTATGTGCAATTTCTGTATTTTTGATTTGCGGCTCAAATAATTTATTTTTCAGATATAAAGGGTCTTCCCATTTGTGCCGACTGAGAGCGACGGCACCATCCTGGTTCAGTCGGCAGCCACAAGGTATTTTCGATTTGTTTATTTTTTCTTTGCGGCTCAAGTATCCGTATCACAATGTTTTTTTTTAGAGTTAATGGTCTTCCATTTGTGCCGACTAAGATGACGGCACCATCCTGGTTCAGTCGGCAACCACAAGGTATTTTGAATTTTTTTATTTTTTGCTTTGCGGCTCAAGTATTTCCTTTTTCAGAGTTAATGGGTCTTCCCATTTGTGCCGACTGAGAGTGACAACACCATCCTGGTTAAGTCGCAACCACAAGGTATGTTGAATTTGTTTATTTTGTGCTTTGCGGCTCAAGTTTTTTTTTTTTTTTTTCAGAGTTTATGTTTCTTCCCATTTGTGCCGTCTGAGAGGGACGGCAACATCCTAGCTCAGTCAGCACCATTATCTCTTCAGTGCCGTCTGAGAGGGTCGGCACCATCTAGCTTGAGTCGGCAGCCACAAGGTTAGTCATCTTTGATTTTTATTTTTTTTTTGTCTCCTAATCAATTGACTTGTGTGTTTGCTTTCCAGAGTTTACAAAATGGTGAGAGCTTCGAAACGTCTGCTAGAGACTGCGCTAGATGAAGAGCCACAGGAAAAGAAGAGGATATCGAAGCACAAGCGAGGCAAGAGAGGAGAACCATCTAATGTAGCAAAGGAGGATCCTCCAGTGACTTAGTCTGAAGTAGTACCAGTTGAGCAGGAGCAGCCTCCATCAACCATCACAAATTTCTCGGAGAGCTCGTCGCAGTTGCCTCCTTCATCCGTTGAGGTTGCAGTCCTGAATGAGCAAGTGCAGATGACAGAGGCAGTTGAAGCTAGCGAGGACGACTTGGAGGAGGTAGTCAGCAAAAAGAGAGGCCGCAGGAAAGCTGATCCAAAAGGCAAGAAGGCGAAGAGCGATAAGGAGGCGAAGAGCGATAAGGAGGCGAAGAGCGATAAGGAGCCGAAGGAGTTATACAGCATACCGGCTAGCCTGCATTTGGAGAGCTCAGCGAACCTGCTCGACAAAATTACTGTTAAGGGACTTGGTGATCCTCATGATGTGCCCATCTGTAAAATGCATTTGAACGAGGTGGTTCGACGAGTGAACCCAGGGGACTTGGACAAACTGGTGTCATTGTTGAAGAAGGCTGGTTATCTACGCAACACGGCCTTGTTCATTCTATCCATCGGAGATCGACTCACTGCTGAGGAGCTATCGGAGTTGTCGAAGGACACGGTTCAGTACGAGCAGCACCGGTCTTTTGAGCAAGCTCTTACTCAGCCGGAGTACAAACAGTGGGCTTCGAGGCTCTCAAACCGGAAGTTCAGCTGCTGGGACGGGAACCATAGGCTACAGGCTTTGCAGAAGCTCTACCGGGAAGATGCAGAGGACAACCAGCGATGGGCTATTCGCATTCGAATGAGTTTCATCTCCACGGAGAACCTCGACAATCTTCAACTGGTTTCGATGTTCCAATTGATAAACATGTGAGTATTTTCTTTTCTTTTCGTTAAGGGTCTAGACTTATAGTTTCATTGAATAGATCTTCAGCAACATCTGTGGAAACAACGCTACCACATATTCTCCTCACTGTAAAGGCGGTCTGCACTAGTACCGAAGGAACTCAGAAAATCCTCGAGTCACTCACGGAGGTTGATCGTCTTGAGGTGCGGAAGTGGAAGGAGAGTTCAACAGGAAAGATGGCTTGGCATCCTCTTCCGAACATGATCCACGCAAAGATCCTTTTCAAGGTAACCTCTGATTTGATTTATAAGAAAGAATTTTTTAACTTATTCTATGTGTAGAACGAGATCGACGATGATCTCGACATAGCAGTCACCAGTGCTAAGGGCAATCCACAGGTTGAGCTGAACCTGAAGCAGCTAGTGTACAAAAGCATGACAAGAGTATGCACAAGTTCCTCTCCATCATAGACCCAGACTTGGGGGAGGAGTGGTTCCAGAAGGTGACAACATCTCTCATAAGCAGTGTCACTGGATGGGCATTGAGAAGCTGTACCCGATGTCAAAGGCGAAGATTCCAAAATGCTGTGACTCCGATACTTGAACAAGCTCACTCGTCTTGAATCCAAGGCAGAACAACAGACACTTGGGCTACTAGGCATGCAGGACAAAGAGTGGATCAAGTGGTTCACCTTGGACTTATATTGGAAGGATGTGCACGAGGAGCCATTCAGAATCCTTAAGGGGTTGCGAGAGGATGGTGAAGAAGTTGGAACGGATGTCACTTCATGAGCTGGTTTGACGAGATGTGAACTCGGAGCAAGTGCCTGGTCTTTCAGCCCTTCCATGACTGCATACAGTTCACTTATTTGATGGAGCCGAATGAGTTTCTGGAGCGTGAGGAGTCTGTGCGTCGGATGATATGGAGGTAAGCTTTCATTCCAGCATTGCTACTGTCTGACTTTGTGTTACAAGTTCATACTGGCAAAGAAAATGGTGCCATCTCAGACGATGAAGCTGTGGACAGATCATACAAGCGAGCCTCACATGTGGTCAAAGAGCAGAGGAGCTCTAACACCGTTCGAACGGGAGCATGTTCCATTCTGGCTCGACTGTCCGTCGTAGTAGCCACCAGCTTGGGAGAGCTCACTATTCAACGTTCACGGCAATGATCTACCAGCATTGTTTGGGAGCCGGATGAAGTAGAGGCTATCAAGAAGAGCAAGATGAAGAAGACGGTGCAGAAGACAGCTACACCTACAAAGGGATTGGGAGCGGGACCAAGCTCTTCTACAGCACCTCCGTCGGCAATCGACTTTACAATCAATGAGGTGCAACCACTTGTAGCTAGTTTGGACATCAAGGACGACATGATGACCTTCATCCCGACCCTGGCTGCATCCCGTGGATCCTAAGACCTAGCTGTGTGCGATATGGAGGAGATGAGTAGGTCTTTCTTCGAGCCGGGTGCTTCCCAGACAGAGGTGTACACCAAGCTCCGACAACAGGTTGACAAACAACATACGGCTGAGTCACAAACAGTGTTCCAGGAAGTGGTAGGTGAATACGGCTTCAACCTCATCATCCTCGACTTGCCCAATGAGCTTGTATATGGAGGTGCTAGCATCAACAAAGACATTGTGCAGCTAGATCCGGTGAAGTTTGAGGAGGCCTTGCAGTTTAGTGGAATGCACTTGGCAGCGAGTGGTTTCATGGTCGTCTTCGCAAGTTCTCCTTCTGTTTCGGCAGTGATTCAGGCGGCTGCAGTAATCAACTTGGAGGTTGCAGGGACTTACAGCGTCTACCATGCACGAGGTTGGGGATACCGTGACAAAATTAAGGTAAGTTAGCTATTCAAGTTCAAGTTTAACTTGGTCTATGTGGCAGGATAACTTGTTAGTTCTCTTGGTGCTGCAAAGCTCTGAGAAGAAGTCGAAGAGGCCAAACCCTCTGGTGTTGACGAACACGATCCTCGTCGACACCGCCGACCGTTTTCAGGAGGCTTGGTAAGGAAGTACTTTACTTTGTTTATCCTAATGGAAGTTTGTGCAGGATGATGATTCAACCGAAGAGTGTTCGACTCATGCAGCTTTTGATCGAGTGTCTCAGTAGACCTGACAACCTAGTCTGGGATATTGGTTCCAGAACTGGGTCATCGTTGTTAGCTGTTGTCGAGCTCGGAAGGAATATTATAGGAACCGAGAAGAGTTTTGAACTCTCTAGGTTGGCAACAAACAAGCTCGCAGAGAACATTAGACTAGAGGAATTACCTACTCAAACACCTTCACGTCCAAGCGTAGCTGGTGGTTCGAGAACTGCAGCTTTACTTAAGATGAAGAAGAAACTTTAGCTAATGTATATTGAGTAATAAATTAAGCTAATATAAAAAAGAATAAGATAGAAATACAACAGTTTTAATAGAATTCTTTTTTGCCGACCGAGGCCAATACTGCGACCAAAAAGAATATTCTAAAATATTCTAGAATATTCTAGAATATTTGAGCCCAGGCCTCTTGGGCCCCAAGCCTCCAAAATGGCGGCACTCCGCGAAAAGCCACTCTACGAGGTATACTCTATTGAAACTTTAAATATTTGTGAGTGTGCCTTGTAACAGTTTCATTATGTTAAAAACAGTTTATCTTAAAGTTTGGTCAAATGAAATGTGAAACAAATTTCTCTTAAAATAATTAACTGCACAATATGTGTTATGAAAAATTTGATTTCATTAGTACTTTTAATATGTCATTGTGTTATTGACTAAGAAATAGAAATTTAAGGGACATCACTTGCACATTACCCTATATAGTTTATTTATTTATATAAAAGCTTTTATATAAGTTTATTTCTCTTAAATTTTAGTATTTATTAATTCATTAATTTTATATTTTATTATAAGTTAATAATGTTTATTTTGTATAATGTTTGCATTTAATGACAGTAGCAACGTGTATGAAATAAAAAAGATATAGACATAAAAAAGTTTTGAATTAAGGTTAATATATATGATTTTAACTAGCCATTTGCCACGTTATTGCCTTTCACATCGCCTGCCATATCATTTTAAATGGGGACATTTTTTAAAGAATAAATTGGCAATCTCTCTCTTTTTGGTGTTAACCCTCTCGGTGTCTCTTAGACCTCCGGTGAACCTCTCATGGACCTTCGAGGGACCACCTGCAGACCTCTAATGAACCTCCAAAGGGACTTCTCACAAACCTTTGATGGACCTTTTACTAATGTATCACAAACCTCAAAGGACCTTCCACGAACCTTCAGTAGGCCTCCTAGTGATCCTCATACAGTCTCTTGGACCTTTTAAGGACCTCTTGCAAACCTCCTATGTCCTCCTACGGTCTATTGGACCTCATGAGGACCTCTTGCAAACCTCTTGGTCTCCTAAATACCTCCTACAATCTAAGAAACCTTTTCTAGATCTCTACGGTATATTGAACCTCTTATGATCTTAGACCTTTTGTAACTACTAACCAAATGACTGCATTTAATCTTGGTTATGTTCCATAGCCATGGCATACCCATCATACCTTAGCAATTGTATGTTGCTAAATTTCATCAATTGGCACTAATGTTGCCTTCTTCATTATTACAATTGCATGTGTTTTGTCATTCATGATTTTTTCATCTAGTAAAAAAAATGACAAAGTCAATACTTAAAGCAAAATTAAAACTAGCACTACAACTTGTCATGAAGTTTTCAACCTGGATCTAACAACCAAATATTAATTGGTTATAAAAGAGCATGATGATATTAGTGAACCTATATGCCAAATTGACTAAGACTGGTGACAAGTTTAATAATTCACAGCAAAGGTTTTTATTTTTTGAATTGGTTCCTCGGCCTTTGACATAGAGGTTGTACCTAATGGATGGAAAGTGCATGCTACCTCAAATCTAAAGTTTACCTGGTGAAAATATGAAGCAACTTCATACATGCTCAAGCCAAGATCGGAATGGACAATAGTTGTGGTCAAGCACAACTTGTCAAGACAATTGTTATTCTTGACATAAAGGGTGCTTTGATTTTCTTTACATGCAACCATACTTCTTCAAGAATGAAAAATTAATTGGGCTTCATTGGGAGATCAATCAGTTAAGGATAATGAATAACGCACATATCTTAGCGATAGACAACTCTCTTCAAAAGGCTATGCTTAACCAAAACATTGCTTGTATCCATCTAATCACTTTGACCCATATTCTAAATGGATGAGCTAGTGAACTACTGCCTCAGAAAGAAGAATCTTAAAAACTTTTGTGAGCAATATTCACCATATAAA
Source organism: Selaginella tamariscina (assembly GCA_003024785.1). NCBI lineage: Eukaryota > Viridiplantae > Streptophyta > Lycopodiopsida > Selaginellales > Selaginellaceae > Selaginella > Selaginella tamariscina. The sequence goes on along the minus strand of PUQB01000175.1, from coordinate 28,251 downwards.
ACATATCCTAATGCTTGTCTTTCTTATAATTTTGAATTTTATAAATTAAATGAGAGCAACCGAGCGCTTTACAATATTGTTATTAAGGAATTTCATTTTTTAGATAAGCCTCTATACACTCTTTTTCTTATCACAATTACATATTAATAAGGATGGCAACTCCTAATTACATTCATGAGAGTGTTAGGTGGTGGCAACAACATAAAGATATTGATTAAAATGATTTGATTAATCCGAAAAGTGATGACTTAGACAAAATGAGGAGATTTCTCTATATGAACATTCAAACCTTAGAACATTATCTATGAAGTTTCATCAATTATTAGCATGATGATTAAGTAGACCTTTTTCCTTTGTAGAGTTTGCCTATAACAACTCCAAGCATTCTTTCACAAGTTAGACCCCTTCCTTTGCACTCATGGGACAACATCTACATTTTGACTTCTCTCCTTCGATCTCTCATCAAGTTTTAGCAATTCAGGATAGGCTTCAACGTATTCAACATGTACAAGATGATCTTTGAATTCACCTTCAATGGGCACAAGATCATTATAAGCATTATATACTCATTGTCAACCTTCTCGTTCTGGCAAGTGGGTAATCAAGTTTGGCCTCATAAAATTTTACAATAAAGCAACTTGGTTTTGTAAGGAGAAAGTAATTATAAATAGATTAACATGTTGATAAGGAAATAATTTCATTTGTAATTATGTTTAATAGTAATTTTTAAATATTGTAAAATATTTTTACAATGAAGAATATTACGAATATTCTAAGATATTTTAGGAATATTCTTTACTAAGTAAGGTTAATGAAAGATTAATTTGTTAATTAAGGCTTAACTATATATTATTAAATAATTAATTAATAATTAAAACTTAAGTATTAATTAGTAATTTATTTCATATTCCCATTTTCATGTGTCATGCCCATTTTAATTACAATGTGCATGAAAGTGAAAAGGAAAATCAAAAGGTTGAAGATTGAAGCTATGCAGCACAAAATAGAATTCAAGAAGTACAAGAGAGATGTCAAAGCACAGAGAGTTATGCAATGTTGCACAAAGTGGCCGGTTTTTTCACCTGCCACGACTGGGAAGTTGTGGTTAATCTCTCATCAATATCGTTTGTTGCATTTGCTCTAGGTACTCGTGTCATTGATGGTGGGAAGAGAAAGAGAGAAGAGGCTGACAAGAAAAAGAGAAGAATGGAAAAGGAAATGCACGTTGTAACTAAAATGGGCATGTCTATAATCCCATTTCTTAATAATTAACAATTTTAGTTATTTAATTAGCATTTTCTAATATTAAAGAAATATTCTTTAAAATATATATTTAAAGACAGAATATTCTTTAGAACATTCTATTTTTGTAATTGACCCTTTAATAAATTATAACATTTATTGAACAAAAATTAATAACATTATAAAAGTAGATGGTATTAAGTTATATAATATATTATATTTAAGATTGTATGGGCCTAATATTAAAATTATTAAAGAGCATGAGAGGTACATTATATAAATATTTATGTTGTTATTAAAATATTAATATTTAAATATAACATTAATTAAAAATTTATACTAGTAATAATATATATATATATACAAATCCTATATAGTCAATCTTCTATATCTTTTTATAAATTTATATAGTTAAGTAAACAATTTGGTATTATTATTAAAGAGTTTATTATAATTATGAATATTAAAAATATTATATTTTATAATTTTGTAATTATTGTAAGCTTCATAAAACATACATTCTCTTGCAGTTTTGTTAATCGTGACTTTATCAATGCTTCTTGACATCCACCCATATTGAATTGATTTAACATTTATAAAACATGCTAGGTCTTTTTAATTGAGAAACTATGTTTTCTTTAGGCATCCATTATATCTTTCGTTCTTCTTTTCATGTAACTTTTTTTGTGGTTTGAACCATGCAACCTTTACCATACTATTTTTTGTGATAACTTCAGGTGTGTCGATAATTTGACTCATCCAAATAGGCTTGTTATATAACACATTTGGACTAATGACAGTGTTTTGTAATTTCCACATCCTTAAAATGAGTATTCCATACGTTGTTGAAAGTACCAGTGAAAATTATTTGGAGCCCCATCAAACTGAGGCACTTGTTCACATGTTCACATAGCTTCAATTGAGTGTAGATTGAAGGCAAAACCTTGAGATTTTCCCTAGCCCCTACATTTGTGGTATGGCATTTGTGAGGCATCTTGTCTGCATTTGCTTCCACAAAAGCCTTGAATATCTTTATGCCTGCCATAATGTGAGAGCGGGTTTTGTCCAGGCGAGTGTTCCTATGTACTGAGGTGCGCGCTCCATCTAGCCACTCATCCCTCCGGCGATAGAATGTGGTCTTTGGAATCCCCAATATAGTGTACCAAGCTTTGAAGTAAATGGCCACCTTATTAAATACCATGAATGTACTCTGATAACCTGTGTCCAAGGCCATTCCATCAATACACCCAATTAGTGCAACATATACAAAATCATACCTTCGCTTTTGAGTGAGCATACGAAAGGCATGTCTACATTGGATAATTTTATTTTGGTTTGCCATCTGACAACACTTCTTCTTGTAGTAGTCAATTGTGGAAATTTTAGTAATGCTTGTTAAAGATGTGGGATCCATCTTGACCCTCTTGCCGGAACTTATAGGGGCAGATCTGCAGCCCATGAATAATTTTTCTTATTATAGGACCAATGTAAGGAACCTCTTCAAATATGAGTTGTCCTTCTGGCTTATTATTATTAAAATCCAACCCTAGATATGTTGAATCATCTCACCATTTTAATTCAGATTGTTACCACCTCACGAGGGATCCAGGATGCAATATGCCATTAGGTGAAACCTCTATTACAACTACACCCACAAAGTAGGCCCCTAGTTTCTCTTCTGATACGGTTTCCATTGGATTTACAGCTGTGATGATGCCCCTCCCAACCTCGATCTCATGAAGAAAGAGAATTACCTCACCCATCATAGCAAGCAAGCCATCATCTTGTGAAGTTGTACTAATATTTGTTTGTGACTCTTCATTCTCTGTGTCAGCCTTGACTTCATTTACATTTCACAATACAGGAAAACCTTCTTCAAATTCCATTCCAGGAACCTCAACAAGCTTCCAAATGATGTTCACCCATGCATACACACAAGATCCTTGGGCAATATGGTGACATGACACATTATCATCTCAAACTTTCACAATTTCAGTGCCAACTATCTCCAGTATTAAACATATTATCCTGCACATAAATAATTGTGTCATTTATGATATTTGTTTATGCAATATGCAATAAGATATGAATCGAGGGTGCTTAATATATATGTGTGTGCAATAATATATATTTATGTATAAGTATAGATTCTCATGCTTGATTAATACAAGTATTAATCCCACCACCCCTTCCTCGCCTTCTACAATGGTGGGCGGGATAAATCCCATCTACAACTCTCTTCGACGGGAAAGAGGTGGCGGGATTAATCCTGCTAGTGTTTTCTAACCTCTTAAAATTGGGGGCGGATTAATCCCGCCCACCATTTAAGAGACAAATAAGCATTAGCGGGGTTAATTCACGTCCTAAAATGATGGGCATGATTACATATTGGCTTGTTGTGATGTGCCATTTGGTGAAACTACTTTACGGGTTTAGGATCCATTAGGATTGCACTAGAATCCATTAAGGATTTATCCCATTCACATATCTCCTTTAATTAGAATTTTCAATTAACCCATATTTCAAAGAAATCTTGATGGGGTGGCAAGATTAATCCCGCTAACTCTTCCCCGACTCCTAGAATGGTGGGCTGGATTAATCCCGCCCACAACTCTTTGAAATTAATTCTACTAGCTCTTCATCGTTTTAGAGAGTTGTGGACGTATTAATTCTACCGCCCTTTTTAAGAGGTAGAGAAGCATTGGCCGAATTAATCCCGCCATCCCTTCCCTGTTTCAGAAAGTTGTGGGCGAAATTAATCCTGCTAACCATTTTAGGAGGCGGGAAAGGGCCGGATTAATTCTGCCACCCCATCGAGAACTCTTTAAGATCTCGGATAACTGAGAATTTTAAGTAAAGGGGATGTGTAAACGGGATAAATCCCTATTAGATTATAATGCAATTCCTAAACCCTAAATTTTAATTTTAAGAAAGAATGTAAGAGAGTCAATCTTTATAAATATTTCTAAATTTGTTTATAATACTTATAAACAACATAGAGGGCACCGTGCTTTTTTATAAATGATAGCACCAAATTTAGTGTTCCTCCTGAAGTGATCATTATTAAAGAAAGAGGAGATTTAAAGAGAGAAAATTATAAAAATGAAGAAGAGAAAAAATCAAATCTCACTTTGAATGAAAAATTAAAAGCATTTTTAAATTTACATATCAGACTGACAATACTTATGTCAGAATTTCAAATTTTTGAAATAAAATAAAATTTAAGATAAGCTACCACAAATAACCGACTCTTTAATATATATATTCTCTGATTCTAATGATTTTTATAAATTGCAATTAATGTATTTAACATTAGCAAGTGATTCAAGCTGTTTAATTATACGAAATTTTAATAATTATTCAACATTCTTATTATTCTAATATATATTATTAAGTATATATTATAAATATATACTTATACAATAGATAAAATGATATATTTTATGTGTCATTTAAAATATATTCATAGTGTGTATTAATATTATTTTCTTAATTATTTGAGTAATTTTTTTATATTTGTTTATATTAATGGGATTTTCTCAATTATTTTCTTATTATTTCAAGAATATTACATATACATATATATATATGTGTGTGTATCTGTATAATTTAATTTTTTCATCTATCTCTCGCACACACTTACACTCCTGTATATACATATACATATATATGTGTGTGCATCTGTATAATTTAATTTATTTAGTACACACATGATATACATATACATATATATGTGTATGTATCTGTATAATTTTATTTATTTATCTATCTCTAACACACACACGCACACATATAATTTTATTTATTTATCTCTCTCTTTAGAAATTACTTTATATCTCTTTCTCAAACACACACTCTTGAATGTATGTGTCCTGTGCACCAAGCATGGATGTGGTGGCGGGATTAATCCCACCACCTCCCTCTGTCTCAGAGAGTAGTGGGCGGGAGCCCACCCGGCATGGAAGGGGTGTAGGGTTAATCCTGCCACCTAGGCAAGGAATGAGATACAAATACACACGTACATATACATATAGTTGTGTGTGTGTGATAGGAGATAAAGAAATTACATATATAAAAAAACACAAATACACATACGTATTAGGCATGGCACATGTGTGTATGTGTGTGTTATTATTATATAACAACAAGTTTCATGTTTCAGGTCGCTAGTGACATCACAGGTGTGGTTTTTTAAATAAAAAGAGTTATGTTTACATATATAGGGAAATACAAAGAAGCTAGTTTGTTTAACTCTCTCACTCTCTCCACATTTCTTCATAACACACACACACAACACACTTGAGGTGAAGAAAGTATTCATTAAAAAATATACGTTATTATACCATGCTAACATGCTGTTAATGTACAGGCATGCACTAACGCGTGACAAGATAATAATAATACTTTAGAAATTACTGTATGTACCGTATGTACCATACACTAGTGTACATGGATTTATGTGTACGGATATTTTAATTTTTTATTTTTGAAAACACTATGTATAAGAATTAAATTCAATAAACGTTACGGTTTAAACAGGCTTTAAACATGTTAAGCAAGATATAAGATTTTACTGTTTATTTATTTTTAATAGTTTTTAAATATTCAAACATAATTAGACCCTTTTCGTTCTGGGTATATGCTTGAATATTTGAAATTTCTAAAAATTTGTACGGATAAGGATGTACAAAATTACGCCTTATTTTGAGGTTTGTACTATTTCTTTCTCTAGGGTTTTTGAGGTTTGTACTATTTCTTTCTCTAGGGTTTTTGAGGTTTGTACTATTTCTTTCTCTAGGGTTCTTCCACGATGCAATGTTGCACAAAGTGGCCAATTTTTTCACCTGCCACGGTTGGGAAGTTGCAGCTAATCTCTCATCAATATCCTCTGTTGCATTTGCTCCAGGTACCCATGTCATTGATGGTGGAAAGAGGAAGAGAGAAGAGATTGAAACGAATCGACTCAACTAGAGATTTTTAATTGATAACACGCTGTTATATTCTATCTCAGTCTAACTGTCATGACCGTTGACTCTTCAGCTTGTCGGCATATTCCCCTGAATATTAACACTCCCACTCAAGCTGAACGTCGACGTTGCGTCAGTTCTTTGGCTGCACTCCAAGTGCCTGTGCATGCTGCTGGAACAGAGCTGGAGCAAGAGCTTTGGTGAAGATGTCCGCCACCATCTCCTTGGTAGTGCAGTAGACCAGCTCCACAGTCTGCAGAGCAACCTGTTCACGTATAAAATGGAACTGAACCTGAATGTGCTTGGTCCTGCAATGGAACTTCGGATTTTTCGCCAATGCTATGGCTCCTTGATTATCGCAGAAGAGCTCCGTCGCTTCCTCTTGCTTATAGCTGAGCCCGTCCAGCAAAGTTCTCAGCCAAATGCACTCCTTGGCTGCTTGAGTGATGCCGATATACTCTGCCTCAGTGCTTGACAATGCTACGACTGGCTGTCGCTGGCTGTTCCATGTAACCGCTGCACTGCCCAGAGTAAACAAATAACCTGAAGTTGATCGCCGCTGATCCACTTCGCCAGCCCAATCTGCATCTGAGTATCCCTGAAGCAGCAGCCACGAGTGCTTTGTCTGGCGCTCATAGCTTAGCACAAACTCGCTGGTGCTCTTCAGGTACCGGAAAATCCGCTTAACGGCTTGCCAATGCTGGAAGCCGGGTTGGCCAAGAACTGGGACACTACTCCACTGAGTAGGCAATGTCCGGACGAGTACACACCATCAGGTAGACCAGGCTGCCCACCATCTGATGGTATGGAATCCGATCCATCGCTCGCTTGTCACCTTCTGTGGCCGGAGACATCTCCCGACTAAGATGCAATCCCACCTCCATTGGTGTTGACGCCGCACTGACGTCCTGAAGCTTGAACTTCTCGAGCAGCTCGTCAATGTACTTCTTTTGTGACATCTGAAGCACACTCCCCCCCTGTCACGGAAGATCTCAATGCCGAGGCAGTACTTGACTGGTCCAAGGTCCACCATCTTGAATTTGGAGCTCAGGTCCTGCTTCAGCTGCTGAATCAGCCGCTTGCTCTTGCTGAGCAGCAGACAATCATCCACATAAAGGGCTAGGATGATGAGCTTGCCTCCCACTCGCTTCTGGTACACGTTGGTGTCTGCTGACATGCTGGTGAAGCCAAGTGACAGCAGAAACGAGTTCATCTTTGAGAACCACGCTCGGGGTGATTGTTTCAACCCGTAAAGGGCCTTTTTAAGACGACACACAAGGTGCTCCTGGCCTGGCTTGACAAAGCCTGCCGGCTGCTCGATATAGACCTCCTCATCAAGGTCACCGTTGAGGAATGCTGTGGTTACGTCCATGTGCTCCACCTCCATATCCTCCTGAGCAGCTAAAGTTGAGCAGCAGTCGGATAGAGGTGAGCTTCACCACTGGTGAAAAAGTCTCGTAAAAATCCACACCTTCGACCTGAGAAAATCCGCGAGCTACAAATCGGACTTTGTGTCGAGTGCTGCCATCCGGAGTCGTCTTCACTCGCAGGAGGAACTTGGTTTTGATTACCTTCCGCCCTGGTGGGAGCTTCACTAAGTCCCACGTCTAGTTCGCCATCAACGCATCGTATTCCACCTGACGAGCTGCTTCCCACTTGGATGCGTCTGGACCAGCTAAGGCTTCCTCCAAGGTCTGAGGCACCAAAGCATCTCTGCCTTGGCTGAAGAGTAGCATGAACGTTGACCCTTCCTGTTCTGCACCTGCCTCCTCGCTGGAAGCAAAGTAAAACGACTCACCAGAGCCTGAGGGAGCTTGAGGAGCCGATGCTGCTCTTTCTCTCACTGCCTTAGCCTCTACTCTCGACTCACGCTTGGCAACAGCAAGATCACGCTGCTCCTGGTACTGGTGCCCTACTCTGTGAGCTTTGTTACTCGAGTGGATCGACGTAATGGTGGAGCTGAAACGGCAACCTCTCTGCCATCTGAAGCCTGCTGATCAAGACCCACTGCCTGATCACTCGCTTGAGAGCTCCCCCCCTGATCGGCCTGACTCCCACCGCTGGTGAGATCGGATTACCGCCACCTGCAGCTGGAGGCTCACTAACTCCAGCTCCGATTGCTGAACCTGGCCCCAGATCACGCTGGCTCCCACCGGCTCCATGCCCTGTGGCTGAACCCTGCGTACCTGGCTGGCGTCCGCTCCTCGTTCTCCCATAACTCGCTGCCCTAACTTCTTCATCCGAGTTATCCGAGTCCGAGGTAACCTCGGGCGATACCAAAGTTGGCGGTGGTGGGAGGGTCCGAGTGCCGTAAGTTCTGGTCTCGTCGAAGATGACATCTCTGGCCACGATCAACTTCTGAGTCTCCAGGTTGAACAACTTGTAGCCTTTCATCTGTTCGGAGTAGCCGACGAGAACACACTTCTGACTGGTTCTTTCAAGCTTGCTGCGATGATGTCGCTTTACATGAGCGTAGCAGACACTCCCGAACACTCGCAGATGGCTGATGTCTGGTTTACTCCCATACCAAGCTTGATAGGGAGTTTGACCCGAAACTGCAACAGTGAGCTGTCTGTTCCTCAGATAAGCGGCGGTCTCCATCGCCTCACACCAAAAAAACTTTGGAAGGCCTGAGTCTTCCAGCAGGGTTCTTGCTACATCTTGCAGCGTCCTGTTCATCCTCTCTGCTACACCGTTCTGCTGCTGAGTGTCTGGGATGGAGAATTGACGTTGTATTCCAGCTGAACTACAAAACTCATCAAATTCTCTCGACACAAACTCGCCACCGCCATCGCTCCTGAATGCCTTGATCAGCTTTCCTGTCTGGAGCTCCACCTGAGCTTTGTAGTCCTTGAACTTCTAGAACACCTCTGATTTCTTCCTCAGGAACTTGATGGCCACGATGCGAGAAAAATCGTCCACGAACGTGACAAAGTACTGTTTCCCGTCTCTGGACATATTCGGCATCGTGCCAACATCAGAGTGAACCAAGTCCAGGATTCCCTTAGCTCGGTTAGTGGATGCAGTTGGATGAGGGAGCCTGTGAGCTTTACCCAGTGCACACGGCTCGCAAAACGAGCTGCCACCTGCTGGAGGAGTTATGCGGAGGCCGATCACCAGCTCCTGCTTGCTTAGCTGCTTCAACGCCTGCTGGTTGGTGTGACCCAATCTCCTGTGCCAAGTCGCAGTGTCGACTGCCTTCTGGGCACCGGCGTAGCACAACCGCTGTGGCTGGATCACTTCTGCATTCAGCCTGTAAAGGCCCGAGTACCTACGTCCACTGGCCAGCATCTTGTCATCTGATCCTTTGATCCTGCAGCCATTGTTGTCAAACTCGACTTTAAGGCCATGATCAGCGATCTTCCCGACTGAGAACAGCGTCTTCGGGACTCCAGGAACGTAGTACACGTTGTGAATGGGAACCACTTGTCCAGATGCTAGCTGCACCTGAATTGTCCCACACCTTTCACTTCATGAGAGTAGTCATCGCCTAGGTAAATCCTCTGGTCCTTGACTAGAAGCAGCTTGGAGAACAGCTCTCGGACGTGTGTCATGTGCTGGTTTGCTCCGGAGTCGACCCACACAACCTCTGCTGCTGTGGTACTGACTGTACTCACTCGATCGGGCTGTGTCGACTGGTGACTCTGGTGCTTCTCTGCACTCACCCTCCTTGCCATGAACAGACTGTCATGGCACTCAGCTTCACCTTCATCTTCCTCATCTGAAGTTGCTGCCTCTCTCTTCGAATGAGCAGATTTTGCATAGTTTGCCACCTGCTTCTTCTTGCCTTTCTTCGCCATCGCATCCTTCCTGGCCTGCCATGCCTTCTTTGCCTCAGCATGAGTGCAGTCTCTGGCAAAATGACCTGGTGCTTTGCATGCGTTGCATCTGTCATCACGTTTGTTGCGCTTGCTCTTGCTGGTGCCGCCTTTGTCCACCTTATTCACTGGGCCCAGCCGATCCCACACTGTGGTTGACCGCTTGCCGTTTGCTGTGAACAGAGCAAGTTCTACCTTCTCCTCCTTGTTCTTTTCCTCGGGGCTGAGGAAGTTCTCAAGAGCTGAGAGTTCTGCAACAATCTCCTCAAAGGTGAGGTGAGAATTCATGAGATGGGCTCCAGAAACGAGTAAGGTTGTGGAGAGTCCCTTGAACAGTGCTGAAGTGAGCTCGTCGTCACCGACCGGATTCTCCTGAGCGTCAGTGATCTGCTGTGCAAGGCCCATAAGGCGACTGGCATAGTCATTTACTGAACTATGCCCTGTTGACACCCGTTGAACTGGGTTTTCAGATCGATCAACCGTGCCCTGCTGCATGTACCAAAAACCTGGCAGATCTTCTCCCAATTCGCCTTCGCTGTATCCTCCATGTTCAGGTGGCTCCTGTATCTTTTTGCCAGAGCGCGACCTAAGATGCCCAACCTTGTCGTTCTTGGCATCCCAATCCTTGCGCTCTGCTTTCAAGGTGTCCACCGGATCCTCATCCTTTGTTTCTTCTTCACCCTCCTTCGCTTTCTTCTTGGTCTGCCGGACTGGTGATGGAGGTCGCCGTTCCTTTCCCTCACCACATTCCACAGATCCTTTTCCAGGAAGTAGAGTTGCATCTGAAGTTTCCACGACGGAAAATCTTTGCCATTGTAGACTTCGAGCACTTGCGACGACGACGGAGACATGCTGCTGCGGGAAAACTCGTCTTGATCAGAATCTCTGCTCCGATACCATGAAACGAATCGACTCAACTAGAGATTTTTAATTGATAACACGCTGTTATATTCTATCTCAGTCTAACTGTCGTGACCGTTGACTCTTCAGCTTGTCGGCATATTCCCCTGAATATTAACAGAGATTGACAAGAAAAGAGAAAGAATGAAGAGGTAAGTAAAAAGAAAAATCAAAGTGAATGAAAAGAGGGCTTCAAAGGCTAAAGATTGAACACAAATATAAAGTTCAAGAAGTACAAGAGAGAGGTCAAAGAGCAGAGAGTTGCTCAGAAAGCTACCACATAAGAAAGAAGGTATTTTTGTGCATAAATTATGTTGAGTTGTATATACCATGTTTATAATACTGCTTTATTATATATTGTGGTAGCATATAGATGAAATGTACATGTGTATATGTATATGTTTTGTATCTCTGTGTATTGGTGTGAAAGCGCAAGAAAAGAAGGTATTTTGTGCATTGGGTAGACAATGTGTATATGTAGGCGGATGCCAAGCCGTCTTTCCTGATGAACTCTCCTTCCACTTCCGCACCTCAAGACGATCAACCTCCATGAGTGACTCGAGGATTTTCTGAGTTCTTCTGTACTAGTGCAGACCGCCTTTACAGCGAGGAGAATATGTGTAGCGTGTTTCCACAGATGTTGCTGAAGATCTGTTCAACGAAACTGTAAGTCTAAACTCTTAACAAAAAGAAAAGAAAATACTCACATGTTAATCGATTGGAACATCGAAACCAGTTGAAGATGTCGAGGTTCTCCGTGGAGATGAAACTCGATCGAACGCGAATAGCCCATCGCTGGTTGTCCTCTGCATCCCTCGGTACAGCTTCTGCAAAGCCTGTAGCCTATGGTTCCCGTCCCAGCAGCTAAACTTCCTGTTTGAGAGCCTTGAAAGCCCACTGTTTGTACTCCGGCTGAGTAAGAGCTTGCTCGAAAGACCGGTGCTGCTCGTACTGAATTGTGTCCTTCGACAACTCTGATAGCTCCTCATCAGTGAGTTGATCTCCGATGGACAGAATGAACAAGGCCGTGTTGCGTAGATAACCAGCTTTCTTCAATTGATGACACCAGCCTGTCTAAGTCCCCTGGGTTCACTCGTCGAACCACCTCGTGGAATGTATTCTGCAGATGGGCACATCAGGAGGATCACCAAGTCCCTTGACAGTAATTTTTCGAGCAGGTTCGCTTGAGCTCTCCAAATGCAGGCTAGCCGGTTGCTGTATAACTCCTTTGGCTCTTTATCTCTCTTCGCCTTCTTGCCTTTTGGATCAGCTTTCCCGCGGCCTCTCTTTTTGCTGACTGCCTCCTCCAATCATCCTCGCTAGCTTCAACTGCCTTTGTCATCTACACTTGCTCGTTCAGGACTGCAACCTCAGCGGATGAAGGAGGCAACTGCGATGAGCTCTTCAGGAAATCTGTGATGGTTGATGGAGGCTGCTCCTGCTCAATTGGTACTACTCCAAACTGAGTCACTGGAGGATCCTCCTTTGCTACATTAGATGGTTCTCCTCTCTTGCCTCGCTTCTGCTTCGATATTCCTCTTCTCTTCCCATGGCTCTTCATCAGGCGCAGTCTCTAGTAGACGTTTTTAAAGCTCTCACCATTTTATAAACTCTGGAAAGCAAAACACACAAGTCAATTGCTTAGGAGACAAAATAAAAAAAAAAACCAAAGATGACTAACCTTGTGGCTGCCGACTCAAGCTAGCTGGTGCTGACCCTCTCAGTCGGCACGGAGATGTAGAAGAGCATATTCTGCCGACTGAGACAGGTTGGTGCCAACCCTCTCAGTCGGCACAGAGATGTAGAAGAGCATATCCTGTCGACTGAGACAGGTTGATGCCGACCCTCTCAGTCAGCACAGAGATGTAGAAGAGCATATCCTGCCGACTGAGACAGGTTGGTGCCGACCTCTCAGACGGCGAGCTAGGATCTCCTAAAATAAAAAATAAAAATCAAAGATGACTAACCTTGTGGCTGCCGACTCAAGCTAGCTGGTGCCGACCCTCTCAGTCGGCACGGAGATTAGAAGAGCATATCCTGCCGACTGAGACAGGTTGGTGCCGACCCTCTCAGTCGGCACAGAGATGTAGAAGAGCATATCCTGCTGACTGAGACAGGTTGGTGCCGACCCTCTCAGACGGCGAGCTAGGATCTCCTAAAATAAAAAATAAAAATCAAAGATGACTAACCTTGTGGCTGCCGACTCAAGCTAGCTGGTGCCGACCCTCTCAGTCGGCACAGAGATGTAGAAGAGCATATCCTGCCGACTGAGACAGGTTGGTGCCAACCCTCTCAGACGGCGAGCTAGGATCTCCTAAAATTAAAAAATAAAAATCAAAGATGACTAACCTTGTGGCTGCCGACTCAAGCTAGCTGGTGCCGACCCTCTCAGTCGGCACAGAGATGTAGAAGAGCATATCCTGCCGACTGAGACAGGTGGTGCCGACCCTCTCAGACGGCGAGCTAGGATCTCCTAAAATAAAAAATAAAAATCAAAGATGACTAACCTTGTGGCTGCCGACTCAAACTAGATGGTGCCGACCCTCTCAGTCGGCACAGAGATGTAGAAGAGCATATCCTGCCGACTGAGACAGGTTGGTGTCGACCCTCTCAGATGGTGAGCTAGGATGGTGCCGTTCCTAAACTCTTCCTGGGAAAAATAAAAATCAAAGATGACTAACCTTGTGGCTGCCGACTCAAACTAGATGGTGCCGACCCTCTCAGTCGGCACAGAGATGTAGAAGAGCATATCCTGCCGACTGAGACAGGTTGGTGCACCATCCTAGCTCGCCGTCTGCGAGCTAGGATGGTGCCGTTCCTGGTGCCGACCCTCTCAAACGGCGAGCTAGGATGGTGCACCAACCTGTCTCAGTCGGCGAGCTAGGATGTGTGCCGTTCCTGGTGCCGACCCTCTCAAACGGCGAGCTAGGATGGTGCACCAACCTGTCTCAGTCGGCGAGCTAGGATGGTGCCGTTCCTGGTGCCGACCCTCTCAAACGGCGAGCTAGGATGGTGCACCAACCTGTCTCAGTCGGCGAGCTAGGATGGTGCCGTTCCTGTGCCGACCCTCTCAGACGGCGAGCTAGGATGGTGCACCAACCTGTCTCAGTCGGCGAGCTAGGATGGTGCCGTTCCTGGTGCCGACCCTCTCAGACGGCGAGCTAGGATGGTGCACCAACCTGTCTCAGTCGGCGAGCTAGGATGGTGCCGTTCCTGGTGCCGACCCTCTCAGACGGCGAGCTAAGGATGGTGCACCAACCTGTCTCAGTCGGCGAGCTAGGATGGTGCCGTTCCTGGTGCCGACCCTCTCAGACGGCGAGCTAGGATGGTGCACCAACCTGTCTCAGTCGGCGAGCTAGGATGGTGCCGTTCCTGGTGCCGACCCTCTCAGTGTCTCAGTCGGCGAGCTAGGATGAGACAGAGCTAGGATGGTGCCGTTCCTGGTGCCGACCCTCTCAGACGGCGAGCTAGGATGGTGCACCAACCTGTCTCAGTCGGCGAGCTAGGATGGTGCCGTTCCTGGTGCCGACCCTCTCAGACGGCGAGCTAGGATGGTGCACCAACCTGTCTCAGTCGGCGAGCTAGGATGGTGCCGTTCCTGGTGCCGACCCTCTCAGTGTCTCAGTCGGCGAGCTAGGATGAGACAACCAGTTGGCGAGCTAGGATGGTGCACCAACCTGTCTCAGTCGGCGAGCTAGGATGGTGCCGTTCCTGGTGCCGACCCTCTCAGACGGCGAGCTAGGATGGTGCACCAACCTGTCTCAGTCGGCGAGCTAGGATGGTGCCGTTCCTGGTGCCGACCCTCTCAGTGTCTCAGTCGGCGAGCTAGGAGAGACAACCAGTTGGCGAGCTAGGATGGTGCCGTTGTTTCAGTCGGCGAGCTAGGATGGTGCCGTTGTCTCAGTAAGTTACCAAGAATCGAACCCGCAACCTCTACACTACAAACCGCAAGAGCTAACCAACTTGTTAATTCATAAACATGAGGCATATTGGCATGTGCTGCATATTGACCTGGGTTAGTAAAGTGTTAATCACGTCCTTAACCTGCTCCTGCCTAATCCGTCCCTAACCCTGTGCTTAACCAGGTAATGACGTTCCTAAACTAACCAGGTAATGACGTTTCCTAAACCCTTTGTGTGAAAAAATTAACTTAGCAATACTCAAACACGCAACCTCTACAGTACAAACCGCAAAGGCTAACCAACTTGTCAATTCTATAAACACGAGAGCATATTGGCATGTGGTGCATATTGACCTAGCTTAGTGTGTTAATCACGTCCTGCCTAATCCGTCCTACTCCTGTGCTTAACCAGGTAAAGGCTAACCAACTTGTTAATTTTATAAACATTTATAAATATTGGCATGTAGTATATATGTACTTTTTTGTAGCTAAATCCTTAATTTATTATGGTAGGTTTAGTTAATGATTTAGGATTTAGTGTTAATCATTTCATAAATATTCTTAATCAAGTGTTAATCATTCTATTTTTGCCATTCCAAAAAAGGATTGTTGAATCCTTTTTTGTCATTCCAAAAAGGATTTGTTAAGGTTATATAAGGATAACTAACTATAAGGGTGGATATATGCCACTATTGCCAGTATTGGTGTATCACAAAGGTTAGTTCTTTTCTTTTCTTTCCATCATACAAAGTATAGAATTCATATTTGCCATTTTATTTAAGTTAACATTATAATTCTGTAAAAAGAAATACTTGAGCCACAAAGCAAAAAATAAACAAATTCAAAATACCTTGTGGTTGCCGATTGAACTAGGATGGTGCCGTCACTCCAGTCGGCACAAATGGGAAGACACATTAACTCTGAAAAAAAAAAAAATTGTGATACGGATACTTGAGCGCAAAGAAAAAAATAAACAAATTGAAAATACCTTGTGGCTGCCGACTGGACCAGGATGGTGCCATCACTCTTAGTCGGCACAAATGGGAAGACCCTTTATCTCTGGGATTTTGACACAAATGGGAAGACACATTAACTCTGAAAAAAAAACATTGTGATACGGATAATTGAGCCGCAAAGAAAAAAATTGAAGTTAAACGAGTCTCTGAACTACCACATATATACAATGGAAATGTCATTTATGAACTTCCCCCAAAGAAAGAAAGCACAGAGAAGTACTTGGGGATGAATCGCAAGGATGGCTGCTACCATTGGACACACCCGAGCACAACACACTGGCATGTTCCGGCGCGAGTCAGTTGAAGTTCATGTGTCGGACATCTCAAATGCATCAATCCTACCTGCCCTTATTTGGCTTTTGAGAAGAAAGCAAATGAATGTCACTTCAAGGGTGCTGTGGAGAAGGCAAAGACAACTGAGACAAGCAAAGTAATAGGCATGAAATGTAAGCATTGTGGAGAGGAGCCATTGATAGTGCACACTTGTCCGGCTTATGTGTACTACATTCTGTCAAACGACATTTCTTTTACAAGGTTGTTCATTCACAGAGGTGTTCATCAGCATCCAGTCAGCCCTTAGTGTCAGCTTGAAACGTTCAGCGTGCCAGATCTAGTGTCAGCAACGTGGTAAAGAACAGTCCGCGAACCAATCAACGAGTGGTTGAGTTTCAAGCTGCGTGTGAGCTCATCTTTGAAGAACTTTTCAAGGAAGAAGGAGAAGTCTCGTACACTGGTTTATTCTCAAAACTTGAACCTCTAACAAACCATTAAAGGTATTTTTCTTTAGATCTCTACACACTGACGTGACCTTTCCTTTAGGACTCGGATTGGATTACACAATCAAGATAGAAGGAGACACACTTTAGAGAGGGTTACGAGGGTCTTCTGGAGCTGAAGACAAAGTTGCCAATACCTTTCATTCACGTCATACATGTTCTAGGGATGGAACTGCATGGTGCTAAGTAGCAGCCTCTGATTTACAAAATGACAGTTGAGGGACCGGGTTCAGGAGTTGACTACATCAGAAGGTGTCAAAGTGGAGGAGACCTTCATGATCAATGGGTTGTTCTGGACCATACGCACCGTATACCAAACTGGGTGACAATTGGAATACACCTTTATGACCCATTGTAAGTTTGCTAGTTTCATGTCGGATGAGGCTAGAGCGATATGGATAGCCTTGCGCCAAGTATTCAACAACGGAGAAAAGATGAAAGGGAGGGAAAGAAGTTGTCTGTTTCACTTTATGCAATCCGTGCGTCAGGTGACAAAGAAATGAATCGCAGAAGAACATCGCGAAGAAACACATGAAGCTTGCTCATGCCTGGCCTGCAGCACTGAATGAACAATCTAAGAAAGAACAACTAGCAATTCTCGAGTCTTTTTGGGAAGGACGAGCGTCAAACATTCGAGCTTTGAAGACATGGCTGTCTTGGTGGATTAGGCATGAGGACCACATCTCCATGGTAGAACTGAGAGACATGACAGAAGAAGGACTCGCGAGCGTTCCAACTACAAACAATGCTGAAGTGATCCACGCGAGAGCAAGAAGAGCAAGATTGGCCAAAAGAGTACCACTGCTGGAGGCGATAATGTTACAGCTCACCGATGCAGTTATGCAGAGTGCGAAGGTGAAAGCGGCAATAGAAGGGAGGTATACAGGGTCAAGTCCTTCGAAGGAAACTCTGTTAAAACGAGTGCAACGCAAACTCTCTGAGGGGAAAAGTGTATCTCCATCAACAATTATCAATCTAGTGGAAGGCGAGGAACACTTGACCAGCTCGGAGTTCACGAGTACCACTAACGTTCGAGTGCAAACTGTTAGGAGAACAGTCACAGGAACAGAACAATTTGATGCTCGACGTTCACACGGAATGAGGAGTATGTACAACAGATGATGTGGTTCTGCCCAAAAGATTCAGGGTGTTTCACGCGGCCAAATGGCAAAATTCTTCAGTCACGAATTCCAACACCACCAACGGTTTGGCCTGTGCTCAAGGAAACAAAGCTGACAAGTGAGGAGGTCAGAGAACTACATGATGCAGGCTTTGTTCTGGAAGGTTTATAGGGGACGGCAGGAAGAGTAGATGAAGGTCAGAAGGACAAAACACCATTGCCACCACGTGGAGCTGGATTTGCACCTTTCGAAGGACGTATGGTCCGGACTCCAACAAAAATGTCTAAGGAACAAGAGAAGAATTTCCACAAGGCCAAGACGTTTTTAGGTCGTGTGAGAAATGTTGAAGTGACAGTTAGAGGACGGAAGGAGGCTTTCGTTGTGTCGGCAGGAATGACTCTGCAAAGGTGACTGTTAGTGCTTATCCTACATGTAGTTGTTCTACCTTTCAGAAGAGCAAAAGTTGGAGCCCATGTGTACACATGTACTTCGTCTACAGCCGTGTGCTTGGCTTGAACCCGGACATCACATATTTTCTACAAAGGCGATCGCTCAGTGAGATGAAGGTCCACGTTTGCTGTGTGAATTACAACAGAGTTCATGACCCACCGGTGCTACAAGGATAAATGGTTTAGGGTTTAGGATAATGCTTTATTAAGCCAGTCGGCATATATTAAGCCAGTCGGCATATTAAAAAAACTTATATATTCTAGAATATTCAGAATATGTTAGAATATACCTGGAATATCCGCGAATTTACTAGATAATATGAAGCCTTTTGAGCCGGAGCCTCCTTTTCGCCGAGACCCGTATTATACCATGTAGAGGTTTCCTGTGGCAACGAATATGAGGTTTCTTCTTGTATCTATAGAGGGGCTGCTACCCCATACTGGAGCTCCTGTATATCCATTGGGGATCATGAACGTTGTCCATATTTTTCTGCCGGTTCTGAGGTCGAGTTTGTGAAAACTCCCTTGGAATGTGCAGCATTCCCCTTGTGTGAGCTCCTCTCTAGAAGACACGCCAATGTAGAAAGCCCTGATTTGTAATATACATTTTCAGTGTAGGGTTTAGTTTTTTTTTTAAATTTCGTTTACCCTTGGTAAGCTGTGCCTGACATGGTAATCTGGGACAAAGGATGTGAATCAAGTTCTGGGGAAATCCATACACGCTGGCCATTTCGACGGTTAAGAGCTACAACACGGGCAGGTCCAAGAAGTCCAACAATGACGAGGTCTTCCGTTACTGTTGGGTTGCCGTAGCCATTGTTCCACTGAATCCCGTTATAAGTGGTAAATTCACTCTCCATAGAGGAATTCCTTTCAAAACTTACACATTAGTTTTTGTTTTGTGTGTGTTGGAAAGCATACTTGGTGCATACTAATACGCTACACATGCGCGTATTATATACATTCTTACATACACATACTTACAATGTTATATACATGGATTCGCACACTATAAACACTCTTACATTCACATACAGTGTTAGATAATGGACTAACATCACAGATTAGCTGTGTCAAGGGTCTCGGTGAAAAGGAGGCTCCGGCTCAGGAGGCTTCATATTATTCTAGTATATTCGCGGATATTCCAGGTATATTCTAACATATTCTAGAATATTCTCAAGAATATTCTAGAATATATAAGTTTTTTTAATATGCCGACTGGCTTAATATATGCCGACTGGCTTAATAAAGCATTATCCTAAACCCTAAACCATTTATCCTTGTAGCACCGGTGGGTCATGAACTCTGCTATAATTCATCAGCAAACGGTGGACCTCCATCTCACTGAGCGATTGCCTTTGTAGAAAATATGTGACGTCCGGGTTCAAGCCAAGCACACGGCTATAGACGAAGTACATGTGTACACATGGGCTCCAACTTTTGCTCTTCTGAAAGGTAGAACAACTGCATGTAGGATAAGTACTAACAGTCACCTTTGCAAAGTCATTTCCTGCCGACACAACGAAAGCCTCCTTCCATCCTTTAACTATCACTTCAACATTTCTCACACGACCTAAAAACGTCTTGGCCTTGTGAAAATTCTTCTCTTGTTCCTTAGACATTTTTGTTGGAGTCCGGACCATACGTCCTTCAAAAAGTGGAATTGTTGTAGATCCAGCTCCACGTGGTGGCGATGGTGTTTTGTCCTTCTGACCCTCATCTACTCTTCTTGCCATCCCCTGTAAACCTTCCAGAACAAAGCCTGCATCCTGTAGTTCTCTGACCTCCTCACTTGTCAGCTTCGTTTCCTTAAGCACAGGCCAAACCGTTGGTGGTGTTGGAATTCGTGACCAAAGAATTTTGCCGTTTGGCCGTGTGAAACACCCTGAATCTTTTGGGTAGAACCACATCATCTGTTGTACATACTCCTCATTCCTAAGGCATCAATGTACATTCGTTTTCCATAGAATCCTGGTGCTGGCACTCTGCTTGGATAACCGATTGGTTTTCCACAAGAGCAGTTCCTTCCTGATTCATCCTCAAACACTTAACCTTACTGGATGCTCCGATTCATCTGATGGCCCACTCTGTTTGAGCAATCTCTCTCTCCAAAACCTCTTCGAACCTTAACCTCTTTCTCCTGTTGTTTTGGACCACCCGCTCTGTGTACTCTACATCATGTCTGTGTGAACGTCGACAGACTGTTCTGTTCCTGTGATTTTTCTCCTAACAGTTTGCACTTGAACGTTAGTGGTACTCGTGAACTCCGGGCTGGTCAAGTGTTCCTCGCCTTCCACTAGATTGATAATTGTTGATGGAGATACACTTTTCCCCTCAGAGAGTTTGCGTTGCACTCGTTTCAATAGAGTTTCCTTCGAAGGACCTGACCCTGTATACCTCCCTTCTATTGCCGCTTTCACCTTCGCACTCTGCATAACTGCATCGGTGAGGTCTAACATTGTCGCCTCCAGCAGTGGTACTCTTTTGGCCAATCTTGCTCTTCTTGCTCTCGTGTGGATCACTTTAGCATTGTTTGTAGTTGGAACGCTCGCGAGTCCTTCTTCTGTCATGTCTCTCAGTTTCGCCATGGAGATGTGGTCCTCATGCCTAATCCACCAAGACAGCCATGTCTTCAAAGCTCGAATGTTTGACGCTCGTCCTTCCCAAAAAGACTCGAGAATTGCTAGTTGTTCTTTCTTAGATTGTTCATTCAGTGCTGCAGGCTGGGCACGAGCAAGTTTCATGTGTTCTTCGCGATGTTCTTTTGCGATTCATTTCTTTGTCACCTGACGCACGGATTGCATAAAGTGAAACAGACAGCTTCTTTCTCTCCCTTTCATCTTTTCTCTGTTGTTGAATACTTGGCGCAAGGCTATCTATATCGCTCCAGCCTCATCCGACATGAAACTAGCAAAGTTGACATTCTCCAAACCCTGCTTCTTACAAACCTCTAGCATTGTGTTCAAGAACTTCAGCACTGCAACATTATCTTTGCGGCACATATCTGCGTAAGCTATAGTCACCATGGATCTGACACTGTAAGAGAGCATTAGATAACTAAGATTAGAAAGTGTTATGAAGAGTTCTACAACTTACAATGGATCATAAAGGTGTATTCCAATTGTCGCCCAGTCTGGTATACGGTGCGTGTGGTCCAGAACCACCCATTGATCATGAAGGTCTCCTCCACTTTGACACCTTCTGATGTAGTCAACTCTTGAACCGGTCCCTCAACTGTCATTTTGAAGATCAGAGGCTTCTCCTCAGCACCATGCAGTTCCATCCCTGGAACATGTATGACGTGAATGAAAGGTATTGGCAACTTTGTCTTCAGCTCCAGAAGACCCTCGTAACCCTCTCTAAAGTGTGTCTCCTTCTGTCTTGATTGTGTAATACAGTCCCGAGTCCTAAAGGAAAGGTCACGTCAGTGTGTAGAGATCTAAAGAAAAATACCTTCGATGGTTTGTTAGAGGTTCAAGTTTTGAGAGTAAACCAGTGTACGAGACTTCTTTTTCTTCCTTGAAAAGTTCTTCAAAGATGAGCTCACACGCAGCTTGAAACTCAACCACTCGTTGATTGGTTTGCGGACTGTTCTTTACCACGTTGCTGACACTAGATCTGGCATACTGAACGTTTGAAGCTGACACTGAGGGGCTGACTGGATGCTAATGAACACCTCTATGAATGAACAACCTTGTAAAAGAAATGTTGTCTGGCAGAATGTAGTACACATAAGCCGGACAAGTGTGCACTAGCAATCATGGCTCCTCTCCACAATGCTTACATTTCATGCCTATTACTTTGCCTGTCTCAGTTGTCTTTGCCTTCTCCACAGCACCCTTGAAGTGACATTCATTTGCTTTCTTCTCAAAAGCCAAGTAAGGGCAGGTAGGATTGATGCATTTTGAGATGTCCGACACATGAACTTCGACTGACTTGTTTGCCGAAACATGCCAGTGTGTTGTGCTCGGGTGTGTCCAATGGTAGCAGCCATCCTTGAGATTCATCCCAAGTACTTCTCTGTGCTTTCTTTCTTTGGGGGAAGTTCATAAATGACATTTCCATTGTATATCTGCGGTAGGTCAGAGACTCGTTTAACTTTAATTTTTTCTTTGCGGCTCAATTATCCGTATCACAATGTTTTTTTTTTTCAAAGTTAATGTGTCTTCCCATTTGTGTCGGAATCCCATAGATAAAGGGTCTTCCCATTTGTGCCGACTGAGAGTGATGGCACCATCTAGTTCAGTCGGCAGCCACAAGGTATTTTGAATTTGTTTATATTTTGCTTTGTGGCTCAAGTATCTGTATAACAATGTTTTTTTTCAGAGTTAATGTGTCTTCCCATTTGTGCCGACTGAGAGTGATGGCACCATCCTAGTTCAATTGGCAACCACAAGGTATTTTGAATTTGTTTATTTTTTGCTTTGTGGCTCAAGTATTTCCTTTTACAGAGTTATAATGTTAACTTAATAAAATGGCAAATATGAATTCTATACTTTGTATGATGGAAAGAAAAGAAATGAACTAACCTTTGTGATACACCAATCGCATGTGTTACTGGCAATAGTGGCATATATTCACCCTTATAGTTAGTTATCCTTATATAACCTTAACAAATCCTTTTTGGAATGACAAAAAAGGATTCAACAATCCTTTTTTGGAATGGCAAAAATAGGACGTGATTAACACTTGATTAAGAATATTTATGAAAATGATTAACACTAAATCCTAAATCGTTAACTAAATTTACCATAATAAATTAAGGATTTAGCTACAAAAAAGTACATATATACTGCATGCCAATGTTTATAAGTGTTTATAGAATTAACAAGTTGGTTAGCCCTTGTGGTTTGTAACATAGAGGTTGCGTGTTTGATTCTTGCTAACAAACACTTCACTAAGCCAGGTCAATATGCACCACATGCCAATATGTTCTTTTGTTTATAGAATTGACAAGTTGGTTAGCCTTTGTGGTTTGTATTGTAGAGGTTGTGTGTTCAAGTCTTGTTTTTTTACATCTTGCAATTTGTAGCGTAGAGGTTGTGGGTTCGATTCTTGTTCTTTACATCTTTGGTTGCCGACTGAGAGGGTCGCCACCATCTAGTTTGAGTCTTGCAATTTGTAGCGTAGAGGTTGTGGGGTTCGATTCTTGTTCTTTACATCTTTGGTTGCCGACTGAGAGGGTCGGCACCATCTAGTTTGAGTCGGCAGCCACGGGGTTAGGTTCGATTCTTGTTCTTTTACATCTTGCAGTTTGTAGAGTAGAGGTTGTGGGTTCGATTCTTGTTCTTTAGATCTTTGTTCTTTTACATCTTGCAGTTTGTAGCGTAGAGGTTGTGGGTTCGATTCTTGTTCTTTACATCTTTGTTCTTTTACATCTTGCAGTTTGTAGCGTAGAGGTTGTGGTTCGATTTGTTCTTTACATCTTTGTGCCGACTGAGAGGGTCGGCACCATCTAGTTTGAGTCGGCAGCCACGGGGTTAGGTTCGATTCTTGTTCTTTTACATCTTGCAGTTTGTAGCGTAGAGGTTGTGGGTTCAATTCTTGTTCTTTACATCTTTGTTCTTTTACATCTTGCAGTTTGTAGCGTAGAGGTTGTGGGTTCGATTCTTGTTCTTTACATCTTTGTGCCGACTGAGAGGGTCGGCACCATCTAGTTTGAGTCGGCAGCCACGGGGTTAGGTTCGATTCTTGTTCTTTTACATCTTTGTGCCGACTGACAGGGTCGGCACCATCTAGTTTGAGTTGGCAGCCACGGGGTTAGGGACGAATTAGGCAGGAGCAGGTTAAGGACGTGATGATTAACACTTCACTAATCCAGGTCAATATGCAACACATGCCAATATGCTTTCATGTTTATAGAATTGGCAAGTTGGTTATCTCTTGCAATTTGTAGTGTAGAGGTTATGGGTTTGATTCTTGTTCTTTTACATCTTGCAGTTTCTAGCATAGAGGTTGTGGGTTCGATTCCTGTTCTTTTACATCTTTGTGCCGACTGAGAGGGTCGGCACCATCTAGTTTGAGTCGGCAGCCACGGGGCTAGGGACGGATTAGGCAGAAGCAGGTTAAGGATGTGATTAACACTTCACTAATCCAGGTCAATATGCAGCACATGCCAATATGCTCTCATGTTTATAGAATTGACAAGTTGGTTAGCTCTTGTAGTTTGTAGCGTAGAGGTTGCGGGTTCAATTCTTGTTCTTTTACATCTCTGTGCCGACTGAGAGGGTCGGCACCATCTAGTTTGAGTCGGCAGCCACAAGGTTAGTCATTTTTTATTTTTATTTTTTATTTTAGGAGATCCTAGCTCGCCGTCTGAGAGGGTCGGCACAACCTGTCTCAGTCGGCAGGAATGCTCTTCTACATCTCTGTGCCGACTGAGAGGGTCGGCACCATCTAGCTTGAGTCGGCAGCCACAAGGTTAGTCATCTTTGTTTGTTTTTTATTTTGTCTCCTAATCAATTGACTTGTGTGTTTGCTTTCCAGAGTTTACAAAATGGTGAGAGCTTCAAAACGTCTACTAGAGACTGCGCCTGATGAAGAGCCACGGGAAGAGAAGAGGATATCGAAGCAGAAGCGAGGCAAGAGAGGAGAACCATCTAATGTAGCAAAGGAGGATCCTCCAGTGACTCAGTCTGGAGTAGTACCAGTTGAGCAAGACAGCCTCCACCAACATCACAGATTTCCCGGAGAGCTCGTCGCAGTTGCCTCCTTCATCCGCTGAGGTTGCAGTCCTGAACGAGCAAGTGCAGATGACAGAGGCAGCTGAAGCTAGCGAGGACGACTTGGAGGAGGCAGTCAGCAAAAAGAGAGGCCGCGGGAAAGCTGATTCAAAAGGCAAGAAGGCGAAGAGCGATAAGGAGCCGAAGGAGTTATACAGCATACCGGCGAGCCTGCATTTGGAGAGCTCAGCAAACCTGCTCGACAAAATTACTATCAAGGGACTTGGTGATCCTCCTGATGTGCCCATCTGTAGAATACATTCCAACGAGGTGGTTCGACGAGTGAACCCAGGGGACTTGGACAGGCTGGTGTCATCGTTGAAGAAGGCTGGTTATCTACGCAACACGGCCTTGTTCATTCTGTCCATCGGAGATCGACTCACTGCTGAGGAGCTATCGGAGCTGTCGAAGGACACGATTCAGTACGAGCAGCACCGGTCTTTCGAGCAAGCTCTTACTCAGCCGGAGTACAAACAGTGGGCTTCAAGGCTCTCAAACAGGAAGTTTAGCTGCTGGGACGGGAACCATAGGCTACAGGCTTTGCAGAAGCTGTACCGAGAGGATGCAGAGGACAACCAGCGATGGGCTATTCGCGTTCGATCGAGTTTCATCTCCACGGAGAACCTCGACATTCTTCAACTGGTTTCGATGTTCCAATCGATTAACATGTGAGTATTTTCTTTTCTTTTTGTTAAGAGTTTAGACTTACAGTTTCGTTGAACAGATCTTCAGCAACATCTGTGGAAACAACGCTACCACATATTCTCCTCGCTGTAAAGGCGGTCTGCACTAGTACAGAAGGAACTCAGAAAATCCTCGAGTCACTCACGGAGGTTGATCGTCTTGAGGTGCGGAAGTGGAAGGAGAGTTCACAGGAAAGACGGCTTGGCATCCTCTTCCGAACCTGATCTGCGCAAAGATCCTTTTCAAGGTAACCTCCGATTTAATTTATAGGAAAGAATTTTTAACTTATTCTATGTGCAGAACGAGATCGACGATGATCTCGACAGAGCAGTCACCAGTGCTAAGGGCAATCACAGGTTGAGGTGAACCTGAAGCAGCTAGTGTACAAGAAGCATGACAAGCGTATGCACAAGTTCCTCTCCATCATAGACCCAGACTTGGGGGAGGAGTGGTTCCAGAAGGTGACAAACATCTCTCATAAGCAGTGTCGCTGGATGGGCATTGAGAAGCTGTATGCGATGTCAAGGCGAAGATTCCAAACATGCTGCGACTCCGATACTGAACAAGCTCACCCGTCTCGAATCCAAGGCAGAACAACAGACACTTGGGCTACCGGGCATGCAGGACAAAGAGTGGATCAAGTGGTTCACCTTGGACTTATATTGGAAGGCTGTGCGCGAGGAAGCCATTCAGATCCTTAAGGGGTTGCGAGAGGATGGTGAAGAAGTTGGAACGGATGTCGACTTCATGAGCTGGTTTGACGAGATGAGAACTCGGAGCAAGTGCCTGGTCTTTCAGCCCTTCCATGACTGCATACGGTTCACTTATTCGATGGAGCCGAATGAGTTTCTGGAGCGTGAGGAATCTGCGCGTCGGATGATATGGAGGTAAGCTTTCAATCCAGCATTGCTACTGTCTGACTTTGTGTTACAGGTTCATACTGGCGAAGCAAATGCACCGTAGATGATGAAGCTGTGGACAGATCATACAAGCGAGCCTCACATGTGGTCGAAGAGCAGAGGAGCTCTAACACCGTTCGAACGGGAGCATGTTCCATTCTGGCTCGACTGTCCGTCGCAACAGCCACCAGCTTGGGAGAGCTCACTATTCGACTGCACGCAATGATCTACCAGCGATTGTTTGGGAGCCAGAAGTAGAGGCTATCAAGAAGAGCAAGATGAAGAAGACGGTGCGGAAGACAACTACACCTGCAAAGGGATCGGGAGCGGGACCAAGCTCTTCTACAGCACCTCCGCCGGCATTCGACTTTACAATCAATGAGGTGCAGCCACTTGTAGCTAGTTTGGACATCAAGGACGACCTGATGACCTTCATCCCGACCCTGGCTGCATCCCGTGGATCCTACGACCTAGCTGTGTGCGACATGGAGGAGATGAGCAGGTCTTTCTTCGAGCCGGGTGCTTCCCAGACAGAGGTGTACACCAAGCTCCGACAACAGGTTGACAGACTACATACGGTTGAGTCACAAACGTGTTCCAGGAAGTGGTAGGTGAATACGGCTTCAACCTCATCATCCTCGACTTGCCCAATGAGCTTGTATATGGAGGTGCTAGCATCAACAAGGACATTGTGCAGCTAGATCCGGTGAAGTTTGAGGAGGCCTTGCAGTTCAGTGGAATGCACTTGGCAGCGAGTGGTTTCATGGTCGTCTTCGCGAGTTCTCCTTCTGTTTCGGCGGTGATTCAGGCGGCTGCAGTAATCAACTTGGAGGTTGCAGGGACTTACAGCGTCTACCGTGCACGAGGCTGGGGATACCGTGACAAAATTAAGGTAAGCTAGCTATTCAAGTTCAAGTTTAACTTGGTCTATGTGGCAGGATAACTTGTTAGTTCTCTTGGTGCTGCAAAGCTCTGAGAAGAAGTCGAAGAGGCCAAACCCTCTGGCGTTGACGAACACGATCCTCGTCGACACTGCCGACCGTTATCAGGAGGCTTGGTAAGGAAGTACTTTGCTTGTTTATCCTAATGGAAGTTTGTGCAGGATTATGATTCAACCGAAGAGTGTTCGACTCATGCAGCTTTTGATCGAGCGTCTCAGTAGACCTGGCGACCTAGTCTGGGATATTGGTTCCGGAACCGGGTCATCGTTGTTAGCTGCCGTCGAGCTCGGAAGGAATATTATAGGAACCGAGAAGAGTTTCGAACTCTCTAGGTTGGCAACAAACAAGCTGCAGAGAACATTAGACCAGAGATTACCTACTCAAACACCTCCACGTCCAAGCGCTGGTGGTTCGAGAACTGCAGCTTTACTTAAGATGAAGAAGAAACTTTAGCTAATGTATATTGAGTAATAAATTAAGCTAATATAAAAAAAATAAAAGAAATACAACAGTTTTAATAGAATTCTTTTTTGCCGACTGAGGCCAATACTGCCGACCAGAAAGAATATTCCAAAATATTCTAGAATATTCTTGAATATTCGAGCCCAGGCCTCCTGGGCCCCAAGCCTCCAAAATGGCGACACTCCTTTGTGTCAATAATAAGAATATTCTCAAGATTAATCGGTTACCTGTTACTGAAACTGCAAATACAAAGCCATTCGATGAAGTCGCATATACTGCACAGTCGTATATTGCAGGTGTTGACGAGATATTAGCTCCAGCAGGGTATCTCCACCGTAGGGTTAATCGCTCTA
>PUQB01000174.1:388301-450168 GCA_003024785.1 Selaginella tamariscina | reverse complement strand
GGCTCCGGCTCAGGAGGCTTCATATTATTCTAGTATATTCGGATATTCTAGGGTTATTCTAGCATATTCTAGAATATATAAGTTTTTTTAATATGCCGACTGGCTTAATATATGCCGACTGGCTTAATAAAACATTATCCTAAACCCTAAACCATTTATCCTTGTAGCACCGGTGGGTCATGAACTCTGTTGCAATTCACCAGCAAACGGTGGACCTCCATCTCACTGAGCGATCGCCTTTGTAGAAAATATGTGACGTCCGGGTTCAAGCCAAGCACACGGCTATAGACGAAGTACATGTGTACACATGGGCTCCAACTTTTGCTCTTCTGAAATGTAGAACAACTGCATGAAGGATAAGTATTAATAGTCACCTTTGCAGAGTCATTTCCTGCCGACACAACGAAAGCCTCCTTCCGTCCTCTAGCTGTCACTTCAACATTTCGCACACAACCTAAAAACGTCTTGGCCTTGCGGAAATTCTTCTCTTGTTCCTTAGACATTTTTGTTGGAGTCCGAACCATACGTCCTTCGAAAGGTGGAATTGTTGTAGATCCAGCTCCACGTGGTGGCGATGGTGTTTTGTCCTTCTGACCCTCATCTACTCTTCCTGCCATCCCCTGTAAACCTTCCAGAACAAAGCCTGCATCCTGTAGTTCTCTGACCTCCTCACTTGTCAGCTTCGTTTCCTTGAGCACAGGCCAAACCGTTGGTGGTGTTGGAATCGTGACCGAAGAATTTTGCCGTTTGGCCGCGTGAAACACCCTGAATCTTTTGGGCAGAACCACATCATCTGTTGTACATACTCCTCATTCCCCAAGGCATCAATGTACATTCGTTTTCCATAGAATCCTGGTGCTGGCACTCTGCTTGGATAACCGATTGGTTTTCCACACAGAGCAGTTCCTTCCTGATTCATCCCCAAACACTTAACCTTACTGGATGCTCCGATTCGTCTGATGGCCCACTCTGTTTGAGCAATCTCTCTCTCCGAAACCTCTTCGAACCTTAACCTCTTTCTCCTGTTGTTTTGGACCACCCGCTCTGTGTACTCTACATCATGTCTGTGTGAACGTCGAGCATCAGACTGTTCTGTTCCTGTGACTGTTCTCCTAACAGTTTGCACTCGAACGTTAGTGGTACTCGTGAACTCCGGGCTGGTCAAGTGTTCCTCGCCTTCCACCAGATTAATAATTGTTGATGGAGATACACTTTTCCCCTCAGAGAGTTTGCGTTGCACTCGTTTCAACAGAGTTTCCTTCGAAGGCCCTGACCCTGTATACCTCCCTTCTATTGCCGCTTTCACCTTCGCACTCTGCATAACTGCATCGGTGAGGTCTAACATTGTCGCCTCCAGCAGTGGTACTCTTTTGGCCAATCTTGCTCTTCTTGCTCTCGCGTGAATCACTTCAGCATTGTTTGTAGTTGGAACGCTCGCGAGTCCTTCTTCTGTCATGTCTCCCAGTTCCGCCATGGAGATGTGGTCCTCATGCCTGATCCACCAAGACAGCCATGTCTTCAAAGCTCGAATGTTTGACGCTCGTCCTTCCCAAAAGACTCGAGAATTGCCAGTTGTTCTTTCTTAGATTGTTCATTCAGTGCTGCAGGCCAGGCACGAGCAAGCTTCATGTGTTCTTCGCGATGTTCTTCTGCGATCCATTTCTTTGTCACCTGACGCACGGATTGCATAAAGTGAAACAGACAGCTTCTTTCCCTCCCTTTCATCTTTGCTCCGTTGTTGAATACTTGGCGCAAGGCTATCCATATCGCTCCAGCCTCATCCGACATGAAACCAGCAAAGTTGACATTCTCCAAACCCTGCTTCTTACAAACCTCTAGCATTGTGTTCAAGAACTTCAGCACTGCAACATTATCTTCGCGGCACATATCTGCGTAAGCTATAGTCACCATGGATCTGACACTGCAAGAGAGCGTTAGATAACGAAGATTAGAAAGTGTTATGAAGAGTTTTACAACTTACAATGGGTCATAAAGGTGTATTCCAATTGTCGCCCAGTCTGGTATGCGGTGCGTGTGGTCCAGAACAACCCATTGATCATGAAGGTCTCCTCCACTTTGACACCTTCTGATGTACTCAACTCCTGAACCCGGTCCCTCAACTGTCATTTTGAAGATCAGAGGCTGCTCCTCAGCACCATGCAGTTCCATCCCTGGAACATGTATGACGTGAATGAAAGGTATTGGCAGCTTTGTCTTCAGCTCCAGAAGACCCTCGTAACCCTCTCTAAAGTGTGTCTCCTTCTGTCTTGATTGTGTAATCCAGTCCCGAGTCCTAAAGAAAAGGTCACGTCAGTGTGTAGAGATCTAAAAAAAATACCTTCGATGGTTTGTTAGAGGTTCAAGTTTTGAGAGTAAACCAGTGTACGAGACTTCTCCTTCTTCCTTGAAAAGTTCTTCAAAGATGAGCTCACGCGCGGCTTGAAACTCAATCACTCGTTGATTGGTTCGCGGACTGCTCTTTACCACGTTGCTGACACTAGATCTGGCTCGCTGAACGTTTGAAGCTGACACTGAGGGGCTGACTGGATGCTGATGAACACCTCTGTGAATGAACAACCTTGTAAAAGAAATGTCGTCTGGCAGAATGTAGTACACATAAGCCGGACAAGTGTGCACCAGCAATGGCTCCTCTCCACAATGCTTACATTTTATGCCTATTACTTTGCCTGTCTCAGTTGTCTTTGCCTTCTCCACAGCACCCTTGAAGTGACATTCATTTGCTTTCTTCTCAAAAGCCAAGTAGGGGCAGGTAGGATTGATGCATTGGAGATGTCCGACACATGAACTTCGACTGACTCGCGCCGGAACATGCCAGTGTGTTGTGCTCGGGTGTGTCCAATGGTAGCAGCCATCCTTGCGATTCATCCCCGAGTACTTCTCTGTGCTTTCTGTCTTAGGGGGAAGTTCGAAAATGACATTTCCATTGTATATCTGCGGTAGTTCAGAGACTCGTTTAACTTCAGACGAACCAATGAGATCCTTCCCTATCCTACATTTGTCTGCTCTTAGAAGACACACCAGCATGGATTCCTCACGCTCCTCTGTCCGCAACCTGAACAACGGGCCCTTTGCCGGGCACAATGTGTAAAAGACAAACTGGTTTGATGCATTGCCTTCTGGTAACAACTCCACATCTTCTCCAGAACTCGCAGAAACTGACATCAATTGAACCACATGTATACTGAACCAACAAGGAATGTTGAAAGCAATGTGAAGATCATGTTCAAACACAAAAGCATTTCCATCTTCATCGACTGGGAAATCTTTGTCAATGCCTTCATAGGTAACTCTGGCCATGACAACGCAAGGAGAAAGCTCGGTGGTTTAGGAAAGCAAAGCAAAAGATTAAACACACTTTCCTTACCAAAAAAAAATTACAATCGTTAACAATAAACGTGAATACACGTTTGTATATAATTAATTCTATGCTGCCCAGTTCACAGTGTTCTTAATGATGTCCTCTCTAGTATCACCGATTTAATTTAATTTCTACCTTTTATGATTTGAAATATCTTCACATTTACCAATTATTCACATATTTTAAAATAAACCCTAAATATTAATGTCACATTTATTCCGTAGGGTTCACTGTTTTCATTGCGGCTAGGGTTTTTTGGTAGATAGGGTTTACTGTTTCCATTGCGGCTAGGGTTCTTTCAATCTCAGATCTGTTTCCACTGCGGCAGATCCAGAGGGTTTCTTCAATCTCAGATCTCAGAGTTACGGTTTCCACTGCGGCGCCATCCATTTCGACTCGATTCGTGCAGCGCCCAAGTATAACAATGGAGATTTCTGTGCCGATTTAGATTCTCGGCACCATCCTGCTCAGCCGGCGGCCACAAGGTATGTGTAATTTCTGTATTTTATGATTTGCTGCTCAAAGTATTTCTTTTTCCAGAGATATAGGGTCTTCTTATTTGTGCCGACTGAGAGCAACGGCACCATCCTGGTTCAGTCGGCAAACACAAGGTATCGTCGATTTATTTATTTTTTTCCTTGCGGCTCAAGTATACGTGTCACAATGTTTTTTTTTCAGAGTTAATGGGTCTTTCCATTTGTGCCGACTGAGAGTGACGGCACCATCCTGGTTCAGTCGGCAAAAACAAGGTATTTTCGATTTGTTTTTTTTTGCTTTCTGGCTCAAGTATTCGTATCACAAGGTTTTTTTTTCAGAGTTAATGGGTCTTCCCATTTGTGCCGACTGAGAGTGACGGCACCATCCTAGTTCAGTCGGCAGCCACAAGGTATGTTCGATATATTTATTTTTTGCTTTCTGGATCATGTATTCGTATCACATTGTTTTTTTTCAGAGTTAATGTGTCTTCTCATTTGTGCCGACTGAGAGTGACGGCACCATCCTTCTTCAGTCGGCAGCCACAAGGTATTTTGAATTTGTTTATATTTTGCTTTGCGGCTCAAGTATCCGTATAACAATGTTTTTTTTCAGAGTTATAGTGTCTTCCCATTTGTGCCGACTGAGAGTGACGGCACCATCCTTCTTCAGTCGGCAGCCACAAGGTATTTTGAATTAGTTTTTTTTTTCTTTGCGTCTCAAGTATTTCTTTTAAAACAGTTAATGGGTCTTCCCATTTGTGCCGTCTGAGAGGGACGGCACCATCCTATCTCAGTCGGCACCATTATCTCTTCTGCCGTCTGACAGAGTCGGCACAAACTATCTCAGTCGGCAGGTTTTTTCTTCTACATCTCTCTGCCGACTGAGAGGGTCGGCCATCTAGCTTGAGTCGGCAGCCACAAGGTTAGTCATCTTTGTTTGTTTTTTTATTTTGACTCCTCATCAATTGACTTGTGTGTTTACTTTCCAGAGTTACAAAATGGTGAGAGCTTCAAAACGTCTACTAGAGACTGCGCCTGATGAAGAGCCACGGGAAGAGAAGAGGATATCGAAGCAGAAGCGAGGCAAGAGAGGAGAACCATCTAATGTAGCAAAGGAGGATCCTCCAGTGACTCAGTCTGGAGTAGTAGCAGTTGAGCAAGAACAGCCTCCACCAACAATCACAGATTTCCCGGAGAGCTCGTCGCAGTTGCCTCCTTCATCCGCTGAGGTTGCAGTCCTGAACGAGCAAGTGCAGATGACAGAGGCAGCTGAAGCTAGCGAGGACGACTTGGAGGAGGCAGTCAGCAAAAAGAGAGGCCGCGGGAAAGCTGATTCAAAAGGCAAGAAGGCGAAGAGCGATAAGGAGCCGAAGGAGTTATACAGCATACCGGCGAGCCTGCATTTGGAGAGCTCAGCAAACCTGCTCGACAAAATTACTATCAAGGGACTTGGTGATCCTCCTGATGTGCCCATCTGCAGAATACATTCCAACGAGGTGGTTCGACGAGTGAACCCAGGGGACTTGGACAGGCTGGTGTCATCGTTGAAGAAGGCTGGTTATCTACGCAACACGGCCTTGTTCATTCTGTCCATCGGAGATCGACTCACTGCTGAGGAGCTATCGGAGCTGTCGAAGGACACGATTCAGTACGAGCAGCACCGGTCTTTCGAGCAAGCTCTTACTCAGCCGGAGTACAAACAGTGGGCTTCAAGGCTCTCAAACAGGAAGTTTAGCTGCTGGGACGGGAACCATAGGCTACAGGCTTTGCAGAAGCTGTACCGAGAGGATGCAGAGGACAACCAGCGATGGGCTATTCGCGTTCGATCGAGTTTCATCTCCACGGAGAACCTCGACATTCTTCAACTGGTTTCGATGTTCCAATCGATTAACATGTGAGTATTTTCTTTTCTTTTTGTTAAGAGTTTAGACTTACAGTTTCGTTGAACAGATCTTCAGCAACATCTGTGGAAACAACGCTACCACATATTCTCCTCGCTGTAAAGGCGGTCTGCACTAGTACAGAAGGAACTCAGAAAATCCTCGAGTCACTCACGGAGGTTGATCGTCTTGAGGTGCGGAAGTGGAAGGAGAGTTCATCAGGAAAGACGGCTTGGCATCCTCTTCCGAACCTGATCTGCGCAAAGATACTTTTCAAGGTAACCTCCGATTTAATTTATAGGAAAGAAATTTTTAACTTGTTCTATGTGCAGAACGAGATCGACGATGATCTCGACAGAGCAGTCACCAGTGCTAAGGGCAATTCACAGGTTGAGGTGAACCTAAAGCAGCTAGTACAAGAAGCATGACAAGCGTATGCACAAGTTCCTCTCCATCATAGACCCAGACTTGGGGGAGGAGTGGTTCCAGAAGGTGACAAACATCTCTCATAAGCAGTGTCGCTGGATGGGCATTGAGAAGCTGTATGCGATGTCAAGGGCGAAGATTCCAAACATGCTGCGACTCCGATACCTGAACAAGCTCACCCGTCTCGAATCCAAGGCAGAACAACAGACACTTGGGCTACCGGGCATGCAGGACAAAGAGTGGATCAAGTGGTTCACCTTGGACTTATATTGGAAGGCTGTGCGCGAGGAAGCCATTCAGATCCTTAAGGGGTTGCGAGAGGATGGTGAAGAAGTTGGAACGGATGTCGACTTCATGAGCTGGTTTGACGAGATGAGAATTCGGAGCAAGTGCCTGGTCTTTCAGCCCTTCCATGACTGCATACGGTTCACTTATTCGATGGAGCCGAATGAGTTTCTGGAGCGTGAGGAATCTGCGCGTCGGATGATATGGAGGTAAGCTTTCAATCCAGCATTGCTACTGTCTGACTTTGTGTTGCAGGTTCATACTGGCGAAGCAAATGACACCGTCCCATACGATGAAGCTGTGGACAGATCATACAAGCGAGCCTCACATGTGGTCGAAGAGCAGAGGAGCTCTAACACCGTTCGAACGGGAGCATGTTCCATTCTGGCTCGACTGTCCGTCGCAACAGCCACCAGCTTGGGAGAGCACACTATTCGACATGCACGCCAATGATCTACCAGCGATTGTTTGGGAGCCAGAAGAAGTAGAGGCTATCAAGAAGAGCAAGATGAAGAAGACGGTGCGGAAGACAACTACACCTGCAAAGGGATCGGGAGCGGGACCAAGCTCTTCTACAGCACCTCCGCCGGCATTCGACTTTACAATCAATGAGGTACAGCCACTTGTAGCTAGTTTGGACATCAAGGACGACCTGATGACCTTCATCCCGACCCTGGCTGCATCCCGTGGATCCTACGACCTAGCTGTGTGCGACATGGAGGAGATGAGCAGGTCTTTCTTCGAGCCAGGTGCTTCCCAGACAGAGGTGTACACCAAGCTCCGAAACAGGTTGACAGACTACATACGGTTGAGTCACAAACGTTGTTCCAGACGTGGTAGGTGAATACGGCTTCAACCTCATCATCCTCGACTTGCCCAATGAAGCTTGTATATATGGAGGTGCTAGCATCAACAAGGACATTGTGCAGCTAGATCCGGTGAAGTTTGAGGAGGCCTTGCAGTTCAGTGGAATGCACTTGGCAGCGAGTGGTTTCATGGTCGTCTTCGCGAGTTCTCCTTCTGTTTCGGCGGTGATTCAGGCGGCTGCAGTAATCAACTTGGAGGTTGCAGGGACTTACAGCGTCTACCGTGCACGAGGCTGGGGATACCGTGACAAAATTAAGGTAAGCTAGCTATTCAAGTTCAAGTTTAACTTGGTCTATGTGGCAGGATAACTTGTTAGTTCTCTTGTGCTGCAAAGCTCTGAGAAGAAGTCGAAGAGGCCAAACCCTCTGGCGTTGACGAACACGATCCTCGTCGACACTGCCGACCGTTATCAGGAGGCTTGGTAAGGAAGTACTTTGCTATGTTTATCCTAATGGAAGTTTGTGCAGGATTATGATTCAACTGAAGAGTGTTCGACTCATGCAGCTTTTGATCGAGCGTCTCAGTAGACCTGGCGACCTAGTCTGGGATATTGGTTCCGGAACCGGGTCATCATTGTTAGCTGCCGTCGAGCTCGGAAGGAATATTATAGGAACCGAGAAGAGTTTCGAACTCTTTAGGTTGGCAACAACAAGCTTGCAGAGAACATTAGACCAGAAGAGTTACCTACTCAAACACCTCCACGTCCAAGCGTAACTGTGGTTCGAGAACTGCAGCTTTACTTAAGATGAAGAAGAAACTTTAAGCTAATGTATATTGAGTAATAAATTAAGCTAATATAAAAAAAAATAAAAAAGAAATACAACAGTTTTAATAGAATTCTTTTTTGCCGACTGAAGCCAATAACTGCCGACCAGAAAGAATATTCCAAATATTCTAGAATATTCTTGAATATTCGAGCCCAGGCCTCCTGGGCCCCAAGCCTCCAAAATGGCGACACTCAGTCTGCTTGGCACTAGTCCCGGTGTGAAGGAGCAACTCTAGTCGTCTAAGTAGGATTGTATGGCAGAGTCTATGGATCCTCCTTGAGGATGATTTTCCCACTGAGAAGAGTAAGACTGGCTTGAGGCTGGATTGCCCATGTGGAGTAGAGGATTTAGAACGAAGCTACCGAGCTCCTTAGTGCACTCCAGAGTAGTCCGTAGGGATAGCCAACGTGGCTGGATGACATTGCAATCAGGATGACATGGAGGATGAGGTGGAGAATGATGTGGTAGATGATGTGGAGGATAATGTGGCAGATGATGGGGAGGATGACATGGAGAATGACGTGGAGGCTGATGTGGAGGATGACATGGCACTTTGTATATACAATTTTTGCTGAAGTAGTAGAGATAGGTAGGCAGATAGGACATGCAAAATTAGGAAGAGTGTGCTTGTATATGCCCCATGAATAAACACATAAACTTCCAACACATGTCCCTACGGATCTGGACAGGCCGGGGATTGAACCCAAGATCTCCTACACCAGTACTCTACCACTGAGCTACCTGCCCCAACTGTGCTGGAAGCTTAGAAGTTTGTTCAAGGGGCATACACATGTACAACAATGTTGGTTGGCATACTCAATGTATATGCACCAAGGAAGCGCGTGCGGCTATGGAGGCAACTAATGGCGTGGGCATCGGATGATGTAGATGAGTGGATAGTAGGAGGAGACTTCAACATGGTGGAGGCTGAGGTGGACTCGTCGAATCCGACGGTCGCAGGACGAACCTTGCATGTGGTAGGAGGGCAAACTGAGATGCAAGTGTGGAGATTGCTACGGGTAACCTTTGGGATCTTGGATGCATATGGGCTGGTATGTGCCACACACTCCTAAGTTCACATGGACTGGCGTGTTGCCAGGTGGCAAGCCAGTTCATGGATTGACTATATCTCTCAAGTTGGTTCTTGTCATGTAGCGGGTGCATGACTAGATGGTGGGGGTTCCATGTGTCAGACCATGCTCCGCTATCAGTGCGAGTGAAGGTCTCGGACCATCCGACAACTCAACGTAGACCCCCCGGGATCACTCGGCAATTCATGCGAGAAACCCATTTGGAGGAGGAATGGACAAGGTGTGGAGAAGCTGGAACGACAAACTTGGGAGCTTTCTTGGAGTATGTATCGTAGTATTGTCGGGAGATCCAAATGCATAGACATCGTAGGGTATTTAGCAGGACACAGGCAATTTGAGCCAGTCTTGCTGCAAGTGAACGATTGTTGGGCAGGTACCCAAGACATCAGTGGCTAACAACTCAACAAGAAGCTCGAAGCGGAGAAGGCAATGGATTGCCACAAGCTTAGAGACCTTCAATGGTATACGAGCGAGCGCACTCTCAAAGCAGAGTTCTTTCGAGCCATTCGCCCGATGACAAGAGGAAAGCCCATTTTTGGACTTAGGAACGAGACTGAACAAATATGTGAGGACATGGACGAAATGTTGGAGGTAGGCACGACATACTTCCAGCAACTCTTCACAGTTGAGCCGTGGACAACCGACCGCTCTCGGGGTGTGAGGCTGTGCTTTTAACTGTCCCCTCAGTGGTCAAAGACGAAATGGCACAACAATTGATCTGGCCTTTCATTGAAGCCGCGCTACTTGCAGCAGTACGTGAACTTAATCAACGAGACAAGTCGTCGGGCATAGATGGCATCCCCATGGAGTTCTTTGTACATGCTTGGAGATGGTTAGGAGGTGTGGTACTTGCTGAATGGATTGTAGCAAAGGAGATACACCCAGTGTAGACATGGAGTGTGGTCTTCACGGACGGGTTGGTGACGTTGATCTCAAAGGATGGTAGTGCAGATACGTCGGAGGTGCGATGCTAGAGACCAATCTCGATGATGAACTTGATCTATAAGATCTTTGCAAAGACATTAGCCAACCATTTGCAGCCAGTCATGCGAACACGACGGGGGAATGAGTGCGATCCGCCCGTGCCGGCTGGGGCGAACTCAAGAGCCGACAGCTCTATGAGAATGTGATCATGATGATCATAGTTGGAGAGTGGGTAGGGAACCTCCTAGAGCCTTATTGCTTGCTGTTGTTGGATGGGGAGAAAGCATATGACCGAGTGGACTGGCGATTCTTAGAGCTTGTGATGAGACAACTTGGTTTTCCAACCAGGTTTGTGAGGTGGACGGTGAGGCTCTATAGGCAGTCGTCTAGCGGTTGGTCATCAACGGATGGATGGGCATGCTAATACGTCTCTCTAGATCGGTACGACAAGGCTGCCCGCTTGCCCTGTACCTTTTTTTGATGCAAGCAGAAGCATTGCATGCATACATGCACTATGACCGACCGTCCAAGCTGAGGGGAATTCCACTACCTGATTGCCAAGGACCTTTGCATGACCTTGGCCCACCGTCAGAGAGAACGGTTCTTGACAACCTGTTTGCGGATGACACAGGGTTACTGGTGTTGGAACCACTGAGAACCTGGATCATGAAGCAGCTGCTTGATCACTTTAATTTTGTGGCAGGGGGTAGGACGAATTGGCACAAATTGCACGGTCTATGGCTCAGTGCACATGCAAGGCCAATTGGGGAGCGAACTGGGGATTTATATGGGTCGAGTAGGGGAGTACAACCAGATACCTAGGGTTCCAATTGGGGGACAAGTATGATGCAAACCGGCAGAACACATTCATTCTGCAGCAACTTCTTGCTCATATGTGTAGCTGGGGCAACCGCTCGCTTTCCCTTCCATCAAGACTCGTGGTGGCAAATGTGGTACTCTTGGGCAGCCTCTGGTTTTATATAGGAGTATGGAGTCTTAGTGCGACAACTATAAAGAAGATCGAGAAGCTTCTTTGGGTGTACATCTAGAAAGGATCAAGCCACAAATAGAGGTACCAAGCTCGTGTGCGATGAGATTCCTATGCGCGATTCCGAGCGAAGGGAGGAGTAGGATTGATCTCACCAGGCCCTGCCGCACGTGCTCTAATGGTCAAGATGATGGTAAGATGCTTCTTCCCAGGTGACATGATGCTCCATGCCTTGTGCTTGCAAGTCAAGCCTCTTTGCTCATCCACTGCAACAACGGCTTAGTGGGCCGAAGATCCCCGTTGGATATTCAGTATGCCACCCTTCAAGATTTTGGTACCCTGCGATTCATATAGTGGGACGTTGCTGCGGTATTGGATGGGGCTTCAGACATCCCTTGTCCTCGTGCAACCATCACAAATCAAGGAGCTGGTGTCCTTGCCACTATTCCTCCATGAGCTGGTGCATCCAGTAGGCATCGGTATATCTCTTGGAGATGAGCGTATGCCACAAGGAGTTAAGGTCGTATACAGGTGGTGGCATGCAATGGGGCTGCGTACAGTGTGACAACTCAGGGAGTTGGACATGCAGCCAAATCGAGTGCTAGCATGGGTCCGCAAGTGGGAACGGGATAGGAATGTATCTCAACTAACGGACAGTGAGACAATAGCAATTGGTATCATGTTGTCAGCACGTGAGCAGGCGTTAAAGGAATTCGGGGGTACTTGGCAGAACATGAAACCCAAGCAGGGGACTGGTGCCGCATTAGAATGATGGTTTGGTATGTAGCTGATGTGGATGCCATGGAGGGAGCAGGATTCCAAGTGGGACCAGATGGCCTCCTTAACCCGCAAGTAGTCTGCTTCTCTCCCCTCCCAGAGCTAGTCAATATCGGGCTGGTGCGTGTCATCGACATGGCGAAGAAGAGGCCAATAGTAGACTCGGAGGTAAAGCATGGACAGTGGCGGCACTTAATGGTCTTTTGGAATCAGCTGGTTGAAGAATTGGAAGTAGACCCGAAGATGTGGAGATGGACGAGTGTGGCGGCATGCGACTTCTTCAGTTATGAGCCACGAGTGGGAAGAAAGGCCTTCACCGGTCAGCTGCCTCCATCCAAACTAGAGGAACACATGGGTAGAATAGGGCTTCTAGGGCGCTTGCACAGACGCCGGTGTCAAGCCACGATCCAGGAACCAGGAAGGAGTAGGATTCCAAGAACAGGAAGGCTTGACTCAGGAACAGGACCGAGACAGGAAGAACTAGGAATAAACAGGAACAGGACGGATCCAGGAGCAGACAGGATCAGGGTAGGATCCGGGAGCAAGACAGGAACACAGGACAGGATCCAGGAACAAGATAGGAGCAGGACAGGATCCAAGAGAAACAAAACAGGAGGCAAGGAGCAAGACACGAAGAAACAAGAACAAGAATGATTATAGAAAGACTGGTGTTGATAGTAACTGATTGTACAACAATTAGGTCGGAGCTTTTATGCTCACAACTCCAAGCTAATCTAGTCATGAGTCTAATCTAGTCATGA
The DNA here is from genome assembly GCA_003024785.1 of Selaginella tamariscina. Taxonomy (NCBI): domain Eukaryota; kingdom Viridiplantae; phylum Streptophyta; class Lycopodiopsida; order Selaginellales; family Selaginellaceae; genus Selaginella; species Selaginella tamariscina. The sequence continues at coordinate 437,547 of PUQB01000174.1, read as the reverse complement.
GCTAAGAATAGTGACCCTTATCCTCTAGGCATATCCTGTAGCATATCCTATAGGAATATCCTGTAGGTATATCCTGTAGGAATATCCTGTAGGAATATCCTGTAGCATATCTGTAGGTAATCCTGTAACCGTATCCTGTATCCGAATCCTGCATCCTGTATCCTGTATCGGGTTGTGACAGCACCTCCTCCCTAAGGACGAGTTCCACGAGTCTTAGGACCTGGTTTAGCAGGATAATGCCGATGGAAGGCAGCAACTTTGGAAGAAGCATGGAGTAAGTTGGATGCAGGTTCCCAAGTGCGATCGGTAGGCAAATAACCTTTCCAATCCACCAAGTATTGAAGTTGGCGGCGATGAAGACGAGAATCAAGGATGGCTGCAACTTCGTACTCAGGTTCACCAGCAATGACCACAGGAGGGGGAGGAGAAGAAGCACGACCAGGAAGAGAAGAAGGATGATACGGCTCCAACAAGGAGGTGTGAAACACAGGATGAAGTTTCACCGTAGATGGTAACTCGAGTCGGAAAGCTACAGGATTACCTCCGCCACATCCTGTAAGGGCCCAATCGTTGAAAATCCAACTTAGAAGAAGGCCTGTTGGTGCGAATGTGTCGACGAAGAAGCCACACGAGATCACCAATCTTGTATGCAGGTGCCGGCTGACGGTGAGCATCGTTCCTGTGCCTGCTGAAGATGAACCGGAGATCATCCTGTACCTGACGAAGATGCTGGACGATCCTGTACTGCAGGAGCGGAAGAAGGAGAAGCAGGAGGAGCAAAGTCAAAACGTGGATGGTGGCCTGTAAGAGCAAAGAAAGGTGTCTGGCCTGTAGATGCGTGAATGGAGTTGTTGTAGGCAAACTCCGCCATTGGAAGAAGGTCCAACCAGTTGTCCTGTTGGTAACTGATGAAGCAACGAAGATACTTTCCAAGGTCTGAATTGTGCGTTTCTGACTCCATCAGTTTGGTGATATCCTGAAGAAAGATCCGCTTTAACCTGTAGACTCCGAAGAAGCTCTCGCCAAAACTTGGACATGAATTGTGGACCTCGATCGGAAACAATGCTCTCAGGAAGACCATGATGTCGGAACACTCACGGATCACCAACTCGGCAGTTGTCTGACCTGTAGCTGTCTTGTTGCAGGGTAGGAAATGAGCCTGCTTGGTGAAACGGTCAACCACCACAAGAACTGCATCGAATCCACGAGAAGGAGGAAGATCTGTGAGGAAATCCATAGAAATGGATCTCCAAGGAGCAGAAGGAACAGGAAGAGGACGAAGAAGACCAGAGGGTGCATGATGAGGCATCTTCGACCTGTTACAAGTGTCACAACTCCGTACAAACCTTTCCACAAAACCTCGCAACCCAGGCCACCAATAGTTGCGAGTCACCAACTCCACTGTCTTGGCCACACCAAAATGTCCTGTAGCCGGGGTATCATGACAATCCTGTACCACACGAGTCCTGAAATACCAACAGGAACGTACAGGAGACCTTCCCGGTACAGGAGTCCATCCTGTATGGGAAAACTTGTAGTCTGGAACGGGAACTGGAGGAAGAGGAACTTGCAATGTCAGGATGAATGTGTGAGAACACATTCTTTGCCAAGTCGTCTGTAGCCAACTGCGAACGGATGTCCTGTAGGAGTGTTGAATTTGCTGGAGCCTGATGAACCTGTAGTGCCGCAAGCCGGAATCGATCAGGACCCAACAACACTTGCCTTTGACAGTCAATGCAGGATCCCGGGCGGTGCAAGGTAAGAGCGCCTAGACAATGCGTCCGCCTTGCCATTCCGAAAACCGGGCCTGTAGACGATGACGAATCAAAACGTGATAGGAACTCTGCCCACCTAGCCTGTCGCCGACTAAGAACTCGAGCCGTTTGAAAATACTCCAGGTTCTTGTGATCCGTAAGAACTTGTACAGGATGCGCAGCACCTTCCAGGAAATGCCGCCACTCCTCAAACGAATCCACAATGGCCTTGAGTTCCTTGTCATGAATCTCGTAATTGATCTCCGCCGAAAGGAACTTACGAGAGTGAAAAGCTACAGGATGAAGCAACTTGTCTTCTCCAACTTGTGATAGGACGGATCCTACTGCAAAATCCGAGGCATCTGCTTCAACGAAGAAAGGACGAGAAGGTCAGGATGTGCTAAAATCGGAGCTGTCGTGAAGGTCCTTGAGTGTTGTGAATGCATGTTCCGCCTTGTCGGACCAAGAGAAAACCTCTGTGCGCTTGGTGAGTTCCGTGAGTGGAAGTACACGCTTGGAGAAGTCCTGTATGAACCGCCTGTAGAAGTTTGCAAAGCCAAGGAAACATTGTACATCTCGTACAGACTTGGGCCTCTCCCACTCCACGATGGTCTTCACCTTGTGCATGTCCATGGAAACGCCAGCAGGAGAGACGATGTAGCCCAAGAACTCCACAGAATCCCTATCGAAAAAACACTTCTCCAACTTCGCATACAGGCCATGCTGCGAAGCCGCTGTAGAACCAATCGTACATGCTTGTCATGTGCCGCCTGGTCCTTGGAGAAAATCAAAATGTCGTCGAGGTAGATCACCACAAACTGGTCCAAGAAGTCACGAAAGATGTCGTTCACCATGTGTTGGAACACGGCTGGGGCATTGGTAAGGCCGAAAGGCATCACCGTGTACTCGAAGTGTCCATACCTTGTACGAAAGGCAGTCTTCCACTCATCGCCTGGACGAATCCGTACAAGGTTGTAGGCCCCTCGTAAGTCGATCTTCGTGAACACCTTTGCTCCTCGCAGCCGATCGAGAAGTTCCGGGATCAATGGCAACGGGTACCGATTCCGATGGTGACTTGATTCAAACCCCTGTAGTCCACAACCAAACGTAAACTCCCATTCTTCTTAAAGAAAATAGGTGCTCCTGCAGGGGACTTTGAGTGACGAATGAAGCCGGATGCCAAGTTGTCCTCGATGTACTGACGAAGAACCTCCAACTCTGTGGGTGACAATGCATAAATCGGTCCGAACGGTGGAGTCTTTCCTTCCGCAAGATCAATAGGACAGTCGTAGGACCTGTGAACAGGAAGAACTGCAGCCTTGTGCTTGTCAAAAACGTCCTAAAGGAGTGATACTTGGATGGTAGGGAAGAAGGAGGAGAAGGAAGAGGAGTAGGAGGAGATTGAAAAACAGGAGAGTCAGACACAGGAAAGGTAGAAGAGGACGTAGGAGTTACTTGAAAGGCAAAAAGGTGGAAAGGAGCAGGATCAGTGGCAAGTTCATGCATGGTAGTGGTAAGAACTCGGAGAGGAGAAGGAGGAGTTGTGACTGAAAAAGAGGAAGGATCTTGGGGGGTGGAACAGAAAGAGTAACAAAAGAGGCAGGATTGGGAGAAACCTGTGTGGATGTTGACGAGTGTACAGGATTGGAAGAATCCTGTACAGAAGTCCGTGGTTGCACAGGAGTGAGGGAAGCCTCGAGTGTGCTGACGAACCAACAGGAGGTGGATCCTGTTGAGGAGGAACCTTCGACACTGATACAGGATTGGAAGAACCCTGTACAGGAATCCGCAAACTTACAGGAGTGGAGAGAACCTGCGGATGTGCTGAGGAACTGACATGAGGTGAATCCTGTCGAGAAGGAGTCTTCAACACTGGTACAGGAACAGGCACGGTCAATCCTGTAGCTTGTACTGCCTCAGATACTAAGGATGTATCCTGCACGCAGGAAGGTACAGGATTGATCCTGCTGTCGGAGAGGAAAACGTGAGCGTCCTAGACCTCCAGTCGATCTGCGGATTTGCAACAACGAACCATGGCATGCCAAAATGATGGGAGTCGACCGAGTCTTGATCAAGTTGAAGGAAATGAACAGTTGAATGTGCCATGACTGCAAGAGAGAGGTTGGTAGCATGGGTAACTGCGCCAGAAGCAATCAAACGCCCATCGGCCACCTCTACAGGAACTGCACGCTTCAACTTCACCACCGAAATGCCATGTTGAGTTGCAAAAGTGTCATCCATGAAGCATGCATTTGCACCAGTGTCTAACAGGCAAACTCCTTGAGCTCTCGATTATTAAATGAATGTGTACAGGAAACTTGAGTGATGGAATGGTATGAGCAGCACCAATGGAGCCTGCACCTACGTCCAACTTCGCGGCTCCTAGACGAAGTGGACATTGAAGTTTTCCGACTGAACTTCAGCTTCAACTTCACGCGTCTTGAACTTCCTGGCTTTAATAGGACATTTGCCACCTTGTGTCCTGCTCACCACAATACAAGCATAGGTTCTCATGCGCGACGTTGCTTCTCAGCAGCAGAAAGAGAGCCACGCTTTTTCTCAACCTCCATAGGAACTACTCCAGAAGGTGGTGCAGGAACATGTACCACGCTGCAGGATTGGTTTGCAGGAACTGCTGACGGATCTTTCCTGACGACGCTCGAACAAACGGTTGTCGCAACGAACAGCTTGTTGCATGATCTCCGCTAATGTTTGAGCATCCGGTAATGTAAGGAGAAGGTCCTTCACATTCCTCAACCCAAAACGGAAGTGTTCGATCAATGCAGTCTCGTCCCATGGAATGTTCGTGCAAAGTTGCTGAAATTCGGATGCATAGACGGAAGCTGGTCGGGATCCTTGAGTGAGCTTCCGTAACTTCGTGCATGCAGAACGGTACTTATCAGGATCTCCAAAAGCAGGCTTCAAAGGCAGCCACGAAACCTTCAAAGTCTTCCATCAATGGGTCGTCACGCTCCAGCAAGGGGGCAACCCAAGCCCGTGGAGATCCACTTAGTAAGGATGCCAAAAGGCCAACCTTTTGTGCATCAGTCGAGTAGCGGCGTGGTTGCATGCGGATCAAGAGCCGGATCTGATTCAGGAAACCTTGGAAATCGGCACGATTGCCACTGAACTTTCTGGCATGCTGATCTTGGCTCCGAAAAAGTTCGATGAAGGGGAACCACGATGCCTGAGAGAGAGCCTGCGCAGCAGCCTTGGAGGATGCATCAGCAGCTGCATGCGCCGCGTTGGTGGAACCTTGCAGATCGGTGACCACTTGGCGCAAAGTGGCCAGCTCATGAAGCAACATTTGGTGCTCGCGTTGAAAGCGCTCAAAATCAGCCATGATCTATGAAAGAAAAAGAAAAACAAAGGAAAAGAATCAAGGAAAAAAGTAGCTGGGAAACGGAGAGCTATGAAGAGTTACTATCAAACTGTCAAGCCACGATCCAGGAACCAGGAAGGAGTAGGATTCCAAAACAGGAAGGCTTGACTCAGGAACAGGACCGAGGCAGGACAGGAACTAGGAATAAGACAGGAACAGGACGGATCCAGGAGCAGACAGGATCAGGTAGGATCCGGGAGCAAGACAGGAAACGCAGGACATGATAGGAACAAGATAGGCAGGATAGGATCAGGAGAAAGACAAGAGTAGAAGGCAAAGAGCAAGACAGAACAAGACAAGAACAAGAATGATCGTAGAAGACTGGTGTTGATGTAACTGATTGTACAACAATTAGGTCGGAGCTTTTATGCTCACAACTCCAAGCTAATCTGGTCATGAGTCTAATCTAGTCATGAGTCTATCTAGTCATGAGCTAAGAATAGTGACCCTTATCCTCTAGGCATATCCTATAGCATATCCTATAGGAATATCCTATAGGTATATCCTATAGGAATATCCTGTAGGCATATCCTGTAGGTATATCCTGTAACCCGTATCCTGTGTCCGAAATCCTGCATCATGTATCCTGTATCGGGTTGTGACACCGAGGAGAGAGATCTGGATAGGCTACTGGTCGAGCGGTATCAAAGCCTTCATGTGGCTTTTGCTGCAAGACAGCTTAGCAGTCCGAGCCAACGTATGGGGATTACCTTGTAACACATGTATGTGCTGTGGAGAAGTGGAGACTGAGAGGCATTGCTTATGGGACTGTTGTGATGCCAAAGCAGTATGGAGTAGAGCGATGACCTTGGTTCAGTAGTTGGGTCGTGGTGATGATGTTGTAATAGAATGGGAGACCGCCTATCTTGGTGAACATGTGGCACATGTGCGTGCAACAGCAGGTGTCTAGCAAGTACATGGGAGACAAAATACCAGACCGATATTTGATCCCGGGGGACGGCAAGAGGTAATGGAAGAATCGCATGGGCTTTGGCTAAACCAATGGTACTTCTTGCATGGTGTGACCATGTGAACAATTTGGCCAAAAACACAGAAGTGTTCCAAGGGCATAGGTGGAGCTTGTAGAGGACAACAGCCTTTATGTGGGTGACCTTGGTTTCACTGGTGGCAGGATCATATGAAGAAGCATGCAACACATGTGACATAGGGGAGTATCGAGTGTATGAGGAACAATGGTTACCAGCTCTCTTGGCCACCTGGTGAGATCTATGTGCATCCATCTATTGGCGGTGGCAACCACCCTTGTGGTTTTTAGAGGGAGATGCATTGTTGGATCCAGCTTGGAAAGACTAACGTACATCTCAACGGGAATTCTATAGTTAAGGGATAGGTGATGTGGCAGATGGATGACATGACAGGGCATATAGGGGACGTGGCAGACATAGATAGGTATATAGATACACATTAGGAGTTAGTGGGAAGTAGGAATAAGGTAACTTCTATTCGCAAAAGAAATCATCTCATGTACATTACTACACTAGTGAATAAGATACATACACTTCCACCATATACACGTACAACAAGCACTTTCAGTGTTTTGTGTCTACTCTTATCTCCTAACCACCTACCTAGTGCTCATTCCCTAGCCGCTACCTAGTACTCACACTTAGCAAAAATCTATACAAGTGCCACATCACTGCCATGTCAGCATCCTCATCATTATCTGCATCAGCATCCCAGGAGACATCCATGTCAGCCACATCAGCATCCCACATCATCATTGCCACATCATCATCTGCATCTTCTACGTGCCTTCACACGTCAGCGTCCCACGTCATCATCCCTGTCGTCAGCCACATCTTCCTGTCTGCCAGCACATCTACCACCAAGTCTGCCTCCACTGCAGTGTCCACGTGTTCTTCAGTGAGTCTTGGGGTCTCCTCGACGATGACTTAGCCATATGTTTTCGTTGTTGGGAAGGATGACACCTTGCAGAAGGGAACTGCCGTACAGTCCCTTTCAGAGGGAAGAGCAACTGCTGGTTATATCCTGGAAGGGTCCTAGACAAGCTGAACTTCTCTCCTTTATGTCCCCATGGGGAGCAGGAAAGCATGAAAGGGAGCTTAGCTTCCCCGTCTGTAGGATCACTTCATATATACTTATGGATACGGGATAGGCTAAACTTCTCTCCTATGTGACCCCCCTGGGGAGTCAGAGAGCATGAAAGGGAGTTAAAGACGTCCCGCCTACAGGAACCATCCGTCGGTAAACCGCTCTAAGAAACCAGGTCGCAAGGGGCACTTTCTCTAGACTTAAGACCACTGATACTATGTTAGGTGAGTCAAACAACCTCACGAGCAGGAAAAACATATTACCTAAGATGCTGCTTGGGACACCTACTGCATACCTCACTATGGCCGTCACAGGAAGTTACTTCTCAGCGCGCATCCAGCAACCACCGGGGCGGGTTGCGCTTAACTCCCAAACAGGGTATCCACAACCGCTCCATCAAGTCCCGTGAGTTCAAATCCCCTCGTTCCCAGATTACCTCATGGTATGATGAGACTGCAGAGACTAGTGTAGTCCAGAAAAAGGTGATTGTACGTTGTGTGGACCACCTACGCCCCTTAAAAACACCTGCATTCTTCGCACGCCATATAGCCCACAAAGCACACCCGTGCATAAAATACCATTGTATAGAAGAGAGTCCCGGTGGCTCCTCCACCACATCCAGCACCAAACCTGATCTGAAGCTCGTTGTTCCTCCCCTTCCACACGCACAGCCCACACGCCTGGCGAGGCTGGGATATATCCTGCATGCTCCCCCAAACATACCAACTCCCAGCTCACTAAGGCATCCAAACGGCTCAAGTGTCGAACCAGTCGCATCACGTGCGCCCACACCTCTCTTGCATACACGCATTCCCAGAAGCAATGTCTCTCGGTCTCCAACAACCCACACGCCTGGCATCCCTGAAACGGTAGCCCCCACACATTTCCCCGAACCGCCAGACTGTTTTGCAACATTAGCCACATGAAACTCTTAATAGAGGATGGCCACGGGCCTGCCCATAACTCCTTGCCAAAGCTCCTGTTAAGACCCCTTGGAAGCCCTGCCGCGTGTAGCTGGTCTGCCAGTTTTGAAGCTGGCATGCCCAGCTTCTTATATATGTCCCCCATGAGCACATAAGTAGAAGAGTTTTTCTTATCTCGAGCAACTAATGCATCAAAAGCAACCTTGCCAACATCCATGTTGTTCCAGTTTCGACATGCCCACAGTAAAGCTCTCCACACAACACTGTCGCCTTCAAATGGCATGCTCCTCACAGTTGACAGTGCTTCTTGCAATCTATTGGCTCTTCCCAGCATATCAACCATGCAAGTATAGTGCTCCACCGTTGGAACGATACCATATCTGGACATATTCTGGAAGTACTTCCTACCTTCTTCTACCAAACCACCATGACTACACATTCTAAGTATCAACACCCATGTGATACCATTCGTCTGTAAACCACCCTGGTGCATAGTCCTTACCAGGTTAAATACTCGAGTCGAGTCCCCAGTAGAGCTATACGCTGCTACCAAAACATTCCAAGATACCATGTTATCGAGTGCAGCAACAAACGTAAACGAGTCTGGCTCACATTTCATGTTCATGAACAAATCCATGGCCAATGAGCTCTCCCTGTTCTCCACATATCCCAGAATGAGGATATTCCATGAAACAACATCTGTTATCGAAAACAGCTCGTGCGTCACTCATGCTTCCGCTACATATCCACCAAGTTACTTGCCACTTTCCCATCTGTAGCAAGCCCCCATTCTTTCGCTCTTCTATGAATGTCCATCCCCTTCTCTATACAAAACTGCCTGTTTGATCGTTCCTCAGAAGCTAGACCTGCACATGGAAATAGTCCGGTTCACAGTCCATCCTTAAGAACAAATCCATAGCTTACGCGCTTTTCTCATTTTCCACATATCCCAGTAGCAGATTGGTGCAAGAAACAGCGTTTCTACAAGCCATCTTATTGAAAACATCCGGAGCATTCATCATGCTCCCGCTTTCCACCAAGCTGGTCGCCACAAAGATATCTGCATCAAATCCTCGTTCCTTGACTTGTCTATGAAGTGCCGTCCCCTTAACTAAACAAAACTGTCTGTCCGTTACAGCCAAGCTGGCACATGCCTTCAGAGCTGCAAGCAACGAACGTCACAGAGTCCAGCTCACAGTTGAACAAGTCCATAGATAACCGGATTTGCCCACTCTGCATATCCCAGAATGAGACTAGTCCATAAAACAACATCCGGCTGAAGCATGGTATCGAAAACATCCCGAGCATCCCCCATGCTCCTGCATTTGGCATACATGGTGACCAGAGCGTTGGCAACGTACTTGTTAGTTTGATAGCCAGCTTCAAGTATATTCGAATGTAGCCTTCTCTCTTATTCTAAATCGCCTTTCTTACCGCATTGTTTAAGTGCAGCCAGAATTACAGATACACTACTTCCTTTGCCTGGATTTACATAGTGTGTTGGAGATGTGTAGCTGCAAGAGCTGAGCGCATTCTAAATGGACACGCGACATGTGGAATTGTATGCAGAGCCGGGATAGCACAGAACCATTAGTAAGGTAGGCATCTTTTACTTTAAAATAATAATAATAATAATAATAAATTTAGCTGGCATGTTAGCAATATTTGTATGAACAAGTGAAAAATACAATATAGAAAAAACACGTGTACTGGTGAATGCAAGTTAACCGTATGTTTGACTACACTTCATGAACCTTATAGCAATAAAGTAAACACATTAAACTACCTCCACTTTATTGCGATCCACCGTTATCCCTTCTTGCACACAATATGTTCAAGTAGTAGTCCGGATTTTACGCCAGAAAAGCACTTTTCTAAGTTTAATCCTATATTATTTAATCGACACTTCTTATCATAATTTTGATTAGAGTGTTCTTTACTTTGGATGTTAATTGTTATTACATATCGAATTATATTTATAAGTTTTAGGTGTTGTAAAAAATAGGTTGGCTTAGTGCACTTGGGTATTTAATGATGGTTTAGCCGGCTGTTGTTAAGTATTTACAAGAAACTCTAGCCAAAGCTAGCACTTCCATTTAAAAAATTCTTACTCTCGTTTTTCGTATTGCATTAGGTTCTTGTTTAGTTCCGATGAGTTCGGCATGAGAGTTGACCTAGCCCTAGGGTTGCCTTAAACCCAAGTTAAACTTACAAAGTATATTCCCATTGAGAATGATATTTTGTGCTAACCCACTTTACAAAATAGGAAAACAAGGGGCCTTTATCACATGTGTTATGTAGTATATATAATGATAGTTTTTGGGTTCATGATTGAGCTTGTTATGCTTTTACTAGTGCAAGCTTTAACTTGTGTCATTAAGGCACAATCCTCTATTGTGCTACTTCAACTTCTAAACAATAGGGGTACATTCTACCTTCGAATCCATATTATCATAGTTTTATTATGACTCGATCCTTTACTTTGGGGTTTGACTATTGTTACTTATCGAGTTGTGTGACAAACCCTAGATGTAGTAGGAACCTGTTTAGTGCACTTGGGTATCTAGTAATGGTCTGGCTGGGTGTCATTAGGTATTTACATGAAACTCTAGGCAAAGCTAGAACTTACTTTCTAAAAAACTCTTTCTCAGTTTGACGTTAGGTTTTTCAGTATAGCTTGTCAAAAGAGGGTTAGGGACACCCCTAGGGTTGCCCTAACCCCACACCCTAATACCCTCGGCATTTCCGTGCCAGCCCACTTACTCACAGAAAATAGGGGGGGGGGGGGGGTGTCCGTCACATAAATAAGGTAGAGTATATGTAGTGAGGCTTCTTAGGTTCAAAAGAGAACTCGTTAACCTCCTACCAGTGCAAACTAAGCTTGTGTCGTTAAGGTGCAACCCTCTGTTGTGCCTCCCAAACTTCCATATGACAAGGGTACTCCCATCTTTGGGTTAGACTATCCTTATCGTTAGTAGGATCTCGCCTTTGTGACAGGGTACGTTATTTCCAAGGAGTTAGTCAAATTCCTTGGGTTGAAAACCTGCTTGCAAGCTCAAAGGCATTGCTCAAGTCCACGTTCCCAGAACTAGTGGTTGAGGCCTTGCTCCGGTTGCCTCAACCACACCAAGCTAAGAACGACACCTATAACTCGGCTTGTTCGCATATCTTGATTCACAAGGTGAGCCTCGTTCGTGGACTTGGTCAGCTAGGGGCTTAAGTTTCTAAGGGTTAGGTTCCTAATACGGGTTACTTTACCAGATTCCATGGGGTTTCCAGAGAGGGATTCCATGGTTGGCACCTAGTAAGCCACCTTTGTGGCACTAAGTAAAAACTCTAACAATTGGTATCATAGCAAGTTCTCTACGGTTAGTAGGACTGCCTTAAGTCATAGGGTGTTTCAGTGTTTAGATAACTCTAAATTCCTGACCTACTCTATCACTTTTGGTTAACATGTCTGTACTTTGCGCAGAGAATTTGATCCTGTGAATTATCAAACTTCAGAGAACACTTCGGCATGTGACTCGACCCTTTACTTTGGGGTTTGACTATTGTTACTTACTGAGTTGTGTGACGAACCCTAATTGTAGTAAGAAACAGGTTCGTTTAGTGCACTTGGGTATCTAGTGATGGTCTGGCCGGGTGTCATAAACTCTAAGTGAAGCTAGAACTTACCTTCTAGAAAACTCTCCCCCAGTTTGAGGTTAGGTTTTTCTAGTATAGCCTAGGGTTGCCCTAATCCCACGCCCTAATACCCCCCTTAGGGATTTAAGGTTAGGGTTAGGCATTTGGTTTAAGGGAAAGTGGCTTATGGGTTAGATCTTCCTCCAGAGTTGGAACAATACACAATGTGTTTCATATCGATTTGTTCGAGCCATTCCACAAGGATGAGAAAACATCTAGATTTCCATGCCAACCCACTTACTCACTTAGGAAACGGGGGAGTCCATCACATAAATAAGGTAGACTATATGTAGTGAGGCTTCCTGGGTTCAAAAGAGAGTTCGTTAACCTCCTACCGGTGCAAGCTAAGCTTTGTCATCAAGGCGCAACCCTCTGTTATGTCGCCAAACTTCCACACGACAGGGTACATCCCACCTTTGGGTTAGACTATTCTTATCGTTGGCAGGATCTTGCCTTTGTGACAGGGGTACGTTACTTTTGAGGAGTTAATCAAATTCCTTGGGCCAAAAACCTACTCGCAAGCTCAAAGGCATTGCCTGAGTCCACGTTCTGCAGAACTAGTGGTTGAGGCCTTGCTCCTGTCGCCTCAACCATGCCAAGCTAGGAACAACACCTATAGCTTGGCTAGTCCGCGTATCCTGATTCACAAGGTGAGCCTCATTCGTGGACTTGGTCAACTAGGGGCTTAAGTTTCTAAGGGTTGGGTTCCTAATACGGGTTACTTTACCAGATTTTGTGGGGTTTCCAGATAGGGGATTCTAGGGTTGGCACCTGGCAAGCTGCCTTTGTGGCACCAGGTAAAAACTCTAACACATACCTAGGAGGTTTTATCGGATTGCACGTTCCAAGGGCATGTCTCCAGCCTCTTCCTCCATGTCAAATTAGGAGTAGCACTCACAGCTAAATAGAGCACATCCGTGTTCTTATTCAACTATGGGCGTGGGATCTTGACTAATAGGTTTTCTTTATTAAGTTTATGAAGGTTGTTGAGCTAAAATTTCCTAAGCCTAAAAACATATTTATGGTCGCCACCGTCAACTAGGGTCATTGGCATCTAAGAACGGTCCATGCGGAGTGGCTGTACGAATGACATTTCAAAAACCTGGGAGGGGGGGGGGAGTATGGCCCATAGAATAGAATATTCCATAAAAAGGCAGCCATGGAATAGAATATTCCATAATAAAAGTCATATATTCACTAAGTCCATATGTGGCCAATGGCCATGGCCCATGTCACATTACTATCCTGTGCGGTACGATGGGGCACGGCGTACCATTCCAGAAATGCGCTCCCAAGCCCTGGAATGCTGAGCCCGGTGACCCTGCTGTCAACCTGAAATAAGGATTGAATGGAATAAGGATAATATGTAATAAGATCAGACTTTAGAAGGTTGAGATAGAGTAAGGATGGTAAGTATATAGCAGGTAGTAGTATTGTAGATCCCATTGCAGTAGTGAAGTAAAAAAATATACTAAGAAACAGAGAAACAAGCAGAAAGATGTAGTGAGAAGTAAGATGAAAACTTATATTATGTCCACACAAGGTATATAGTACAATAAACAGTATACTCAAGATCCTTTTCTAGTTCTATTTTGGTTTATTTATACCTGTACTTTCAGTCTCATACTAGTAGTTATTGTAACTTTCTGTTATCCTTATCCAATTAGTTACATAACCTCCTCCCTGCCATTATGGATAACTCCTGCATAAGCTGTAACCTTGTTGATGCATATTTTGTCTTAGCCTTTATATTACAATGATAGCCCATAATCCTGTGTTCTCATCTGACTCTTGTATTTTCACAATATGCACTTTTTGGTGTTTTTCCATTATATGCCCCAAGGAAAGAAACATAACTAAAAACTCCTAGGTGATTAAATTAACATCCCCATAGACTAGAACTGTCATTGCCCTAATGCAATCTTAAGACGATCCTACGGTAATCCTACAAATGGAGGCATTAACTATTTCCAACTTTTGATTAGAGTTTTTGTAAATTCCTTGTATTCCTCTAGAGTAGCCGTGTTTATTGAAGTGGGACTCTCAAGTTCAGTGACAATGTATCCTATTTGTTTCTTTTGAGCTCGAAGTTGCTCTCCTTATGCTCACACAATTGTTGTTGAGACTCCCTTCAAATCTTTATAACTCCATGCAAACACACGTGCATTTTGCCGTAATATATTTATGACTTTCAATTGGTACTTGATTCCAACTTGACTGCAATTTGTACTTTGTGTGGCCCTTGTTTGCTTATCTTGATTTTATTTCTTTTATCTTTTTGTTACTCGTAATCTCCATTCGTTATTTGGTTCATGTTAATTGCTCGTTCTCCATTTCATATTTTGACTGTTTTTCTTTGTTTGTTCGGACTTGTCTATTAATCCCAATGCTTCCATGTATTGTTGTGGCACATCATTTGTAAGTGTATCCTCTTCTCCATTATTCTCTATGTTGCAGTGACCCTTGTTTTCTTGTGTCTTCTAATATAAATCAATTTGTGCAATCTCTACTAGTTCTAGATTACTGTCTAACAATTTTGCCTCCTCTTTCTTGGTATTGCAGATTGTTTCCTTTTTACTTGATTCCATTTGTACTCGCTTAGCTTGTGTTACGGCATATATTTCTGCAAAGGGTAATTTCATGTCATTATCCCACTTGGGTGGATTGCTTTCATGATTTGCTCCTCTCGTTTGTCTTTTGGTTGCACTTAACTCTTCGTGATTCTGATTTTTATGGTGGTATTCCTGAGTTAAATTTGCAATTCAAACATCCCGATGAATAATGACCCCATTCTCCACACGTATAGCATCGTTCATTCTGTAATCTTGTACATTTCGTAGAGTAATAATGTCCCTTTCTTCACATTTGAAGCACATTATGTTTGGATTCCCACTATGATGACTTGGTGGAGCTAGTAATAGTGGTGGCCCCGTTTGTGGAGGTGCTAGTGGTTGTCGGGGACTCTACATGCCAGTTGTGGTGCTTCTCAGGAAGCTGCCGTGGTGTCAGGACGCTGTGAGAGCGTCCAACCCCTGGGGGTTCGTTTGGCACGCCGGACCTTACCTCAGGAGTGGTGGAATGTATTGGGATGGCCTCTACCCAGACACCGCGAGGGTCCGTGTACATGTGAGAGGGGAGTTCTACTGAGATGACTAGGCAGAGAGGATTGCAGGACCCAGGAGTCGGCAAGCGGGGAACGCCCGCTTGTGGGGAGAATAGAAGGAAATGGATATATATTGCCTGCCTGAGTACAACTATCTCTGACAGTGGAGTAATCTATAAGACGCAGACTTGACTCCCAAAAAGACCCCGACCCACTACCAGCCTTTCGGCTTATATAGTGGGTACCTACCACTAGTTCCTAGCTCCAGGTGGCTCTCTCTCACTGGTCCGCCGCCTAATGCGCCTCCCCACGCGTGCTGTCCTACGTACCCTGGGTAGTTGGTCCGGACGATCGGATCTTCGCCCGCTTATGCGCCGCCTGACATCGGTCGCCATCAGTCCGTACCTGAAGTACCTCCCTTATCCGGCATTTCGTCCAGCCACTTGTCTGCGCAGGTGGTGACTTGCTGGATGGCCACGATGACGGGCCACCGTCAACCAGATGCCCGGGCTTATTCGTTGGCACGTCCTCGGGCCATGTGCCCTAGTTAACTACTCCTTGGAGCTCCCGGTACATGGCGATCTCGCTCTCTGTTGCCGCTAGTGTGGTTTTTAATGTGGTGATGGTCGCCTCTTGAAGTGCGATCACCCTTCGGAGCCTTGCCTCAGACCCTGTCTGTTGCTCTGGGCCTGCTGGAGCTAACTCTCCAATTCCTGTACCCGTTCTCGTGAGTGTTGCAGCTCCTGTTCCCTTGTCGCGAGAAGCTGGGCCTGTAGCTAGGTGTGTACCTCTAGCTCCCTGATGGTTCGGGCCGAGTCCTGACCCAGGATGGCTGGCCCGGGGCGCTCGCTTCTGGCCTCCTGAGTAGGGGTTCCGGTTGGACGGCTGTAGGTGCGGTACTGGTTTTGGAGAGTTGCGTCTTTGTTAGTAATTCCCTTCTGACTGCCGTTAGTTTTGCTTGTGCCTCAACGAGCTCCCTACACCTTCGTTCTAACCGAGCTTTGCATTCCTGTATCTGTTGTTCCCTTCCGGCTATGACTCGGCTGCGGGCGTGCTGGTCATCGTTGAGTAGCCCTAGGAGGGTTTCGCACTCACTGTACAACCACTGGAAGTCCGCTCTCCTTTCGCTCCAGCTTTCCCAGGCGTCCTTCATTCTCTTCATGTCATCATACATAGTCGGCCTCCTTCACTCAGTAGTTCCTTAGCCCTTTAGGCGACTTCCCGGGCTTCCTGCCGCCGCTTCGTGAGTTCTGTCACTATGTCGTCGTGTTCCCTTGCCACCGCTGGGAGGTCGAGGCCGTCATATATCGCCATGGCTTCGTCTAGCTGATCGAAGACCCCCACGAGCCTGGTATAGACCGTGGAGGTCCATCATCCGTTGGCCTGGAAGTGTTGATAGTTACTCTCGTATTCGTCCTCGGGCTTGTCCTTCTTCCCTCCCTAGTTGGGTCCGGTAGATTGCTAATTGCGTCTGACGAGGATTCCGGTAGTGGGGGTCCTATAGCCAGGGGAATCGTGTAGATGGGTTCCCGTGGTACATACCCTGGTGATTCCTAGTCCGGAAGGGACTACCCTCCGCCTACTCCTCTGTTGACGCCTGTTCTTCTGTTGAGCCCTGTTCTTCTGTAGACGCCGTTCCCTCCGTTGAATCCTATTCTTCTGTTGACTCTGGGGTTCTGGCTGTTCCCCCATTTGGAGTGGTGGTGGTGCTCTTACTACTGTTCGGCCGAACGAGCCCGTGGTCAAAATAGCAATGTGTCCAGCCGTGGGTAGCCTTTGCTCAGTGCCAGCTCGAACCCTATGAATCCCACTAGTTAGAGTTGGAATTAGGTACTGCTTAAGGCAGTAAGCCCAATCTATCGTAACTCCTTCCCACGCCCTACAAAGACCGTTCGCCAATCGTCTAGTGATCCGACTCCCTGTTCTTCCTGTGAGCATGAAAGCCACTAGCGTTACGAACTCGGCTTCTTCTTCCTTCGCTTGTATGCCTCGTAGTCCATGACTTCCTGTGTGGCGGGCCGTTGAACCTCCGCATCCGAGCATTCCCCTAGGGCTAGGCTGTCCCCTGGTAGCCGGAAGACTATGCCATTCATCGAACATAATGCGGAAGATGGCACTCCCATCCGTGCAGAATTGTATCCCCCTACGCCCGGTTTGACTAGCCACTAATTCCGCTGACTGGAGGAATTGTCTGGCCTTCTCCTCAAATCCTGGGTCCTCTACTTCTCCCCACGGAAGGTTGAAGAATTCATCCAATCGTAATTGTTTCCTGACTCGCCGGACGTCGGGTTGCCCGATAATTCCTTGAACTTGGAGTACCTGGGCGATACTAGCTCGCTGCTCGTTCTTGGCCCTTGATGAGCACTCGAATTTCTCTGATCACCACTGGCCGATTTCTCTCTGTCCACCCCGTGGTCATGGTAATGGAGGTGTGGCATTGTGCACCGCCTTTCTGAGTGTAGGTGCCGTGACCGTCCTTGTGGCGTTCCTCCGAGGTGTCTGGCGCGTCTATCCCTGCGCCTGGATATGCAATGATGGCGCCGCCTGACCATCATTGCCTTCGTAGTGTGTGCCTCACGCCTGTGGTCCAACCTCGTGGACCATGTGGTCCTATGAGCTGGCCACACGTGCGTTTGGAGATCCTGCTTCCGGCTCCTCCATCCTCCCTATCTCTTCGCCCCATGGTTCGCTGGTTCTGCCCCGGGATTCCTCAATCTGTGTTCCATCTGGGTGACCAGCGCTGCTACTATCGGCCGTTTGTCGTGGTACTTTTCGTTAACGTAGACTGTGGTTGTTTTGCTGCCGCCTGGTGAGATCCATTGTGGCTCTAACTGCACAAGTTTACCTGTTGATCCCTTCCTGCCACTTCTTCCCCATGCTGGCCCCGCATGTCCCCTATCTAGGTTTCCGTGTCCTACTTCCACCCGGGCGTGTCTACCCGAGCTTCTCCCCCCCCACTTCCCGGGCCGATCGATCGGCCCAGGTAGAGGATATCTCTCCTTGGGACCAGGACCGTAAAAGGGCTGTCGATCCCTGTCGATACCGGCTCTGGAGTGGCTCCGCTTGATTGGGGGGCCGTCTGGCTTGGGTATGTCCACATAGGCCCTCTGGACTTGTCTTGGTGGTCGGGGAACCAACGTTCCGGTGCCGGATAGTCTCGGGCTTTGGTTGCTTTGCGATCCCTAGCTCCTTTACGTAGGCCTGCCTCCGATGCGAGGCCTCCTGTCTGGGCGACCCAATCCGAGGGCCGGCCTGCGGAGGTCGCTGTTACGCCCTCGCTCCATCCCCAGCCCGCTGGGCCCCTGATACTCCATCGCCCCAAATCTCCGTGCGGGGCCTGGGTTTCGCCTATGGGTATGAACCTTATCGCCCGTCTGGTGCGAAACTGTATATGTTGGTGCTCTTAATCGTGTTGTACCTTGCACCCCTGAGCCAGGGTCGATCGAGGAGTAGGTCGAATCCCCCCCTGGCGTGCATATCCAGGACCACAACGTTGATCCAAAATTTGATCGTTTGGACCTCGACCTCCACTGCCCTCAGAATGCCCTTGGGTGCCACCTCGGCCTGATTGGCCATGGTACTTGCAATGGGGCGGGTTCCGGAGTTGGCATACGTAATTTCCTATTGAGCTCTGCTGACATGACATTGACTGCTGACCCCCCATCTATAATTACTTCGCTGATTGTGTGTCTTGCCATGCGAATCGGGATAGCCGGTACGTCGTTCACGTAGTCCATTGTGGTTGCAGTGCCTCTTGGTGGGGGTCTTGCTGCTGGTCGTACCCGATTCTCTATTGTGCGGTGGGAACTAGTGGCGTTTCCTATTCTGGCCCCTTCTGGCCTCCCCCCTTACAATGCATGGTTTCGCCTTCTCCTTAGTTTTCTTAGCGATTCCTGGCCTCGGCTGGGCTCCACAGGTTCCGAGGCTGTCAGTTCCTGCGTTTGCTTCCTTACCCACTGCTTTAAAACCGGGGTGTTTATTGCCTATCTTCTCTTTTCGCGCTTCGCGCCCCCCTGGTTCTCCGCCTTTGGGTTTCCCTTGTTTCATTCGCCGAGGGAGCCTGCGGTACTATATCTATCCTGACGTCCTGTTCTGGTGGTACCACCGTTACTTGGTTTACTTGCGGTGTGGAGTTTGGAATTGGGTTGGCGAGGATCTGCCTGTTACTCGTCCTGGCGACGCCGGCTGCTTGCACTTCTAGCATTGGTTTGATCAATGATACCCATGAACAACGGTAGAGTGGGTGTGGGCCTCCGCACAGTGCGCACAACACCTCCTTGCATTCCAGTCGTCTCTCTCTGTCGCCATACCTGGGTTGATACGGTGCCGTTCTCAGGAGTGGGGCCTACAATTTCGGTCCCCTGAACGGGACCTCCTACGGGGTTGGTTGTCTCCCTCCGTCCTGCGGCCGTAACTCCTTCGGCCATCTCTACCCTCTTCAGTTCCTCGTTCTACTGCCAGTGTGGCTACCTGTGGTGGCCTTTTGCTCAGTAGTTCGGCCAGCCGATAGCAATCGTCCGTGTTGTGAGATCCGCGGATGTTACACACCCGACATACTTATCCCCCCGTGCGGTGTAACCCATTTGAGCCAGTGTCATGGATAAGTCTTCCTTCCGCATGGCCCTCGTAGGATTTCCCCCCGTTGCAGCTGCCTGTGTCCCTTGGTACCCGACCGGCTCTCTTTTTTGGTCGGCCTTGGAGAATCTGAGAGGTTTTCCTCATCCGATGCGGTATTGTTCGCCTCCTCTGCGTCCGATTTATCTTGTGCCTTCCTTTCTTGGCGTCTTTCAGCCTCTCCACTTTTCGGCCTTCTTAGCGTACCGGAGTAACTTGTCGAACGTCCGGTTGTCGTCCAAGCCGATCCACTTGTGAATCTCTGGCCACAGTCCCTTTCGGTACCACATTTTCTTGGTCAGGTCAACTGGGGCTTTCTTAGCCGAGCGATATACCCAGCATGCGGACCGTGTACTCATCGACCGACTCTCTTGCTTTTGTTTTAAGCTCGTTAGCTTGTGGATCACCTCCTCTTCACTCTTTTCTTCCCGGAAGGTATCCAGAAACGCCCTTCGTGCGGTCTCCCAGCGGGCTCCTTCGTTCACCTCGTGAAATCACATCCACCAGGCATGTGCCTTCTCATCCAGAGTGCATGCAAAGGCACTCAACTTCTTGTGATTGTCGCTCACACTCCGGAGTTCGCACACCTGTTCAAACTTGTGTATGTGTTGGTCTGCGTCTTCCCCCTTTGCTCCACGGAACGTGGGTAAGGGCACTGTTACAGTGTTCTCCTGCATCCGATGGAGTGCTTGGGTAATAAGGTGACTGGGTCGGCTCCCATGGCGTCCCGTTGTACCTAGAGTTGCGATCCGGACCCTCCGCTTCGGACGTGGTGTAGTCCACGTCCTAGTATTCTGCGGGCACCCTTTTCCTTCCTTGCGGCCCTGCCCTCCCATTGAGGGTTGGTGATGAGGACGGGCTCCTCCCAGCTATCCCTCGGGGCCCCCGCCGCGGGACCAACCTGACGGCTGGTGGCGCGGCTTACCTTGGCTGGACGGTTTTCCCTCCTCCAGCAAGTAGTTTTGTATGATCGTGCACGGAATCCCCCCGCACGTCTAGACGGTCGTGATTGATGGGGCAATTCCTCCTCGCCCCAAGACGGTATCCCCCCATCTGGTGATGGTTGGGCTCTGCCGTGTGCCCTGGCGGATTTCCCTCGCGGGGCCGGTGCGATACTAGTCGCTTGGGCGAATCTCTCTGCCCTTGGACGAATTCCTCTTGTCCCTTCTTAAGGTAGCCACTGTGCGGCCCTCTTTCTGGTGCCTCCTCCCAGTCCATCAACTCGTCGACGTCCAATCGCCTCCGCACAGGCATCATCCATGTGTACCCCGGCCTTCGAAGCCTTGGGTTCTCATCTTGGTAACCACCCTGACCTGCTGCATCGTCCGATCGGATGAACTCCTGGTGCAGAGGTTGCCTTGTTGGCAATCGATGTCCCTCCCTACGGGGGCTTCCCGGATGAGGCTCTTCCTCCCCTCTTTCCGGGCAGACATGGGCCCCCCTCGTCACTCCATGGGTGACGATGGCCCTGGGTTTCTATCTTACCTCCATCGTGGTGCTGGTCACGCTGGGCTTCTGGCTCATGTCCCCCGTCGCTATCCGTGTTGCTTTGCCCCCTCGAGATTCTTGCCTCCGTCGCAGGGCTGCCCTCTCCTAGGGTTGTCCTAGGCGAAGTTTCCTCCTTCGGGGTACTCGTCAAACACTGGTTCTGCTTGTTGGTATGGGGGCTCTTCGTGGCCGTCACTTTCACCTACGTCGAGAGGCGGAGGGCTTTCGTTGTCTTGCCATCCGTCCCACTCTGCGCCATAGGTTACTGTTGGGCGAAGTCGCCCATCTGAGTGCTGATCATACCCGCATGCTACCATGCCTGGATTGTCGTCCGGACGTGCTGCGGTTCCTTCATCTCCTTCTTGGTTGTCAGCGGCGTGCGACTACCTCTATCGCTGGTGTGCTGAGTTTACCACTGCTCGAAGATTTGGCCATGCGGCATTACCGTCGTTTCCTCGGGTAGGTGAGGCAGAGGCCGATTGCGGCAATCGAGGTGCCTCGCCGCCGTCCATCACTCTCCCTCGGCCGGCCCGTCGCATTCTCCTGGTCAGCTGTTGCTCGTCAATCTCTATTTGCTCGAATGAGTTAATCCCGGCTCTTCATCGGGCCGCCACTCTACTTGCTACAGTGAACTCCATCTATGTGTACTATCTATCCCTCCATGGTCGCCACAAATGGTCGTCGGGGACTATGCAGGCCAGTTGTGGTGCTTCTCAGAAGCTGTCGAGAGCGTCCAACCCCCGGGGGTTCGTCCAGCACGCCGAACCTTACCTCAGGAGTGGTGGAATGTATTGGGATGGCCTCTACCCGGATGCCGCGAGGGTCCGTGTACAGGTGAGAGGGAGTTCTACTGAGATGATTGGGCAGAGAGGATTGCGGGACCTAGGAGTCGGCAAGCGGGGAACGCCCGTTGGTGGGGAGAATAGAAGGAAATGGATATATATTGCCTGCCTGAGTACAACTATCTCCAACAGTGGAGTAATCTATAAGATGCAGACTTGACTCCAAAAAAAGACCCTGACCCACTACCAGCCTTTCGGCTTATATAGTGGGTACCTACCACTAGTCCCTAGCTCCAGGTGGCTCTCTCTCACTAGTCCGCCACCTGATGACAGAGTCTTGCCTGTCACATTTATGCACCTCCCCACGCGTGCTGTCCTATGTACCCTTGGTAGTTGGTTCGGACGATCGGATCTTCGCCCGCTTACGCCGCTGCCTGACACTGGTCGCCATCAGTCCGTACCTGAAGTACTTCCCTTATCCGGCGTTTTGTCCAGCCGCTTGTCCGTGCCGGTGGCGACTTGCCGGATGGCCGCGATGACGGGCCACCGTGAACCAGATATGCCTACAGGATATGCCTACAGGATATTCCTACAGGAATACTACAGGATATGCCTAGAGGATAAGGGACATGTGGACTCATTTAGCCTCTGCATGCATATAGCCACTTTTAGATGCATGCAACCACTTTTAACACTCATGCCTAGATTAGCTCTTGGAGTTGTGAGCATAAAAGCTCTGACCTAATTGTTGTATAATCAACACCAGTCATTCTACGATCATTCTTGTTCTTGCCTTGTTCGTGTCTTGCTCCTTGCCTCTTGCTCTGTCTTGCTCCTGTTCTCCTACTCTTGTCTTGCTCCTGTTTCTCCTGCTCTTGTCTTGCTCCTGTTCGATCCTGTCTTGTCTTGCTCCTGGATCCTGTCCTGTGCCTTCTGTCCTGCTCCTGTCTTGCTCCGGATCCTATCCTGTTCCTGTCTTGCTCCTGGATC
The DNA here is from genome assembly GCA_003024785.1 of Selaginella tamariscina. Taxonomy (NCBI): domain Eukaryota; kingdom Viridiplantae; phylum Streptophyta; class Lycopodiopsida; order Selaginellales; family Selaginellaceae; genus Selaginella; species Selaginella tamariscina. The sequence goes on along the minus strand of PUQB01000174.1, from coordinate 414,754 downwards.
CTGTCCTGCGCCTTGTCTTACTCCTGAGTTCCTACTTCCTGTCCTGCTCCTGAGTCAAGCCTTCTTGTTCTTGGAATCCTACTTTCTTCCTGGTTCCTGGATCGTGGCTTGACAGTTTGATAGTAACTGATTTCATAGCTCTCCGTTCCTAGACTTTTTTTTTCTTGATTTTTTCCTTCGTTTTCCTCTTTTTTTTTCTTTCATAATCATGGCTGATTTTGAGCACTTTCAACGCGAGCACCAAATGTTGCTTCATGAGCTGGCCACTTTGCGCCAAGTGGTCACCGATCTGCAAGGTTCCACCAATGCGGCACATGCAGCTGCTGATGCATCCTCCAAGGCTGCTGCGCAGGCTCTCTCTCAAGCATCGGTGGTTTCCTCTCCGGAGCCGAAGATCAGCATGCCAGAAAAGTTCAGTGGCAATCGTGCATTTCCAAGGTTTCCTGAATCAGATCCGGCTCTTGATCCGCATGCAACCACGCTGCTACTCGACTGATGCACAAAAGGTTGGCCTTTTGGCATCCTTACTAATGGATCTCCACGAGCTTGGGTTGCCCCCTTGCTGGAGCGTGACGACCCATTGATGGAAGACTTTGAAGGTTTCGTGGCTGCCTTTGAAGCCTGCTTTGGAGATCCTGATAAGTACCGTTCCACATGCACGAAGTTACGAAAGCTCACCAAGGATCCCGACCAGCTTCTGTCTATGCATCCGAATTTCAGCAACTTTGCACGAACATTCCATGGGACGAGACTGCATTGATCGAACACTTCCGTTTTGGGTTGAGGGATGACGTGAAGGACCTTCTCCTTACGTTACCGGATGCCCAAACATTAGTAGAGATCATGCAACAAGCCGTTCGCTGCGACAACCGTTTGTTCGAGCGTTAAGGAAAGATCCTCAGCAGTTCCTGCAAACCAATCCTACAGCTGTGGTACATGTTCCTGCAACCTTCTGGAGTAGTTCCTATGGAGGTTGAGAAATCCAAGCGTGGCTCTCTTTTGCTGTGAGAAGCAACGTCCCGCAGTGAGAACCTATGCTTGTATTGTGGTGAAGCAGGACACAAGGTGGCAGAATGTCCTATTAAAGCCAGGAAGTTCAAGACGTGAAGTTGAAGCTGAAGTTCAGTCGGAAAACTTCAATGTCCACTTCGTTAGGAGCCGCGAAGTTGGACGTAGGTGCAGGCTCCATTGGTGCTGCTCATACCATCCATCACTCAAGTTTCCTGTACACATTCATCTCAATAATCGAGAGCTCAAGGAGACACTGGTGCAAATGCATGCTTCATGGATGACACTTTTGCAACTCAACATGGCATTCGGTGGTGAAGTTGAAGCGTGCAGTTCCTGTAGAGGTGGCCGATGGTCGTCTATTGCTTCTGGTGCAGTTACCCATGCTACCAACCTCTCTCTTGCAGTCATGGAGCATTCAACTGTTCAATTTCCTTCAACTTGATCAAGACTCGGTCGACTCCCATCATTTTGGGCATGCCATGGTTCGTTGTTGCAAATCCGCAGATCGACTGGAGGTCTAGGACGCTCACGTTTCCTCTCCGGCAGCCAGGATCAATCTGTACCTTCCTGCGTGCAGGATACATCCTTAGTATCTGAGGCAGTACAAGCTACAGGATTGACCGTGCCTGTTCCTGTATCAGTGTTGAAGACTCCTCTCGACAGGATTCACCTCATGTCAGTTCCTCAGCACATCCGCAGGCTCTCTCCACTCCTGTAAGTTTGCGATTCCTGTACAGGGTTCTTCCAATCCTGTATCAGTGTCGAAGGTTCCTCCTCAACAGGATCCACCTCCTGTTGGTTCATCAGCACACTCGCAGGCTTTCCTCACTTGTGCAACCACGGACTTCTGTACAGGATTCTTCCAATCCTGTACACTCGTCAACATCCACACAGGTTTTTCCCAATCCTGCCTCTTTTGTTACTTGCTTCTGTTCCACCCCCAAGATCCTTCCTCTTTTTCAGTCACAGCTCCCTCCTTCTCCTCTCCGAGTTCTTACCACTACCATGCATGAACTTGCCACTGATCCTGCTCCTTTCCATCTTTTTGCCTTTCAAGTAACTCCTACGTCCTCTTCTACCTTTCCTGTATCTGACTCTCCTGTTTTCAATTCTTCTCTTCTCCTTCTCCTTCTCCTCCTTCTTCCCTACCATCCAAGTATCACTCCTTTCAGGACGTTTTTGACAAGCACAAGGCTGCAGTTCTTCCTGTTCACAGGTCCTACGACTGTCCTATTGATCTTGCGGAAGGAAAGACTCCACCGTTCGGACCGATTTATGCACTGTCACCCACAGAGTTGGAGGTTCTTCGTCAGTACATCGAGGACAACTTGGCATCCGGCTTCATTCGTCACTCAAAGTCCCCTGCAGGAGCACCTATCTTTTTGTCAAGAAGAAGGATGGGAGTTTACGTTTGGTTGTGGACTACAGGGGTTTGAATCAAGTCACCATTCGGAACGGTACCCGTTGCCATTGATCCCGGAACTTCTCGATCGGCTGCGAGGAGCAAAGGTGTTCACGAAGATCGACTTACGAGGGGCCTACAACTTGTACGGATTCGTCCAGGCGATGAGTGGAAGACTGCCTTTCGTACAAGGTATGGACACTTCGAGTACACGGTGATGCCTTTCGGCCTTACCAATGCCCCAGCTGTGTTCCAACACATGGTGAACGACATCTTTTGCGACTTTCTTGGACCAGTTTGTGTGATCTACCTCGATGACATTTTGATTTTCTCCAAGGACCAGGAGGCACATAACAAACATGTACGATTTGTTCTACAGCGGCTTCGCAAGCATGGCTTGTATGTGAAGTTGGAGAAGTGTTTTTTCGACAGGGATTATGTAGAGTTCTTGGGCTACATTGTCTCTCCTGCTGGCGTTTCCATGGACATGCACAAGGTGAAGACCATCGTGGAGTGGGAGAGGCCCAAGTCTGTACGAGATGTACAATGTTTCCTTGGCTTTGCAAACTTCTACATGCAGTTCATACAGGACTTTTCCAAGCGTGTACTTCCACTCACGAAACTCACCAAGCGCACATGGGTTTTCTCTTGGTCTGACAAGGCGGAACATGACGCCTTCACGACAGCTCCGATCCTAGTACATCTTGATCCTTCCCATTCCTTCTTTGTTGAAGCAGATGCCTCAAATTTTGCAGTAGGTTCTATCCTATCACAAGTTAGAGAAGACAAGTTACTCCATCCTGTAATCTTTCACTCTCGTAAGTTCCTTTCGGCGGAGATTAATTATGAGATTCATGACAAGGAACTCAAGGCCATTGTGGATTCGTTCGAGGAGTGGCGGCACTTCCTGGAAGGTGCTGCGCATCCTGTACAAGTCCTTACGGATCATAAGAACCTGGAGTTTTTCAAACGGCTCGAGTTCTCAGTTGGCGACAAGCTAGGTGGGCGGAATTCCTATCACGTTTTGATTTTATCATCGTCTATAGTCCGGTTTCTGGAATGGTAAGGTGGACGCATTGTCTAGGCGCTCTTACCTTGCACCGACCCGGGCGATCCTGCATATGATTGTCAAAGGCAAGTGTTATTGTGGGTCCTGATCGTTTTCGGCTTGCGACACTACAGGTTCATCAGGCTCCAGCAAATTCAACACTTCTACAGGACATCCATTCGCAGTTGGCTACAAACAACTTGGTAAGGAATGTGTTCTCACACATTAGTCCTGACATCGCAAGCTCCTCTTCCTCTAGTTCCCATATAGACTACAAGTTGTTTGCCATACAGGACGGACTCCTGTACCGGGAAGGTCTCTTGTACGTTCCTGTTGGTGTTTGCAGACTCGTGTGGTACAGGATTGTCATGATACACCGGCTACAGGACATTTTGGTGTGGCCAAGACAATTGAGTTAGTGACTCGCAACTATTGGTAGCCTGGGTTACGAGGTTTTGTGGACAAGTTTGTACGGAGTTGTGACACCTGCAATAGGTCAAAGATGCCTCATCACGCGCCCTCTGTCTTCTTTGTCCTCTTCATGTTCCTTCTGCTCCTTGGAGATCCATTTTTATGGATTTCCTCACGATCTTCCTCCTCTGGATTTGATGCAATTCTTGTGGTGGTTAGCCGTTTCACCAAACAGCCTACCATGTAGCAAGACTGCTACAGGCCAGACAACTGCTGAGTTGGTGATCCGAGAAGTGTTCCGACACCATGGTCTTTCTGAGAGCATTGTTTCTGATCAAGGTCCATAATTCATGTCCAAGTTTTAGCAAGAGCTTCTTTGAAGTCTACAGGTTAAAGCGGATCTTTCTTAGGATATCATTCGCAAATTGATGGGCAGTCAAAATGCACAATTCAGACCTTGGAACAGTATCTTTGTTGCTTCATCAGTTATCAACAGGACAACTGGTTAGACCTTCTTCCAATGGCAGAGTTTGCCTACAACAACTCCGTTCATGCATCTACAGGCCAGACACCTTTCTTTGCTCTTACAGGTTACCATCCACGTTTTGACTTTGCTCCTCTTGCTTCTCCTTCTTTCGCTCCTGCAGTATAGGATCGTCTCAGCATCTTCGTCAGGTACAAGAGGATCTCCAGATTCATCTTCAGGCACAGGAACGGTACAAGCATCATGCTGATGCTCATCGCCAACCGGCACCTGCATACAAGATTGGTGATCTCGTGTGGCTTCTTCGTCGACATATTCACACCAACATGCCTTCTTCTAAGTTGAATTTTCAACAATTGGGCCCTTACAGAATTGCAGCAGAGGTCAATCCTGTAGCTTTCAGACTCGAGTTACCATTTACGGTGAAACTTCACCTTGTGTTTCACACTTCTTTGTTGGAGCCGTATCATCCTTCTTCTCTTCCTGGTCGTGCTTCTTCTTCTCCCCCTCTTGGTCATTGACGATGAACCTGAGTACAAAGTTGCAGCCATCCTTGATTCTTGTCTTCATCACCGCCAACTTCAATACTTGGTGGATTGGAAAGGTTATTTGCCTACCGATCGCACTTGGGAACTTGCATCCAACTTACTTCATGCTTTTCCAAAGTTGCTGCTTTCCATCAGCATTATTCTGCTAAACCTCGTGGAACTCGTCCTTAGGGAGGAGGTGCTCACGACTCCGATACAGATACAGAATTTCGGATACAGAACAGGATATAGATATGCCTGCAAGATATTCCTACAAGATACCTACAGGATATTCCTACAGATATGCCTACAGATATTCCTACAGGATATACCTAGAGGATAAGGGACATGTACTCGTTTTAGCCTCTACATGCATATAGCCACTTTTAGATGCATGCAACCACTTTTAACACTCATGCCTAGATTAGCTCTTAGAGTTGTGAGCATAAAAGCTCCGACCTAATTGTTGTACAATCAATTACTATCAACACCAGTCATTCTACACATCATTTTTGTTCTTGCCTTGTTCGTGTCTTGCTCCTTGCCTCCTGCTCTTATCTTGCTCCTGGTTCGGTCCTGCTCTTGTCTTGCTCCTGGATCCTGTCCTGTTCCTGTCTTGCTCCTGGATCTGTCCTGCACCTTCCTGTCTTACTCCCGGATCCTATCCTGTTCTTGTCTTGCTCCTGGATCCTCTTGCGCTTGTCTTGCTCCTAAGTTCCTACTTCCTGTCCTGCTCCCTGTCTTGCTCCTGAGTCAAGCCTTCTTGTTCTTGGAATCCTGCTCTCTTCCTGGTTCCTGGATCATGGCTTGACAATTACCGTTTGGGGTCATACTTGTACTTCGATCTCTCTCCTTTGTGGTTCCCAAGGTTTGCGTTCCTCATCATCCATATAAAGCTGTGTATCAACATCTCAATTTGTTCCATCTCCTTTATGTCATCCCTTAGATCGTGTGGTCTAGCTAACCAAACTTGTAATTGCAATTTTCCACGTACTCTGTTGACATACCATTTCTTCGCTAAATTGTTGCTAACTTTGCCCTTTTCGCATCGATTGTATATTCATCAAAAGCTAAAGGTGTAATTTTCCACTGCCTCTATGAGTCCTTACAGTAATTCCTGCAATTGAGTTGTTGGATCTCACTTGTGATACTTTCAAATAGTAATTTTTGAAATAACATAAATAGTGTTTTGTACTTATCAATTGTGATAGCATTCTCATAGTATCAATCATTGGCATCACCCTTAAGTGTAAACAGAAATATTCAAAGTTTCTTATACTCATCCGTAATTCATTGGCCTCGCACACCTTCTCAAATTGTTGAATATGCCGATTTGTATCCTCATGCTCCAGACTGCAAAAGGCAGAAGGTATCACTTTCCCCATAATTATTAACATCCCCATTTCTTCTGGTGCCTCAATCGCCAGTACATCCCATAAATGTTGTGTTGATACACGTAACTCTTTATTTCCGTATTTTTCATTTTCGTCCTCCTCTCTGTCTGACTCCCCGTGCTCTAGGTGTTGTTGCACTACCTCCCATGCTTCTAATTACTCCTTATGTTGTTGTTTCTCTCGTTCCTTTAATCTCCTCCAGGTCTCTATTATAGCTTGTCATCGTAAGTATCACTCCTTGCATTCTTCTTGTTGTAATTGTCTTATTTCCTCACGTCCGCAAAAATTCATCGATAGTCATCCATTCATTTTAGAGTCTATTAAAAGCCTCAAATTTCTTCTTTCGTTGTAGTTTCTCTTTGAACTCCAACACTTCCTTAGGTAATGGGCTACCCATTCCGGTACATTCCTACACACAATCCGTTAATACTTATTAATATGACCATCCCTCTGTGGTAGCCATAATGTTGAGCTAAATTTTTTCTAAGCCTAGAAACATATTTGTGGTCGCCATCCTCAACCTAAATAAGGATTGAACAAAATAAGGATAATATATAATAAAATAAAGATCAGACTTTAGAAGGTCAGATATAGTAAGGATGGTAAGGTATATAGTAGGTAGTAATACTACAGATCCGTTGCAGTAGTGAAGTAAGAAAAGTATACTAAGAAATAGAGAAACATCAAGTAGAAAGACGCAATGAGAGTAAAATGAAAACTTATATTATGTTCACACAAGGCACATAGTACAATAAACAGTATACTCAGGATCCTTCTCTAATCCTATTTTGGTTTATTTATACCCGTACTCCCAGTCCTGTACTAGCAGTTATCATAACTCCCTTTTACCCTTATCCAATCAATTATGTAACCTCCTCCCTGCCATAATGGATAACTCCTGCATAAGCCATATTCTGCTAACCTTGTTGATCCAAAAACAGTACATATTGTGAAAAATACGAGAGTCAAATGAGAACACAGGATTACGGGCTATCATCGTAATATTGTTTTCCCCCCTAAGGAAAGAAACATAACTAAAAACTCCTAGGCAATTAATATGACCCTAATAGGGTTCACAGAGGGGTTATAGAGCTGGCATTTGAGAACCATATTTGTGGCACCTAGTGTAACTCTTGAATCTAAAGGGCTATGACATGATATCCCACATTTTAATGTCACATGAAGATGTGACACTAGGTTGGATGGCACACGGTATAACGCTTTAGGCATGCCCTTTGGAGTTGTCTCATGGTCTCAAAGCCAAGGGGTTAGATACTCTAGCAAGTAGACATGCTTGTGCTCACATTAGGGTGCTAAACCTTGGCATTTGCTCAAGGGAGGTTAGGTCTCCTAACTAGATGTGTATTGACACACACTTGGCTAAGGAGGGTCTTCTCCTTGAGATTCAAGAGTTGAACAACCTAAACTTGTTACCAAGATCTCATTCATAAGACACTCACAAGGTCGTGTACTTAAGGTTATCAAAACTTAGCATTAGGGAGTTTGCTTAGCAGAACATTTGTGTTCACCTACGGTGCACACTTATGTCCTCATTAAGTATTAGCGTATGACTTGACTACTCAAACCCTTAGGGGTCAGTCATGGGTCAGGGTACCCCTTGTCACCCTAAAGGGGTTGTACTCCTATGAGGGTGATTCCTCAAGGGATAAGTGACAATGCCTTAGCTTTGTCAGGGAGTATGTGGTGTTAAGGCATGAACCTATCTAGGTCTCATGGGTAGGATCTTAAAGTCTACTTGGGTTATACTCTGAGGTTTGGAGGGTAGTCATTCTAAGGGGAGACTTAGGATAGGACCCTAAGTATCATATCTATTTGGGCATCTGAGTTAGACTTTCAAGGTTGGTTTGGAAGACTTAGCATTGCTCACACAAAGTGTAACGTCGGATGACCACTTGGTAGTCACGTGTTGCCACATGTTAGCCCTTTGGTTAAAACTTAACAATTGGTATTAGAGCCTATTCTCTATGGTCAGTAGGACTGCTTAAAGTGGTATTATATTTTAGGGTTTAGTTAGTTCTAAGTTCTAAAAGTACTTTATCACTTTCGGCTAACACGTTTGAATTTTGTGCAGAGAGTTGGTCTTAAGATCTATAACTCTTTAAAAAACACCTACTTGGTAAGTGAGTGTGGGTTATGGACTCTAATGTCAGGGTAGCACTCAAAGGCAACTTCCAAATTGCATGCTAGTTACTTTACCTTACAATTGTTCAAGTTAGCTTTACCCTATAGTTTGTCCATGCTACTTTACTTTATATTTGTTGCAGGTTAGTTTACCAAACACTTTTATAAGATATGGCAAGTTAATTTATTCTAACTTACAAACTAACTTTTGTAAAGTGGATAATGTGATATGCTAATTGAAAATTTTTCTTTTTTTTTTTTTTAAGGTATTTAAAGTTGGAATAACACATGATTTGAGAATGGGCAATGTGCATTGAGTTTTGGCTTGTTAAGATTCAATATCGAGTTTAACAATAGTGTTCAAATGGGGAAATGTTTATGTTCAAATGTGCGTTCTTAACTTCGAAAAAAGGAGCATATTCAAACATAAGAATGAACACTACATTCTGACAAAAAATGCAAAAAAAGAGTGCCTATGTTCGAAAGTGTAACTTAAGAAGCCAACTATGGTGATGGACTTATAATACAATAAAAGTTGGTTATTAATATATGAAAAATATGTTAAGTAACTATATCAAAAATTCAATGTAATCAAAGTATTGTCTAATGTTTGTAATATTTTAATAGCATTAATTGCAAGAAATATTTGATGGAATAGTTTACTAAGTTCAAGTCCCTTGATTTAAACAAAGAATAACATAAAATCTTAATTAGTTATAAATGTGCACTCTATGTTAAAGTTAACTAACTTGGCTAACTCAATTACAATGGTATCTCATATAAAATCATAAGAAGACTTCAGATAATAGCTTGTGGATTCCACATTCTTATTGATATAGTTTTGGAGTAAATGGCATGATCTATTAAAACATAAATATTAAAAACATACATTTACATTTTTAGTTTATTGAGTAATGGAGGACTTGCATAATGAAGGCATTTGGCGCACATTTGTGCATTTTCATTTTTAACTTTTTAAGCTTGAAATTGGTAACGTTGTTTGCATTATGGAATAAGCTCTTGAACAAGGGTGATTCCTTGGTTACCAAAAGCATTAATTAAGATTTTCCACTCTACTTATCAGCTAAGTAAGAAAATTTGCTAAGTTTGATAAGTTATTTGGAGGTATTGAGTCAAAAGTAGTCAAATATTCATTTTGGAGGTTTAAGTGTATGCACTTTCTTAGAAAGTCAATGTCCAGTGGGATTTAAAAGTCGATGTTGTTTTCGATATTGACTTCATCTTGAAGTCGAATACAGTTATTTAAAAAATTGATTTCTTTCGTTGACGGTGGTTTGACCACCGTCAAACATCCAGCTGGTGTGAATGAGCGGTAGCCCATAAGGGACGCTGAACAAAGGAGCGAAGGACGTACAGTGGGTGCAGACCGACAGTGACGACTATTAAACAGCGTTGACAACAGGTTAGATCTGATTATCTGGACCAACTACCAAGGTACTAAGGATGGCACGTGTGAGAGGGGTGCATTAAGTCAAGTAGGACAAGACCGCAGCATAGGGCGGCAGTTCAATGGGGGAGTGTCACCTGTCCTACGTCCTAGTACCACCCAATCCACTATATAAACAGGAAAGTAAATAGTGGGTTGGGTCTTTTTAGTCTGTCTTCTTGTATATATCTTGCTTCAGCCATCTTTGGGGAAGAGGCCACCTTGTATCTTTAAGAGGCAATATATACATATTTTCTGTCTATTGTCGCCATCCCCATTCTCCTTCCTCTCATTCTCTTGTTCCCACTCCTACAGGAACCCAAACTCCATCGAAGGGGGAACTCCACTCCACGGGTAGACAAACCCTAATGGCATCCGAGTAGAGGCCACTACTACACCTTCTAGTGCATCCCGAAGTAACCAACCCCCGACTTGGAACCCCAGGATTGGGTTGGCAATAACGTCCTGGTGACCATCGAGACCACCTAAGTTAACCCACATTTGGCCTAGATAACCATTTTTAAAATATACAAAAGTATGACTTTACTTGATTCAAGGTTTGATAATGATTCCTAGGTTTATTGTTAGTTTTATCTCAAGGATTGATGGTGTTCCTTGAGTTCAGTTTTATATCTATAAAAATAAGATAACTCAAGAAGATGGTCTCCTTTCTTAATAATCATGATCTAAGGTTCCTAGCACATGGAGTTTTAGGAAGTTGTGTTTTAAGTAAGCATTTTGTTGAAAAATTGTTCTACTTTATAACTCTGCCTACACTCACCATATGCAGTTACCATTGCATTCCACGAAGAAACATCTCTCTTAGGGCACCAACTGAACACTCTCAAGCCCTCTTGCAGATGCCCTCTCTGGGCATGTGCTACAATCATGGCATTCCAGGAGATAACATTAAACAGAGGCATTTTATCAAATGCAGCTTTAACCAGATTCACTAAGCCACTCTCTGCACATGCAACGAGAAACGCGGTCCAGGATACGACATTCCTCGTAGGCATCGTAACGAAAGTTTTCTGAGCTTCTTCCAGATGCCCCGACTGGGCATATGTATTCATCAATGAAGTCCATGTGGCTACGTCCCGCTCTTGCATCTTTTCAAACAAAGACAGTACTTGGTCGATACACCCATCCTTAGCATAGACACTAATGATAGCGTTTACCGGATAAACATTCCACTGAGGCATCTTATCGAGTAAGTACCTTGCTTCCTGCAAATGCCCTTCTTGGGCCTATGCTTGAATGATTGAGGACCATGACATATAGTTCCTTTCGGGCATGTTTTGGAAGATCTTCTTCACATCATCGTAACACTTGGCTTTGATGTACACTCCAAGAGTTGCATTCCATGAAATGTTATCGTAGAGGCATTCTCTCAAATGTTTCTAGTGCATCTGCAAGATGCGCATTCTGGGCATATGCTGCAGACAAGGCATTCCAGGAGACTACGCTCCTCTGAGGCATCACTTCGAATACAGTCTTGGCTTGTTCAAGATGACCGTTTTGGGCATATACTGTAAACATGGAGTTCCATGAAACGATGTCTTGTTGAGGCATTTTGTCGAAAACCAGCTGTGCTCCATGGGGATGCCCTTTGTGGACATAGGAAGACATGAGTATGCTCCACGTTCGAACACCTTGCTGCTTCTGCACTGCCGCATTTTGCATATGCCTGCATGAGATTGATGTGATAAACATCTCATAGAGATTTTAATAGAGGGTCATTTCAGGTATTTTGAAAATATCAAGGTCATTACACACATTATTAAATATATATTAATTATATCTATGCAACGATTTTAGAGTGAAAACTCCAAAGTAGTTAAACATTTTTCTGGTTATGCTTATATAACATATTCAATATTGAGTGTTGAATATCAACTAAATCCACTTAACATGTGCGTAAGTTTAGACAAGTCGATTATTACATATACATTAGTAGTAAGGTATACTGACATGTATAATATGCACTAGTGTGTATAAAGCTATATATAGAAATAATCGATACTCTAATATGCTAATCCCCTCCCTCATACACATGTACAATTGACTTTAAACTTGTAATGATAAACATTTGAATTAAATAATTTATAAAAGAAAATAAAGATATAATACAAAAACTATAATCTAAAATGCTATTTTCCACTATATATGTTTAATGATTATACCATTACAAAACATCTAAATAATATTGTTGATAAAAATAAAATACTTCTTCATTATAATTATTTATACCATTAATTTTTCATCAACACATATGTCACGCTCAAGAAATTAAAAGGTTACAAGAGATGTAATTTCTGCACGACTAAGTTTTGTAAGCGAAGAGAAACACATTTTTAAATTATTTTTTTAAATGTAAGTACTTAATTTTTTTCTTTATCAAGATTTATTATTATTAACTAGTGAAACATCCTTTTGAAGGAGTAATAAATAATTTTTTAATGCTTTTAAATTTTTACAATAACTTTAAATAAAGATAAAATTTACTTTTTATTTATTATTTTCTCTTATAAATCTATAATTAGTTTAGGTAAAGTTCCAAAATGTTTTAAATGTATTAAGTTGAAAATGTAGTTAAGAGTGTTTAATGTCATTAGTTATTTAAAGACTATGTTAAAAGGTGAGATTTTAAATTAGAAATACTTAAAAGATACGATTAATTTTTATTATAACTGACAAAAATAAAAATAAGGAATTAAGTTTGAATAATGCTTGTGGATTTAAATTTTGATGTAATAAATAAAAATAAATTTTAACAAAAGGTCTCGTAATACTATTAATATAGCTAAAACAACTTTATTTATATTATAAATTAGAAGGCTAAGTTATAATTAATTATCTTGAATATGATTAAATTTCATTTTGTACCAGTTATAAAATTGGTCCAATAAGTATGTGGTGAAAATAATAAGAATAAAAACTAATTAAAATTATACTTATGAGGTCTTAAAAATTAATGTTAAAAATGAAACGTTAATTAATAAGAATTAGAATTATATATTTCTTACTTTGACATAGTTATATAAGGTAATTAAACATTGAAATGAGTATTTATAATGATGGTTTTAAGAATTAACAAAATTAAAGTTGGAAATGAATAAAAACTCATTTTTGATCATATATTAAAGGTTTTAAACATGTTATAATATTATAAAAATTATCACTTATATTACATAGTTTGTATTATAAGATTGAAATTTATTAAGATTTTCTCTTTTAATAAGAGCCTTTATTAGTTAATACTTTAAAAACTAACAAAACTAAATAATAATGATATTAATTAAACAAAGACATATTCATCCTAATCATTCATTATATTTTATTTACGATTAAAAAAGATGACAAGATGCATATATAAAATTATTGAGATTTAAATGTTATTATTATTAAGAATAGATATTATTTTCTGTGAGTGGCTCATTTGTTCAATATTTAATTAAATAATGTATTTCTTACAAATAAATTATTTAAGATTTGGGTATTACATATTTAAATCAAAAAATGATGTTAATATGTTTAGATTATAGGTTATTTGAGTTTTAATAATTTTTACATAATGATATAAAGACAAGAAAATGCACATTTTAGCAAATCAAGATAAATTTTTTAAAACACTTGATTTTAGGTGGACAAGTCATAATAAATTTAAAAAAGATTTAAGTCATTATTAAATAATTAACACTAAAATATTATTTATTAATTTAATTTAATATTATTCAAATTCATAAAAAATTATTTGGAGTACTAATGCCATTTATAAATTTTATAAAAAATTGTTCCATGGCACTAGTGTCAATAACATTTATCAAATTTAAAGAAGTTAGTTATATTTAATATGTATTAAATTATTAAAATTTGATAACCATTTAATGTGGATTTAATTTTACAATTGGAATAAAGTAACTTTTTACTTTAACAAATTAAATGTAACACAAGTTTAATGATTTATTTATGACAAAAATGTATACTATTGTTGCATTTTTATATGATTAAATAACCTTATCTTTCAAATCATAGTATTGTGGTTTAAACATAATATAACTCTTGAAAATAATCAAAATAATTTTCAAAGTACAATACATGACATAAAAAAGTTAATTTCGTTTAACTTAAATTAAATGCAAAACTATAAAAATAACGTGATAGTAGATGCTCACGTTCAACTTCATATTATATTAGGTATATTAATGATAAAGTTGTGTCATTAATGTATTCTTTATTAGAGAAGCTTTGACCCTAATAACAGAAATTATTTCTAAAGAAATTATGTTATTTCAACAAAGTTGGTGTAATAAATAAATGTACTTTTAAGTGAATTTTGTATGTAATATGAAATTCTTTAATAAAAAGAGAAGAAACTTTATATTTTAAAAGGATTGTGATGAGGGAGCATCATCAAAATGTTTTATTAATATGACACAGTTGAAAAACACAAAATGTTGACATAAACAAAGATTTTATTAGTAAGAAATAATATATTGTGTTAATGAACATGTTAAGACATGCTTGATATGTTAACAAGTGAGTCAGTTGTAAAAATAAATTAAGAAGTTATAATATTTATTTATTATAAAATAATTTTTCCAAAGTGTTATTTTAGACTTTATTATAAAATTGTTTAAGTTTTATAATTTTATTTAATTCTCTTGTGATGGTGGTTAAAGGTTACCCATTTATTTCTCAAGTAAAGCCAATGAATGTGAAATAAGTGATGATAGTTAAAGGTTACACATTTTATTTCTTAAGTAGAAACAATAAATGTGAAATAATGGGCAAATTTATTCTTATAGGGTTATAAGAGTACTCAACTTATTGAAAATAATAATCTCACTTTGGAGACCTTAAGTTTACGTGAAAGTTAGGGTCATTTTGCACCACACTTGGCAATCAAACCCTTAAACATAACCTTCATTAATGCAGTCGAAAAATATATAATTACTATGCCAGACATATGTAATAAATAAAATTAAGGGACGCTAAGGGAGGGGAGAGGGGTCATTTAGCATCCCTTAACTTACCATCCGGCATTATTTATTACATATTTCCGCTACATTAATTAAGGCCATGCTTAAGAGTTTCGACAGCTAAGTGTGGTGCGAAACGACTCTTATTAAGAAAATTGTTTAAATAGTTTAATACAATGTTAAAGTTTATTATATCTTATCATTCAAAGATAAATAGTTAAATTAAAAGGGTGAATTAACATGTCAAAGACTAACGGGATTAACTTGATTAGGTTAAACACTTTAATATTGTTAATCTATGTTATAATAATTTAATGCAAACAATAATTAAGTGTAATTCAATGAAAATGCTGATTTGCAGTAATAATGGTATCCTACATGGTTATATTTGTAACATAATTTCCAAATGTTGAATGTATTACCCTTATTTAATATTTTATTTATTAAATACATTTAAAATGAATTATGACATGCAAATTTTTAATTATCACTCTTATAGACTTACTGTCAAACTTCTGAACACCTTTAACTTCCTTTTTCATTAAGAAATTTTGATCATATTGAATCTATTAGACCGTATGCATGTTGTTATTCATATGAAAATATTATTATTTTATTAACACGTTCTTACCTAGTAGACTCAAGTTTCTAGTCAGATAGCCTAGGTAGCCTTGAAGAAATACTAGATAAAAGACTGAGTTCGACCGACGCAAGTTACCTGCAAGTTTTCAATGTGTCAATAATTAAACATGCGTCTAAACATTTAAGGATTTAATTAGCACTTGAACTTAATAAAACTTACTAGCAATTGTAACAACTTGCAAAGAAATGCACTCCATCTACTTTGGTAATTTCAATCATATTGCCCCAAGTTGCTAATCCGCTTTCTACAACTACCATCCATAAAATAATCCAAGGGTAACACTTATGTCCACCTCCCAACTCAACTTTGTAAAGGGTTTGGATTGCTGCCTTTGGTCTTTAGACCAAAATAATATAATATAGGCCATACCAGGTATAACGTATAAGGTCCACGACACAAATAAAGAGTCTACCAATCTCTGAAATGTCCCAAACACTGGAAGCGCTAATGCCAATAACCAAATTATTAAAAACATAGGCACCCTTGACAGTGTTCTTTTTATATAACTCGGACACTCGTGTACGCGTAGGACTTTCTCCCATGTTAGATACACAGCATTTGAATACATTCCAAAGTTGATAAACTAATGAAACATTATAAATTATGATTTAATCACAAAAGAAATGCATATTTACTTACCGAGTGCATCAGTAACAAGACAATAGTGGTGTCACGGAACTTAGAATCTGGAAGCAAGGACGTAGCTGTTGGTGTTGTTAACAACTTATCTCCAAAATTGATATTCATAGTAATACTTGGAAGCATAACTATTAACATAATAAAAACACTTCCATAAAAGTATGCAATATTATATTGCTGTGGTTTTGACATTGCATCCATAATTTCCTGTAATAAGTAAATGTTAAAATTATTAAACTAAGTAAAAAAATATATTTACCACTTACACTGGAATAGGAATATGCCCAAGAAATGTCATCCCAGAAATGCCTGTGAAATACTCTCGATAGCTATGTGGAGTAGTTCTCTTCACATTTTCAATCTGTTTATAAATAAAAATATATATAAATTAAAGTTATTATTTAATAAATGTTATTGGATAATATAAATATAATAGTCTCTTACCTTTCCATTAAGTAAAGTAGCAATTGTTAAATAGCCCGAAGCGAAAATTATAGTAATAACACCAATAAAGGACCAAATCTATAGTTGCGAGCACTTGGAACAAAGATTGACAAAGAAAAAATTGCACCAAATATCAAAGCCCAGGTTCTCTTATTAAGTTTCTGGTTCATGAGGTACACATTACTGCATATTCAAACACATTATTATATATTTTCTTATATATAGTATATCTATTATAAAAAAGATAATATTTTACTTGCTAGAGCTGTAAATTTGAGAAGACGAAATTAAAACGAGTGATATGATGTTAAAAAATAAAGTAACTGCTTTCCATTTGCGTCCCAAAAGTCCACCAATGACTTCGTGAAGCTACAATATAAGACCAAAATTAAACTTAATTAAGTATTAAGCTTAAATACAGAATCTTACTTGAATATGTTTACTCGAGCTTTCGTGTCCATTACGTTGCAGAAGTAATCTATATTTTAAATATAAGAAGTTAATAATAGATTGTGTCCACAATCCTAGGACCGATCGAAACAGTTGAATCACAATAGCAGAAGGTAGTCCTAATTGAGCAGCTGTTTGTGGAATATTTAAAAGCCTGGTTTCAATCTGTTTTATAAAAATATGCATATATATATATATATATAGAGAGAGAGAGAGAGAGAGAGAGAGAGAGAGAGAGAGAGAGAGGAATAGCAAACCTTGGCCGCTGAAATGTTTAACCACGCATCAAATGCAGAACTTCCATACCACAAGGCTTGAAGTAGAAATTCTCGGAAAGATTCTCTTCTGTTGTTGTCCATGGGAAAGTGCATGACTTTTCTCTTCCTTCATATATATTTATTATATAGACACACATAGTGGGTATTGAAAATGCAAATATGTGGACAAAATGTGAAGTCATATACGACTGCAACATTGCAACTGATACTTTATGTAAAGAATATTCTATATAAAAATGTATACACTGCACATATATAAATAGATATTTATAAAGATTTGCATGTCCATATATAATTGGATATTATATTATTATTTTATCTAAGTTATATATTATTATTTAATTACTGCATTCGCTTAGCAAATGTTCCATTAAATTGGAGTAGAGTACAAGTTAGTGGAGGATATTTTGCGCGTTACATGCTGATGTCACTGTCCGTACAGTTTCACCGTCTTTTACACAGAAGACGTGTTCATGGTCCTTGACGTTGTGTTATGCAGTTAGTTTAGGGTGTTTTATTTAAATGAAAATGTATTAGTGTAAACACAATGGTTTAGAAAATTAAGAATAATTAAAAGGGATTTTTAAATTATTACCAATTATTCAAATATGTACTCATGTTGACAACCGTAGCGTTTATTTTTAAATAAGATTGGGAAACATATATTTTGGTCTACATGTGATCCAAATATGTACTCATGTTGACAACCGTAGCGTTTATTTTTAAATAAGATAGTTTACCACAAAATGATATGCACATATCATAATACACGCTGAAACATTTTAAGTGTACAAAGAGAGACTGGAAAGATTATTGCTTATTGAACACAAGAGAGGAATATCAATGCACACATCTATGGGCCTGCAGATTTCAGAAACACACACATAGTGAAGACATTATGAACGCAAGCGTTCATATATGTGTGTGTGTGCAAATCTTAATACATATCTCCATTTCTATATATGCTAGTGTAGTTATTCCCCACAAGCATGGTCACTGGGTAATCTTATTCAGTTCCACACACACACTAGCAGATGCATAATTGCATTTTAGCCATTAGATTAAATTCTTATACTTTCCTGTACATTCCCACTCACATATGAGGTCTATTGTCTACATTTGTATTGTGTTTACGTTTTAGGACCCACACTCACATATGAGGTCTATTGTCTACATTTGTATCGTGTTTATGGTCTAGGACCCACTATGAAGACTTTGAATTTAACATATTTAATTGACTTAATGTGTGTGTACGTATAAAATATAGTTCATACCATAGTTATTAATTAACGCGTTCGGGTGAAAATTTGCCATTAGTAACGCGTTCGTAACGTCGAGTTCGTAACACACGTTCGAGTTCAAGTTAGGTTTCTTTTATTCCGAATTTAAATTAATCTTTCTATTAAGTTCATTCATTATATTTTCACTTTCTTTAAGGTTTTTCAACGTTCGATTAGTTTGAAACCAAACGTTACGTTCGGATGAAAATTTGTCATTCGTAACGCCCTTTATAACACGTACGTATGCAACGTTCGGAAGTTCGACGGTAAGTATGGTTCATACATCTACGAATATGGTTTATACAAGAGGAGAGTTTTATGTGGATATAGCTTAAACACAACACACACATTCAAGTGTGTGTTCTAATAAGACTGAATGAATGAATGCATATTTCTGCAAGTGTACAATATGTATACATACCTACACTATATACACATATATACGATTATATGTGTAAACCTTCTTATCACAAGACAAATCTTAACTGCGAGTAACACGAAGCTTAACGAGAAAGCTATTGTTTAGTTTAGTGAACACCCACAAACAGAGAGACATCTGTGTGTAAGTGCAACTGGTAACATGAGAGAGAGAAGTACGCATTTAAGCTGCATCTGCGCAGTTGAGAACAACTCTCCATAGCTGTCACCCAAGCACAGGCGTGAAGGCAGTCGAGAGCTGCATGTTTGTTGCATCCCGAGCCGCTATATATAACAATAGCGTTTAACGGATTCTAATAATTTTAGTTAGGGTCTTATACTTTACCAGTGTTGTATGTATCCGTTAACCCTTGTATTTTGTTATATTAAACGTAGGTTAAGTTAATTTAGCCCCAAATCATAACATTATTATTGTGAACAATTTTCAGGGCTTCATACGTGTGTTCTTATTAATATTCACTGTGTTGACTGACTCACACTCATAATTTAACAGTCAGATGATCAGTCGGCTGTCAACATGGAGAATGAACACTAAAAAACGGGTGTGCCTTCCCGCTCTTATGATGCACAACCACAAGCCGACACTTAAGGAGCTTCGATCTGGCTGATCACTTCCTTCTTCACCAGCTTCTGGATTATCAGCTTGCATTTCGTCCTCCTCAAATTCTCTTCCATCTTCTCTCAGACTTTGTTCCGATTTCTCGTTCATCGATGCTGCTGGTGCTGGATACCATGGCTGAAATGTTGAGATCACAGTGAACTGAGCTAGACGCCTTAATGAAGCTCAAAGTAGCTTGATCATCTTCGGGGCCAGAAAACAAAATGCAATTGATTTGCAATTTGTAGCATGAGTCATAGTTGATCCTATTTTATAAAAAAGATATAGATTTGCAGTTTCCAGTTGTCAGAATCCATTCTTTGAACCTTCCAGCTGGTTTGCGGCCCAGCGAGTAATCGGTCAACGGAGTACCCCGTACGTTCGGCTTGAAAATATCTAAGAACACAAATGCAACTTGCAGCATGCAGTTGAAATTTGCAGCTTCACGTTGTCACGATTCATCCGTCCTGATTTGCGGCAAGGCAGACTTCATTACCCAGCCCTGTTTTCCACGTGGATTCATCTTCCAGCTCGTTTGCGGCCACATAGAGAAGCTCTTGTTTATTGTTTATATGGAAACTTTCATTCTCTACATGTCATGTTTTGCGGCAATATTTGCGGCTATAGAATATCATTTTTTTTTTGTTTTCACGTGTTATGTATTAGCCACGTTTCAATACATATATCTATTTATTAATAAATATTAAATATATTTAATCATTACTAAATATTAAATATATTTAATTCATGTGGTGACTTCTCAAAAAAAGGGTAAGGTACGTTTCGCACCACACTTAACTTAACTTAGCATGCATAAGTTAAGTAAAGGTTAAGGGTGCATTTGATTCGCACCAACTCTCCCTTAAAAAGAGAAGTTAAGGATTTTGGATTCATACCAATCCTTAACTTAAATTAAGGGAATTTGTTAAGGGCAATTGATTCGCACTCATTAACCCTTAACCTTTTTACTTAAATTAAATTAAGAGATTGTGTTAAGGGCAATGGATTTGCATAGATACTTAAATAAAAATATTAAGGGCCATGAATTCGAATATTGCCTTTAATATAATATACTTTATATTACATTTAAGTTAAAATTATTAACTTAATTATTTGTAATGAACTTAACATATCTACATTTCATATAACATTATTATGTCAAGTTATAATATATTTTTAAATAATTTTCAATTTGCAATAAAAATTTATTTTCAATTTGTAATAAATATTTTTAACCACTTTAAAATATATTTATAATATTTATTATTTAAATAATATGTGCATTATTTAAACAAATGAATAAAATAATGTTATAATGTAGGCAAAGAAAATATAAACCATATATTCGCTAATTAAAACATATACACATATTCACGTATATGAAAGAATATATAAACATTATTACTTAATAATAGAAAAATAAAGCATTATATATATATATATATATATATATATATATATATATATGACGGTGAGTGTTTGCAATATTCCTGGAGTTAGCTGAATAGTTATAAATATATTAAAAGATGTTAAATTTATTTCAAATCAATGCTTCATATTTAATTTTAAAATAATTAAGAATAACAATAATATTTGAGGGAAATAATATACTTTTAGAATGCAGATCAATCAATCTTTTAATTTAAATAATCAAATAGCTAACCATAAACATAATATTTTACATACATGCATATATACATCCAAGTCAGAATTCATATATAGTTCAATATACCTTAGATACTTAATGTATATTTAGTAGAATCATTACATTACTCGTTCCTCTGGACTGGAACATAGATGCTAAAAATTATAATAATATAAGTTAATTTTTTAAAATATAAAAAATCTTGTGAAAAATACACACACACATATATTTCTAAATCTACATGTTTCTCATAAATAATAAGCTAGTATATATTTAAATTAAGTAAATAATATTTAGATCAACAAGCTCTAAACCTTGTACTTAATAATGAAGAACACAAACCGTTACTACGTCATACGTATGTAAGAGATATGCACAGAATCTTAGGAACAGACAACCCAACCGTGCTACACTTGTAGTTTATTCAAAAACTCAGACACAAAGCAGATTACGTAATTACGTAATCTGCTTGTTCTTCTGCCATTCTCTCCTAATTTCTCCTGAATTATTCTCTGCCTCTCTCCCGATGCGCAAAATCCACAGAGATGTGAAGAAACCTACAGAGATGCGTAGAAACCTGAATTCTTCTCTTCTCTCTCCGATGCGCAAAAATCCACAGAGATGTGCAGAAACCTACAGAGATGCACAGAAACCTATAGAAATTAGGGCAGAAGGAGAATATACTTAGAATATACTAGAATATACTAAGAATAATGAGAAATTCATATTATATTATTTTTATTTTAATTATATATGTTAAAATAAAAATATAAAATATAAATATATATTTTACATAAAAAAAATGCACATTACGCATGTAAAATTTATTTTTTTATTTTATTTTAAAGAAGGTGGCGAAAAAGGTGGCGAGCCTCGTGAGTCGTTAAGGGTGGCTAAGGGACCCCCCACCTCCCTTAAATTTTATTTTTCTTTGCAAATTTCCACTGTTCCCTTAATTAAGTTAAGTTAAGGGAAAATTGCGAAAGCACTGCCCTTAGTGGTCAACCCTTAAAAATCTTAAGTAAGTGACTTCTTAAGTTAAGGGCAGGTGTGAATTCAATGCCCTTAGTGGTCAAACCCTTAAAAAAGTTAAGTAAGTGATTACTACTTAAGGGCGAGTACGAATCCATTTTCCCTTACTTAGCCCACTTAAGTTAAGTTAAGTGTGGTGCGAAACGACCCTAAGAGGCGGTTCACATGTGCCGTCACCCTTAAAATCTTTTTACTCTCGTCGAATCACATTTAATATTTTACCTTTGCCTTGCAAAGGTAAGATTTTAAATAACTTAAATTAATTTAATTTTCTTACCCAGTGAGAGTAAGAATATATTATTTTTTTATCATGTGTTTTATTATTATTAGAAGATTTTAAAATTATTAATAAATAATTAAGATTTTAATTTAATTTATTTTATATAAAAATGTATATAATTAATAATTTTAATTTATATTTATTTTATTTTAAAAAATAAATTTTATTATATTTAATTAATATCACGAAGATAATAAGTCATGTGTAACCCTCACTCTCACCTTCACCCTCATGCAACGGTGAGGACACATGTGAACCGCCTCTAATCCATGTTCAAAATATAAAAGTAAATGACAAGATTGGAGGAGTGAAAAGCCGGCTCGGAGCTGTAGTTTAGTATTTTAATCATGGCTGTCCAACAAAAGAAGTTGTGATATGGATCCATTGTATTTCACTGCTCCAGAGTATGAGATTATGATGATTATAGCCTTACATACAATATGCATCATGCACTATGCATTATATGGACGTAATTAAATTCCACACATGGATGCGTAAGCTGAATGACAGTGAGTACTTATCCGAATCCATGAAGTCACCATTTGCAACTCCCGAAAACTTAGCTTGGATGAAGGACGATACCACTGGATTACGTCATTGAAGGGCTACATACTTTACTTTGTGTGTATGCAGTGTCACATGTTTACGTGTGTGTGTGTATGTATATATATGTATGTATATTATATAGACGTTATACATATAGCATATTTCTGCATGCGTAAAATAAAGAAACAAGCACATATGAAAAGGGTGATATTAAATGGGAGGATACAAGGGAACGTGAATTTGACACGTGTAGAGTATAGGTTAGACTGGAAGCAATAATTCTTTGTATGCTAACCAAACTAATCCTATAAATAGATTTCAAACAGTCAGTACTTAGAATGTCAGCTCAATTATTTACATAGGGTTTTTGTGACTTTAGTAATAGAGTATAACGAGACTCGCATGCTAGATAACCTTTCCACTTAACAAGATTTCCCGTTTATGTTTTTGCGAGCCTTGGTGTTTGATATTCTTTACATCCAAAATCAATTCAACTTCGAACTCCTTCATATTGCCGACCATCTTAAGAAGTAGACGTAAGTTTTCATATTCTTCGAATGTTTCTCATCCTTGTAGAATTGCTCGAGCAAATTGACATGAAACACATTGTGTATTGCCCTCAACTTTGGAGGAAGATCTAACCCATAAGCCACTTTCCCTACTCGCTTCACCTCGTATGGACCTATGTAATCGCGATAAAAACTTTCTTGAAAGAATTGTTGGAACCTTCAGGTTTTTAGTACTACAATACTATATCCCAACCTCATACTCTACATCCCGCCGATGTTTATTGTATTGCTGACGATACTTCCTATGATGTAGCCATTGCTGGACGAGCAGCTTCCCATGTTTGATACAACTGTCTAGTGAACTCTATTACAGAAGGAACTCAATTGACAGTCTTTCGGTAACTCCATACTCTAAGGAATACCACCCTTATTCCCAGTTAACACTGCCATTGGGCTACACTCGATCGCAGTGTGTGTTGAGTTATTGTAACATATCTCAACCATATCTAAGTGTTTAGCCCAATCAAGTTGATCACCTTGAACATAGCATCTGCCGATTCACCCTCTCCGTTTGACCATCTGTTTGCGGATGGTAAGCCATATTGAACCTCAGCTTTGTACCAAACTATTTAAATAACGTTCCCCAGAACTTCTTTGTAAACCGAGGATCTCGATTTGAGAGCATAATTTTCGATAGTCTACACACTTTTATGACCTCGTGGAAGAACAATTTTGCTGCTTGTTTTGCATTCATTATCTCTACAATTGGAACAAAATGAGCAACCTTTGAAAATCGATCGACCACCACTGAGGGCATTAAAACCATAAGATTTGACAATTCCATGATAAAGTCCAAAGTAACACTTTGAAATGGCCGCTCTGAAATTGATATACATTTGGTTGATAGTGGTTTGACACCGTCAAACTGCCAGCTGATGCGGACGAGCGACATAACAAGCACCGGGTAAGGAAGGTACCGCAGGTACATACTGATGGTGATCGATGTCAGGCAACAGCATAACCAGGCATAGATTCGATTGTCCGAACCAACTACCTAGGGTACACAGGACAGCATGCGTGAGGGAGGCGCATAAATGAGACAGACAGGACTCTGTCACAGGGTGGCAGGCTAGTAAGAAAGCGCCACATGGTACCTAGGTCTAGCGTTAGGTGACCCACTATATAAACAGGAAGGCTGGTAGTGGGTCGGGGTCTTTTTGGAGTCAAGTCTGCGTCTTGTATCTTGCTCCCCTGTCGGAGGTAGTTTTTTGTACTTAGGTCAATACGTTTATAAATGCATACTCCTATTCAGCATCTTAACGATGATTCCCTACTGCTCCGCTCTAGAAAGCAACACACTCTGCTAACCACCACAGCAATACACACAGGAGAACTCCCCCACCCCTGTACATGGACCCTCGCGGCGTCCAGGTAGAGGCCAGTTAGCACCTTCCAGTACTTCCAAGGTAACACCGGCTTGCGTTGGGACCCCCGGGATTGGACACTATTCACAACATCCTGGTGACCACCAAGGCTTCCTAAGAAGCACCACATCTGGCCTGTGGAGTCCCCGACAACCATTTGTGGCGATCACGAAGGGATAATAATACACACGGATGGAGTTCACTGTAGCAAGCAGAGTTGCAACCCGAAGGAGAGCTGGGATTAACTCGTTCGAACAACTAGAGATGAATGAGCATCAGCTGGCCAGGAGAATGCAACGAGCCGACCGAGGGAGGTTGATGGAAGGCAGTGAGGCACCTCTATTTCCACAATTAGCCCCTGCCTCACCTACCCAAGAAAACGATGTAAATACCGCATGGCCAAATCTCCAAGCAGCGGTAAACCCGGCACACCAGCGGCAGAGGTGGTCGCACGTTGCCAACGACGAAGAAGGATATGAAGAAACCGTAGCATGTATGGACATTAGTCCAGGTATAGCAGCATGCGGGAATGAGCAGCACCTGGACGGGCGACTTCGCCAACAATGACCTATGATGCAGAGTGAAGCCCTCCACCTCTCGACATAGGCGAAAGTGATGACCATGATGAGCCCCCACACCAAAGAGCAAAATCTGTGTTCAACGAGTACCCCCGAAAAAGGAAACCTCGCACATGAGAACCCTAGGAAATGGAAGGCCTACAATAGAGGCAGGAATCTCGAGTGGCGAAAGCAACACGGATAGCGACGGGGATGTGAGCCGGAGGTCTAGCGTGGCCAACGCCACAACGGACGTAAGGCAGGAAACCCAGTACGCCATCACCCACTAGGGTAAGGTGGGGGCCCATGGCTGCCCGGAAAGAGGAGAGGAAGGGCCTCATCCGGAAGGCCCCCGTAGGGAGGGGCATCAATTGCCAATAAGGCAACCTTTGCACCAAGAGTTCAGCGATCAGACGACACAGTAGGCCAGGGTGGTTACCAGGATGAGAACCCAAGGCTTCGAAAGGCTAGGGTACACATGGGACGACCACCTGTGCGAAGGTGATTGGATGTTGACGAGCTGACGGACTGGAGGAGGTACCAGTAAGGGGGGCCACACAGTGGCCACTTTGGACAAGGGACAAGGGGATTATGTCCAAGGGTAGGGAAGATTCGCCCGAGCGACCAGCACCGTATTGACCCCGCAAGGGAAATTCGCCAGGGCACACGGCAGAGCCACAATCATCACTAGATGAGGGAATACCGTCTAGCTGAGGTAAGCCGTGCCACCAACCATCATGTTGGTCCTACGGAACAGCTGGGAGGAGAAAGGTACCCGCAAAATACCGGGATGTTGACTACACCATGTTCGAAGCGGAAGGTCCAGATCGGAATACTTCTCA